>JAOWBW010000647.1:430570-751637 GCA_026119855.1 Campanula takesimana | reverse complement strand
AAATTTCAATGACCATTAAAAAATGTCTGATTAGTACATGGAAATCTCTCATTTAAACTGCCAAAAAAAAAAAAAAAAAAACCATGAATAATTCCAGGAATGACAAAAAAAATAGCACAAAACAGATATTCAAACGCCATTCAAGCATGGATGGCATGGTTATCAAGGCAGGAGATTCTGGAACAGAGAAAAATGAGGTAGAGAATAGTTAGTGGATAGTTATTGTGAGTATGACAAGTTGGTTCCATTAAATAAAGAAGTATTATAATTCCATTAGGACACCCAAAAGGTAATTTGTGCCGTTTACTGTGGGACGGAGGGAGTAAGTAGCGAGTGAGACTTGTCAATCAATACAAAAAATGCTGTTTAGATCTAGTGCCGTTATATAACACCTCAACCATAAACCCGAAGTGTTGCATTATTTCCTACCATATCACCTTGGCTGGGTTTGGTGGTCTCACAAATTAATTCTCCGTACCAAACAACAAACATCACTTCCAAAGTCTGCTATTTTAACCCTACTAATTTGAAAATCTCTTCTTCGTTTTTTAGCCTAATCAATCACCTATATCCATGAGCCTAACTATTTCACTAGCTAGCATTCTTGTGCCTGAACCACTCCATGGAACTATCCCAAGGCACAAAGCATCCCCACGCAACGCGGGTTTGGGGAAGGGTCGTCCCCACCACAAGGTGAAATGTAGCAAGCCTTACCCTGCATAAATGCAAGAGGTTGCTTCTACCAGAAGAGACTTCAAGGAACTATCATTATAAAAAAATTGACATCACTTAATATTATTAGAAGAAAGAAATAATACAAATACCGAAAAACAAGCCTTCCTCCATATGAAAAACAAAGAAAGGTGGAAAAAGGAAAATACAATCTCTCAAAACCAGAAAACCTATCAGAACCCAAACAAATTGCAGAATTAATTATCACCATTAAAAAAAAAACACCAGTGAAGATAATAAAATACAGTTTCCTGCATCGATAAAACTCAACAAACGATTTGAAAACTGTGATAACTCTTTGATTTGGCAGATCACACAGTTAAAATCTTGTGAACGCCACTGGCTGCAATATCCATAATACTAGAAAGCATGACTTGTGTTTTTATTCATTTGTGGCTATTATTTCATAGGAGAAAAGCGTACCGGAAAATGCTTCTCAACATCATCAACGTCATTCACAAGAGAAGCTCTTGGGTCATCCAATGAAATTGCAACGATTTTCCAGTCTAGTTCCCCCTCATCTATCATGGCCAAAGCACCTAAAGGCTTGACCTTCAATACTTGGCCAATTTTCCCACGAGTGTCACCAATCTCAACAACATCGACTGCATTTAAGAATGCACGAATGAATCAAGTATTTATTTTTATTCTTGTACTCCCTCTGTCCCTAAATGAGTGTCCATTTTCAGAAAATCTTTGTCCCAAAATGAGTGTCTTTTTTTAACATAACTTTGTCCCTAATTGTTTTTTTTTTAATTTTTTTTTCCACTGGTCTCTTTATACGTGCAAAACTAAATGTTTGGAAAGGAGATTACAAGATTATATATGAATCTGTGCCACCAAATTGTACAAATAGTTGAGATTTTCAGATGTCCCTTAAAATGAAATTGGACACTCATTTAGGGACAGAGGTAGTAATTCGTTTTCTCTCTAGTCTGGAAGCATTGGGATTGAACACATGGAGTATTTCTTCGAGCAATAAATAGGAAATGCAACAAACTTAACGAGCAGATAACTTACCAGGATCATTATCTCCAAATGCTCCATCTACGTCACGATTTGCAAGTGATGGATCTCCCATGTTTGTGGAAGCAAACCATAATTCCAATTGATATTGTATCTGAAAAGAAAGGGGGATTATTTCACTACATAATAATGAGTTATAATTAGACACAACCACATTCTTTTCAAAAATAGATTTGAAAGCACTTCACAAATATGAGAACTGCTGGTTAGATCCTACAACAACATAAACTAAAAGGTAGACCGATAAAGGATTAACTATCAATATCAAGGATGAAAGAGTTTCAATGTTGTCTAAGTAGGGAATGAATTAGTCAATAAAGGAGAGATACAAACAAAGCGTTTCACTATGTCCAAATCTTGGATATTGGTCCAAGGTAAACCCAAAACATGTAAATTAATACTCCCTCCGTCCCAGAGTAAGTGTCCACCTTTCCATTTATACAGATTAAGAAACGGTAGAAGTGATGTAAGTGTTGTGCGTATGAAAAGTGAGGAAGTAGAGAGAAGGTGGGGTAGGGCATAGTAAGTTGATTGGTGTTGTGAGTATTAAAGTAAGGTAGGAGGGAGAATGAGTGGGAGGAATAGTATAGATTCTTTGCCATTTTAGGGAAGGGACACTTACTCTGGACAGACAAAAAGGAAAGGTGGACATTACTCTGGGACAGACTAAAAAGGAAAGGTGGACACTTACTTTGGGACGGAGGGAGTACTAGATTGAGTGTGTTACATGAAATCTGGATAGAAATACATTCCAGCAATGGTGAGGTTGAGTAATAAAAAATATTGAGGCTAGAGGAGGTAAAGGATATTCTTCTCACCAACAAAAATGCACTTTCCTTGGGTTAAAATAGGCCAACTTGTTTTTCTTGCATCACCAGATTTACTAGTAAGTATTCAGTTTGAGTAAAGGGGTTCACATTTTACACTCTTATGATGCCGTAATCACAAGAAATGAGAACATTAGGCAAGTTTGCATTCTGTAGTACCCGATCTGAAAATGAGTTTATTAGGATTTTCCCAAATATACAAGGACTTTATAGGAATTAGAAACCTTGCAAAGACTTGTCCTGGATTCCCAAAATATCTCATTTATGACAAAATCCATCAAAATAGGCAACTTAGGGTTACCATAAAGCAACAGTGAAACCCTAGCTTGAAAATCAAGTCAGCCGGCAACCTTGGCCACGCGGCCAACATTGCTCCGCGTTGATCTTGGCCACGCGGCCACTATTGTCACCGGCATCAACAATGGCCAGGCGGCCAACCTTGCGCCGGATGATCTGGACCATCAGATCCTCCCATCAGTTTACTATATAAACCACTCCAGGCTATTGGTTTAAGGATCCGAGTTTGAGAGCTCTAAGTCCGAGTTTTGGAGTTCTTAAACACAATTTTGCTCTCTAATTAAGCATTCAAATACTCAAGAACATCCAAGGTTTATTTCTTGCCAACATAGGTAAGTTTTCTAACTTTTTCTTCGTGTTCTTGCATTATTTTAATGTAGATCTTTTATATTCATGTTCGTACATGTTTATTCATAGTTTCTTCATATTCTTTGCATGCTCATTCATATGTTCATAATATGTTCTTCGCATGTTCTTCGTGTTCATAGATTAAAACCTTATTTATGCTATATTTAGGGTTGCGATCTTCATAATTACATGTTATTTCATAGCCGATGATGATCGAGGGTTCATCAACCCGAGGATGATCTAGGAACTACTTCTAAACCCTAATCTTTAGGTAATTCCCCCCTCATTATGCATGATCCCGATTCTTCTGCCTATTCTAATTCTCTGCGAACTACGCTGACCTGAGCTTCTCACATTGAGAGGAACGTAGGCAATCTTCGGATCCGGTCTCAATCACTAACACACTACTAACACATTCATCATGATAGAAAGACCGATCAATTCGGGCAATAGGAGTGATAACGTCCAATATTCTTCTCTTGTTGTAATTTGACCCCCGAACCCATTAAACATGCTTTTTTCAATGTTTTGGCTTTAATTAAAACGGCGTGGCGACTCTCATAATTTTAATGTCGTTAAGAATATTCCCTTTGTAAATAATAATAATCACAAGATACTTCCCATGCGTCGCTTCATCGGAAAGGGGTATTCACAGTGGCGACTCTGCTGGGGACTGCTTTGAAACTTTTTCAAACTTAGTGGGTCTAACTTTCGTTCACATCATGATGTCTGCCATCTTCTCACATGCACCTTACACTTTGCCATGTTCTCACATGCACACACTTTGCCATGTTCTCACATGCACCTTACACTTCTGCCATGTTCACACATGCACACACCTGCCATGTTTACACATGCACCCTACATACACTTGCCATGTTTACACATGCACCCTACACACACTTGCCATGTTTACACATGCAAACACCTGCCATGTTTACACATACACCTCACATACTTGCCATGTGCACACATGCATCCTCCACACACTGCCATGTTTACACATGCACACACCTGCCATGTTTACACATGCACACACCTGCCATGTTTACACATACACCTCACATACTTGCCATGTTCACACATGCATCCTCCACACACTTGCCATGTTTACACATGCACACACTTGCCACGTTCATACATGCATCTCACATACTTGCTATGTTCACACATGCACCCGCGCACTCCGCCATGTTAATACTTGTACCTTGTACCTTGTACCATGTACCCTTGTTATCTTCGCTTTAGTTTTAGGGTCAAACAAAACTCTGCTATGCTCCCTTGTACATTATTCTCTCTCTCTCTCTCATGCATTGCATTGCATCATCCTAACATCAAAAACTTCTCTCTTTTCTCCTTAAAAAGAATTAGTTTCTTGCCACACACTACCACTAGTCCGTGTCAGCACTGCACAGGTCCCATTACCCGGAGTATTCGATGTGCAGGAATTTGTGCGCTACTGTCGCCCTCTTTTCGAGTCACTCGTCTACTCCACTCACCGTGTACGTTCCGCGAGCGGTGGGAACCTTTTACCTAACCCGTGTCAACCCACACTAGTATAGGTATCACACCTAGGTTTTGACCGGTTGGTTTGGCTAGCTTTTTCTTAATAGTCAATTAACGTGCTGTCTATGTCGAGTCATCCCCAAGTCAATGATGAATCGAGATCTTTGAGAGAAAGTGCACAAAAAAGTGATTTCCCTACAAGGGACGTGCCATGGTGAGATGAGTGTTTATTGTCAAGATCTCCGCTCATCATTAACTTGCGTAGGATCAACATAGACATCACGTTAAATGCCTTTAAGGGAGGGTTAGTCGTAGGATCCGATGGTTGGGGGAAGCCGCTTGCCCTATAGGACCCTCGCCCAAATTGTCCGTTTGGGGGTGTGCAATACAGGTGAAAAACGAGGGGTCTATAGACGTAATGATGGCCTCCACTGATCGTAGTCTTCTAACTAGTTGCGAAAAAGGGGTATCCCTTCCAACCAATTAGGATGTAAATAATGTATGTTTTTTGTAAATTAAAATATACTTTGCATGAGCCTTCCCCCTCTCCTAAAAAGCTTCATTGCCCTTTAACCTTTCAGCAAAGCAAGTTTGGATCCGTTCGGGTGGTCGACTACAACGTGAAGCTTCTACTCCGTCCACGTTCTCAGTCTCGTCATCAGCAATGTCAACTCCCGCCTCAGCTTCAGCCTCTGCTCCTCCTGCTAGTACCGCCGAGCTCAACACTGAGGCTACTCTCAATGGTATTCCCCAAGCCTCCAGAACTTCCTCGCCGGTCTCGAAGCCAAGATCAAAATCTCGAGGAAAGCAACAAGATGCTGGAAGACCAGAACCAACAGTTGAAGGGTCACATTCAACAAAAGGGAACTAAACTGGTGCCCGATGGTGAGAATTTCATTTATGTCGAAGATGAAGAGGTCAATACCAACTGTCTCCCCAACACCAATGCCACTGCCTTCCCATTCCCAAGCTACCGCAATGTTCCACCTCCTTCTCTCTACACCCAACAAGGTTTCACTACCATGAGCAAGAACAAGGCTGTCTATGAACCTTCCCCTGAACTGCTTGGTGGCTACCTCTCCGCTAGCAAACTACCCGCACCCTCGTTGCCTCTGAGTATTGGGATGGCCGCTGCTACTGCTTCCACTACTCCTCCCGTCATTCTGTCAGAAACTATCCCCGACATCTCCAATCACCCTGTGGTCATGGCCATGCAAGAGCAAATGCGAAAGTTGATCGAGACCGTGGATAAGCAAAGTGCACCGACTACCAAGACAATCAACCCTAGCCAAGTGGGGGCTCTCCCCAAGGATTTCAAGATGCCTAAGGTGGCGATGTTTCATGGTGACTCGTGTCCTAAGACTCATTTGGATAGTTATGTGTTGGCCATGAGGGCTCGTGACTGCACCAACGAACAAATGGCTCGCGTGTTCCATAGCACTTTGGATGGTATAGCTCTGCGTTGGTTCTTGGGGTTAGAGCCAAGCGAGAGGCAAACGTGGGATCAAATCAGCGCTATTTTCTGTGAGAAGTATCAGGCTAACTTGGATGGCATGTGAATCGAACGGATCTTGAGAACACTATGCAAAAGCCCGGCGAGGCCATTTATGATTTTTACAAGAGGTGGAACCATCGGTTGTGTGAGGTCCAATACCCACCAAAGGTGAAGGAACAGAAACAGATTTTCTACAAGTGCTTGCTACCGGAGATGAAAGCAGCTATAGGTAATGGTTACTTCCCTGATTTGCGGGAAATGGTTGACGCCGGAGTAAGGTACGAAGCAGGGTTCACTGGGATTGTGCCGCCAAAGGAAAGTCCAAAGACCAACAACAACAACTCCTTCCGCTACAAGGCTCCTACTGCGCCTGCGCCTCCTAGGGGTGGAAAGGAGGCCGTCGGCCAAGTGAATATGGTCCAGAAAGAGGTCCCGTTAGATGTTCAAGCCGTAACAAGGAATGGGGCTCCGCCGCAAAGAGAGAGGGAGCACTTTGACGATTTTGGAATGCCTATGGGGAAAGTCTTTGACGTGTTAGTCAAGAGAGGTCTCATCAAGCCGTTAGAGAATTACCAACCTGCCTACCCAAGAAGTGATTTGGACGCCTCCAAGTTCTGCAAGTATCACAAGCACATCGGGCACACAACGGATGGTTGTATTCAATTGAAGCGCGTAGTACAAGGGTTGATCAATGACAAGAAGATTGAGAAGCCGAAGGGTCCTAATGTGGTGAATAACCCTCTTCCTAACAATGGGGGTGGGGTGAATATGGTGCAAACATGCGAGATTAGTATCCTAGAGCTCATGGATGCTTTGGACAAGATAGGGCTCACGATGGTGGATATCTTCATGGCATTGGTGACATTAGAAATACTCAAACCATTAGAAGGACACCTTCCCCGCCTTGGTTGCGATTTGTCGAAGTTTTGCCACTACCACAAGTGCACCGGTCACACTACCGAAGAATGCTTTGCACTCAAGAAGGCCGTGCAAGAGCTCATCCACAAGGGAGTCATCGAAGACCCTAGAGATTATGTAGCTAGCAATGTACTCATGGTAGAACTTAGTGAGATCACTGATCCGGCCGAGCCTGTTGTGGCGGACTGTGATGAGATGGGTTGTATTTCAATGACTAATAATAAAGAATCTTCTTGCTACTTGTTGTCTTTAGAAGAACTAGTAAGTGAAGTCGAATCTCTAGAGGAGGAGAATCCCAAGCCCTCTCAACCTCTTTCTTGGGCCGAAATCTTCGAGGAGGCCGAAAAGACCGAAGTTTCGCCCCCTTGTCTGACACGCCATTGTCTTTGGAGGAGCTACGTGCAGAAGTTTGTCTCCTTACAAGATCCGGTCAAGTGTACCAATCCGACCCGAAGGGTTTGGGAAGGAACCCGAGCAAGCCGATCTAGACAAAGAAGACCCTATCCTCACTCAACTCAAACAAACCCAAGCCCATATTTCGCTATGGTCCCTACTCACCTCCTCCCTAGCCCATCGCCTCATGCTCGAGCAAAACCTCGCCGCCACCATGGTACCATCCACTATTACCCCGGAGGACGTCACCCACATGATTGGTAATATCCACTATGGAAACATCATCACTTTCTCGGAGCTAGACAAGCCAGTGTTCGGAGTTGATCATAATGAGCCTTTGTACATCACTGTCGAAGTAAATGGCAAGAAGATTCCCCGTGTATTCATTGACAATGGTTCTGCTATTAATATCCTGCCTTCGAGGATGATGGATGTGGTTGGCATTCATGGTGTTGATTTACGCCCATCCAAGCAAACCATCAAAGCTTATGACTCTACATGCCGCGCCGTGATAGGCGAAGTCACCCTGTCCATTACCATCGGAACGAAGATCCTGCCAACCGACTTCCACGTCATAGACATCCCAGCAACCTTCTCACTCCTCCTTGGCCGGCCATGGTTACATCAGTCGGGCGCGGTCCCATCTTCCCTGCACCAGTGTGTGAAGTTTCAATCCGGTAATGAAGTGACCATCATCTACAGTGATCTTGTAACTGCCCAAGGGACGGACACCAAGGGCGTTCCTGTCTTACAGATTCAGCATGGGGAAGAGAGCCGACTCTTCAATGGCTTCGAAATAGTCGCTCAAGCACAGATCTGCACCATCGACCTCACCAAAACAACGGACAGAGTGGCACCTGTTGTCAAGATACTGCGTAACATGGGTTTTATACCGGGGCTGGGGCTAGGTAAGAACTTGCAAGGCCCCACAGAATTGGTTGAAGAGATTAATCATCGAGGGTTGTTCGGTCTAGGATACACCCTTACCCTTGAAGACAAGATGGAGCAACAAAGGATAGAATTGCTTAAAAAGATGAAGCTTCCCTACAAAAAGCCTGAAATGCGGCCATACCGCCTGTCCCTGAATAGCTACTTCGTCAGGGAAGGCGAGGAGTTTTCATGTTTTGAGTTCGCCGAGCCATGGATTGACCACACAGGGAAGTTGCAAAAAGGGTTCGAGATTTTCAGAGATGTGGAATTCGATCGGTCCAACATGAAGCTGACTTACATGGAATATGACAAAGCCACGGGCAGAGTTAGAACCATCAGGCATGAGTACTCCACCAAGGTTGCAGATGACTTGGCAAATCAACTTGAAGCCGCAACCCTTGACAAGCCAGCAGTAGAAGCCGCATAAACTCCAAGTTTGATTGAGACGTGGGACGGCCAATATCTGCTTCAACATCTGGGTAATCTGGGACTGCACGAAGACATGGTTGCCGTCATCGGGGACGATTCTGAAGATAAGGTGGACCCAAGGACATTGGTGGTACCCATGGGGGACAAGCTCAAGAATTGGTGCATCATTGGGGGACCTATAGCTACTCCGGAATTTATGATGGGAACACTGGGGCTTACTCCTTCTCCTGTCGCCACTCCTGCAGCATCTCCTGTCACTCGCTCAAAATCCCCATCCCCAGAGTCTAGTGTTTTACATTTTGAATTTGAGTCTTCCTCTAAGTCTGACGACCTTACGTCTGAAGACTATGATCTTGTTGCAAACGCTATTTTCCCTTTTGCCATGAATGAAACCCTCGACCTTTCCGAGTATCCCTCCATAGTCACTCTTTTAACTGATAAATTGGCTAATAATCAAACTAACGATATACACTTAGTTAATAATGATTCATTAGAAGAGGCAGACACAGACACATTAAATGATGAATACATTAAAGAAATCTCAGAACAGGTTATTAATCAAAAAGAATCTCGAGCCCAAGCTGCCGATGAGGTGTTAACATGCGTGAATTTGGGGACCGAAGTCGAGCCTAAGGAAACGCAGATTGGAAGCTTCTTCAGCGGAACCGAAAGGGAAGCACTGATCGAGCTACTCAAAGAATATGTGGATGTGTTCGCATGGTCTTATAAGGACATGCCGGGGCTCGACAACTCGATCGTAGAGCACAGGATCCCGACAGCGCCAGACGCTAAGCCAGTCAAGCAGAAGTTGCGCCGCATTAAGCCGGAACGGTCTTTGCAAGTGAAGGAAGAGATTGAGAAGCTACTCCGTGTGGCTTCCATCAGGGTGATCGAATATCCAACTTGGTTATCAAATCTGGTGACTGTCAAGAAATCCAACGGTAAAGTAAGAGTATGTGTGGATTTTCGGGATCTCAACAAAGCTACGCCAAAGGATGACCTCCCCCTGCCAAATATCGACATGGTGGCGGACACGACCACCCATTATGAGGCCAAGTCGTTCGTTGATGGGTTTGACAGCTATAACCAGGTCGAGACAACCGAGGAGAACCAAGAAGCTACCCCCTCCACAACCTCGTGGAGGACCATCAGTCGGCGAGTTCGAGCCGTGTTGAGAATGCAGTCTCCTCAGAACAAAGCCGAAAAGGAAGAACTCGTCAAGTTACTGCAACACCTCAACCATTTTACAATAATGGGGGAGCCGACACTCAGAGAAATAGAAAGGGCCCGCGACCAAGAATGGAGTCCGAGATGCGAGCTCGCCTTATGCTGCCTCAAGGAGTACCTCGCGAATACCCCAATCCTGCACCCGGCACATGGGAATGAACTTCAGACCCCAACACCAACGACAGAATCGTGGCCCTCGCGCCAGGGAAAGGAAATCAGTGAAAAAATGCAAAGATTTTTGGAAAAATACCCCCTCTCAGTCCCCCGCTGCACAAGAATAGGGACCCCTTTCGCAAAATTGTTCGACCAACTTAAACAAATGGGCAAGATGCAACCTTTAGGAGAACATTCACTACTCTCCGAATTACCACCCCTTCAACCATTGGAACCTACCAAAAGTTGCTCGTACCACCAAGACGAAGGCCACGACACCAACAACTGTGTCGCTCTACAAAGGAGAATCCAAGGCTTGATGGATGCAAACATGCTCACCAGTGTGAGAGGATTTTGGTTCTATAGAGAAAACGAAAACTTAGAACTCCTCGGTTGCTGCGAAATCGAGCCTTATGCGAAGAACGACTCGGAGGCACCCTCGCACCTGGCTGCAGAAACGATTCAAGACATCTCAAGAGAAATAGAGGATTTGAAGCAACGCGTCGGCACAATGACCAAAGATCAGGGCGCGCCACGAGACTAGACATGATGGCAGATTTGGATGGCAACCCGTTCAAGGAACCAGTCAACATCAGCAAGCTCAGACGCTACTATGACTAGACTCCCCCTCTTAAAAAAAAAAAAAAAAAAAAAATTACTACGCAAAAAGAAGCCCGATAGACTGACAACCCGCAAAGGGCGGTCTATGCAAAATAAGGGTGCGTACAGAGCTCGCTAGATCGAAAACCCGCAAGGGCGGTCTAGGCAAAAGTTAGAGCATTCCCCCTTCTATCTTCCCTTTCTTTAAAATCATTCTAGTCTGACTGGAGTGAACTACGGTGACCTGAGCCCCTTAGCCTATTTGTAAAAGGGGAACGTAGGCAGCCTTTCAAAAGGTGCGGTCTAAAAAACAAATAAACATCCAAATCTTGTCAAAGCAATAAAGATAGAATTTGTATTTTTCTGAAAGCAAAAACTTTTATTTCCATAGTTATCGCATGTTAACACTTATTTGATGAGTCTAAGCTTGACATACTTTTTGAATAAATAACCTATGCTGAAATTGAAACTAAAACAAAAATAAACTAAATTAAACTAATGTGTCTGCACGACTATGGAGAGACGCTCAGGATTACTCCTTAGTGCCATTTGTGCCCTCGGTCTCTTTCTTCTTGCTTTGCCCACGGCGAACTTTCTTCTTGCTAGGACTCTCACAAAATCTTCTTTCAAACTTGCTAACACCTTTAGCCTTTCCATTAGGAGCCTCTTCGCCCTTCCTCTTCTTTGACACCCCCACTTCTTCTCCGCCTCCGTTAGCCACGCGCTTACTCATCCTCCTCTCATAAGCCTCCGCCTCCTTCATCCTCAATGAGAAACTTGGAGCACAGGATCCCAAGATAGTGCCCCTTAGGGTCTCTAGAGTCTGCTCCGCATGCCCAAGTCTCCCCATATACCAGTCCAAATACTCGCGTGGCAGGAAGGTGTTGCTAGAGCGCGTGAGGAAGGTCCTACGACTAAAGCCAGCCTCGCCCCACATCTGAGAAAGAAGGACTGAGGCACTATCATCCAACTGAAGTACCCCAAAGGGAAAATCATCTCTCTCCTCGTCCCAACCCTCCGGGATGGTCTGCACCAAACCATACTGACGAAGCACTCTAGAGGGATAGTAAAAAGTAGTTCCAGAAAGGGTCGGAACTTTGATCATGTGAAGTCCCACTTGTTTCTCCCTCACAGAGTGAATGTGCCAATGGGCACCACCCACTGAATGTCGTCAGTCACCATTTCCGCCAAATACTTTTCCCAACCTTTGAGAGTCATGCCCTCAAACCGCTCCACCATGCCTCTAATGCGGTGCATCCATGGGGCCACCTTCAGAGAAGCCGCCGGTTTATTCACTCGAAGCCGCTCTTGCAACCACATGGTCAAAAGCCTATCACTACCACAAGGCATCCCACCATAAGCCGCGAGATGGGGAATCCCACAGAGCATCTCCCCAAGAATGGCCGGTACAATATCATAACCCAAACGAGCCAAGTTCACCATACCCAAACATCCTTCACTGGCAAATCCCACCTCAGAAGGGAAAAGGATAGAGCTGAACAAGAACAGTGCAAGATGGTCCAAGGAGCGGTTAGATGTCACGTCGGCATGCATGAAGTGTTGCGGCATCCAAGAAAGGTCGACATAACCGCCCCTAGCATACCTATCAAAGTCATCCGCGGGTACGCCAAAAGTCACCAACTTGTCCCTCAAGCAAACGAAATCAAAAGGCAAGGCAACTTTACCCTTCCCTTCGTAGCCACATAATGCTGCGATATCTTCATAAGTGGGTGTTATCTCGTTGAATGAAAAGTTGAAGACATGGAGGGTATCATTCCAAAATTTACCACAAGCTTGCAAGAGGTGGGTATTGGAGTTCATGTGCAAAAGTGACCAAAGACACTTTATCCCATACCGTTCATCAAGTTTCCTACGACTCGAACCAGGAAGTTTGGCAACCCACTTCTCCAAAGAGGTTATAAAGACTTTTTTCTCAAGGCTTGTGATCCTAGCCTCTTGATCCATGGCAAAGAGCAAGAAAATTGGCTAAAAAGGAACTCAAAAAACTGCTCAAAAAGTTGCTGGTACGTTTTTGTGGCTGCAAAGGGTTCATTAAATAGGGCACAGACTCCCACTCTTGCCAGGAAAAGGAAAAGCAGAGCCGACTACAGACTTGGCCACGCGGCCACTTGTGATATTGGAAGATATGGCCACGCGGCCAACATTGCTCCGTGCCTTGCCATGGCCATGCGGCCAACTTTGCCCCGGATCTTGCCATGGCCAGGCGGCCAACATTGTTCTAGCCCCGCCATGGCCATGCGGCCAACCTTGCTCCATGCAGAAATTCAGTTTGTTTCTTCCCACTTCGTGACGGATCCATGCAACTACGTACCTGCCCCCTTCCATGGCTCATGCATTGTATAAAATTAGGAACATTTGTAAATTAACTAGTTTGCACAAGTAGGCTCCCACAATAAAATTTGCATTTTAGAACATAGTATACATACATGCATTTTGTACATCTGTTCTATACATACATATCCCTCTGCTCTCTGCTAGCTAACAGTGTAGGAAATAAAGGCGGACCCCGCCTAATCAGAATCTTCCTCCGTGGTGTCTCCACGCCGCGCTAAAGCCCGAGAGCTACCGGCACCCGAACTCCGTCCCCGGACCGCTCGACCACCAGTGTGAGAAGAACCCGCGCCGTTCGGAGACCGCTCACGACGCTGGGGTGACGCAACGTCATCCCTCTGACAAGTACATGAATGGTACGCTTCCCTCAGTAAGCGCATCAACACGTTCTCCCGCCGAGCCGAACGGATGTAGGCCTCCCGAGTCACCTGAAAGTGAAACCAAGGCAATGATTACAATGCAGAAAGAAATAAATGTGTGCGAACATGACTGATATAAAGCACAAAGCCGTACCCCAGCGTCGGGCGGAGGAATGAATATCTCCTCAACAAGATCTGCATCAATCGGCTCCAAGCTAAGCTCCACCTCCCGGCCGCCCCTCACCACTCTCACGCTACTCGAGCGAAGGGGCATGTCAACCAAAGGCCGACTCCGACCGACATACCGGGCCGAGCTCGATCCCTCTCCCGATAGCATCCTAGCCCGTACGTGTGGACTGACCAGCCGCGTCCGTACATAGCCGGCATAATCATCACCCCCCCTGTAATGCTCTGCCGGAGTGGGAGCCAAGAAAGTCGCCAACCTCGCGGGACGGAGCATATCCCGAGGAGGATCATAAGGAGCCCACGGTAACGCACCAGCCCTGTGCTGACGAACCACCCTCTCCCCAAGATACATGGCCTCCCCGGTGAGACCCACAAGCAGAACCCTAGAAGCGGTCAACTCCACTACATAGGGACCCACCGAAGCCTCGTTGGCCGGGCTCCATGGGTAAAATCTAACCCCGATGGGCTCAGACATCGCGAACACCCTCCTCAGATCAGCAGCATCCACTGTCTTCCTGTCCCGGTGTCTGCGGGAAGGAGCCCTGTTGCCCTTGCACCAATACGACATGATGGGAACAACCTTGTTAACACTCATCACCAACTGAAAAGGGGCGACACCAAAGATCTCGTAAACCCAAGCCTGTGCATATAATAAGAGAGATATTTCAGACCAAAAGATAGAACAGAAATCTCAACAAGTGAAAATAAGGGTAGTCAAGAGCATACCTCAAAAGCGAACTGGAACCCGTCAAAGGCCGACGAGCTAGCCCTCGAGCAATGATCCAAAGCCCGGTAAATCTCAGCCAAACCGGCTCCACCCCAAGAAATCCCACCGACTAAGTCCAAGTCCACAAAAGCCCCTAGCAGTGAGTACCGGCAGACAGTAGCCCCACTGGGAAACAAAATCTCCGAAAAGCTATACCATAAGAACAACCGAACCAAGCAATCCGAATCATACTCCCCCCTACTAAAGGCCTCAATAGCCACCTCCACCAAGCGATTCACCTTCCCGGCCTCCACTCCGTAACCCTTGACACCTCCTCCCAGATCGGTGTCAACTCCCAGCAGAGCCTGTCTATAGTCCCGCCGCTCCGCCAAGCTCTCATCAAAAGGCAAAGGGGTACCGGTAAACCTCAACCCCGTGATGGCCGCGAAATCCGTCGGCGTGATGGTAATCTCTCCCCAACTAAAATGGAAGGTATGGGTGGTATCCCACCAGAACTCCCGGCACACCTCTATCACCGCTGCCACCTTCAAGGTAGCCCCGACCATGCGGACACTGTCAAAGAATGGGCCAAAGCCCATAGCCTCGATCCGAGCACGCAAACCGCCCGGTCCCTCCGGCAGAGACGCCCACAGTTTGCCCACCGTCACTGTGGACCCACGAGCCTTAATCCTCTGCAGGTAAACACAGCACAGGTACGTTACCATTCTAGCAATTTACAATTCCAGCAATTTAAATTCTAGCATTCCATTATTCCAGCATTTCATATTATGTGCATAAAACATACAAGTGTGCGAGAAGGAGAGGAATAAAAATTCGAAATTTACCTCTCGCGTCTCCGGAAGCCCCATCGACCAATGACGCTCAGAGTCGACGTAAAAATCGTAATCTTGGTCGAACGTAGACCGCAGCAGATTATCGCGATAATTCCGAGTCGCGGCTCGTGGTCTCAAACCGCCCCGTGGAATCAAGGGCGCCGCTTCAAAGCCCGCTCCTGGGTCAGCCCCTACATTACCTCCGCCCTGAGCATTACCGTGCCCCTCTCCTTGCGGCTCTTGTTGTGGAATCACATACCCACCTTGGCCCGGGAAATCCCTAAATAACGCCTCATTGATCCAATCCGCCATAGCTTCGAGAAGTATGTGAAACGAAGTCTTCAAGATTATCAAAATCCAAGCTTTCTCCCTCTAAAAAACCCAATTTTCTCTCTCTAGTTCGTTAAACAATGGAGGAAGGAAGAAGAAGAAAGAAGAAAGAAGAAGAAGAGGGGAGGTGTCTGGTGATGTGACCAAGGAGTCAGCACGTCGGCATCCTTGGCCACGCGGCCACTTTTGCCCTCCTTGGTCACGCGGCCACTTTTGCCCTTGCAACCCCAGCCGTCAGATCAGCAATCCGCGTGAAGGAGATCTAACCACTCAGCGGTCTTGGCCACGCGGCCACTTTTGCAAACCAGTGTGTTTGGCCACGCGGCCAACCTTGACCCTTCAGATAAAATTCCACTTTTGCCCCTGATCTTTTCCCTTTAATTCATTTTAAATGCCTTTAACATTACTTTGACTGATATTCGTTACCTTTGGGTACGGAAAGCCCCTTAAAATTTCCATTCTTCACCAAATATTTGCTTAGGATTCGTGTGGTTGTAGAGACTTCGGCGCCTCTATGACATACCGTCCTAGATCAATCGTAATTGGCAGAAGCCTCGGCGTTTCTGTTAGCGAGAGATCCAGCATCTATTTTAGGATTTGCATGATTGTAGAGACTTCGGCGCCTCTATGACATACCGTCCTAGATCAATCGTAATTGGCAGAAGCCTCGGCGTTTCTATTTGCGAAAGATCCAGCATCTATTATCGAGATTCGTATGATTGTAGAGACTTCGGCGCCTCTATGACATACGCATCCTAGATCGATCGTGGTTGGCAGAAGCCTCGGCGTTTCTGTTCGCGAGAGATCAGACATCTATTACTTTAGCGCAATCGGCAGGAACCCTGGCGATCCTGATTGCGTTTACCATTTCATCTTGGGATTATTTAGACAGCGTAGTCCAAATAACTTCATTGCTTACGAATGATTCGTTCTTCGTACAGGATAGTGCCCGTAGGTTTATTATCCCTAGCAGGAGTCCGATATCTCGTTTTATCCCCAGTAGATCTCCGAACTACGACCGGCTTGATTCCTCAGAGGATACGTAGGAAACCTGAAAAGGTCCAGCCACCCGACCGACACGGTTATCTCTCAGCCCCAGCAGGTGCATTTTCCCCAGTAGAAGATGTTGCTCCCCACTAGAGGACAGTTATTCCCAATTTCCCATCAGATTTGAACTACGTTTGGCTTGATTCCCCCGTGGATACGTAGGTCGCCTGTCAAGGTTCAGCCGTTCCCTTACCTTTCATCTGTTTTGAAGCTCATGTTTCAGACGGATCCTTCTTTTATCGTCGACCCCACATTGCCTTGCAAGAAGCGTCGCCGAGGGGCTACTGTTAGTACCCGATCTGAAAATGAGTTTATTAGGACTTTCCCAAATATACAAGGACTTTATAGGAATTAGAAACCTTGCAAAGACTTGTCCTGGATTCCCAAAATATCTCATTTATGACAAAATCCATCAAAATAGGCAACTTAGGGTTACCATAAAGCAACAGTGAAACCCTAGCTTGAAAATCAAGTCAGCCGGCAACCTTGGCCACGCGGCCAACATTGCTCCGCGTTGATCTTGGCCACGCGGCCACTATTGTCACCGGCATCAACAATGGCCAGGCGGCCAACCTTGCGCCGGATGATCTGGACCATCAGATCCTCCCATCAGTTTACTATATAAACCACTCCAGGCTATTGGTTTAAGGATCCGAGTTTGAGAGCTCTAAGTCCGAGTTTTGGAGTTCTTAAACACAATTTTGCTCTCTAATTAAGCATTCAAATACTCAAGAACATCCAAGGTTTATTTCTTGCCAACATAGGTAAGTTTTCTAACTTTTTCTTCGTGTTCTTGCATTATTTTTAATGTAGATCTTTTATATTCATGTTCGTACATGTTTATTCATAGTTTCTTCATATTCTTTGCATGCTCATTCATATGTTCATAATATGTTCTTCGCATGTTCTTCGTGTTCATAGATTAAAACCTTATTTATGCTATATTTAGGGTTGCGATCTTCATAATTACATGTTATTTCATAGCCGATGATGATCGAGGGTTCATCAACCCGAGGATGATCTAGGAACTACTTCTAAACCCTAATCTTTAGGTAATTCCCCCCTCATTATGCATGATCCCGATTCTTCTGCCTATTCTAATTCTCTGCGAACTACGCTGACCTGAGCTTCTCACATTGAGAGGAACGTAGGCAATCTTCGGATCCGGTCTCAATCACTAACACACTACTAACACATTCATCATGATAGAAAGACCGATCAATTCGGGCAATAGGAGTGATAACGTCCAATATTCTTCTCTTGTTGTAATTTGACCCCCGAACCCATTAAACATGCTTTTTTCAATGTTTTGGCTTTAATTAAAACGGCGCGGCGACTCTCATAATTTTAATGTCGTTAAGAATATTCCCTTTGTAAATAATAATAATCACAAGATACTTCCCATGCGTCGCTTCATCGGAAAGGGGTATTCACACATTCCGCCTAAACTAGCTGCACAAATTCAGCTGGGGCAAGGAAACTCTAAATAGCTTGTCTTGATAGGATTGATCATGCATAATGACAGAAGCTATTCGTAGAACTTGCACACCAGCCAGGAGCACCTAAATAACAAGAATACATCAACCATTTGAAATTAGTTTTGGTTGTTGGAACATCTTGGATATTGGTATACGTACCCAGTAATAGAGCAGAGTATATCTTTGTACAACTTTTACATTACAAAATAAAGCTACTTCTTTGTTTTACAATTGGTAGTAATACAACACATCAATGTTTGTGTCCTCTTGGTTAAAACCCATATATGTATTCATTCGTACATGTACATGTAACCATGTCTATATTCAAGCTTCATAGTGATGATAGTTAAATAGAGTAGAATAAGCAGTGGCGAAGCCACCCTTTGGCCATGGGGGTCATCCGACCCCCTTGATTTTGGAGTTGTGTCAATTTTACCCCTTTTAAGTTTAGAAAAATATTATTTTTACCATTAAAAATATTGGTTTTCGCAATTTTGACCCCCTTAAATTTAGAAAAAAAATAACACTATATCATAATTTCGACCCCCTTTCAGTAAATTTCTGGCTTCGCCACTGAGAATAAGCATCATAGACTCACAATTTACTGCTTTGCCGACATGCCAACACAACTGGATGGAGGAAGTTCATACCAAAAACAGTTCAGACACCTAAATTACTTTTAAGATTGAAATTATATAAGCCGAGACAATGGCAATCAGCGTATATATCTTACGGGTAATATCGAAGTTTCCCTTTCTTTGTATCCTGTTTAATAGGAGTAAATGCCTCGTCAGTAGCAACCTCCATCTTTGCACTCGATTCTTTAGGAATTTCAACAATAAAGTTGAATACACCATCACCCAAACTCAATGGAATATCATGCCAAGGTGAAACCTACACATCAAACAAACATAAGTAACCCAAACATGAAGGTTTCACCCATTAACCACAATAAAACAGTATCAACAGAAATCAATTAAACAAAGAAAAAAAAAATCTAAGATAAGGCGTGGGCAACCAAACAAGCATTATTACAAACAGGTTGTGGTCCAGATAACATCAATTTTCATAATCCCCATTCAATAGAAGACCCAAATTTTATTACTCAAATCCTAAAAAACAAACAGACACATAATTCAAAACTGAGTAAGAAAGACACGAATGATTACCTTTTTGCCAGAGTTGTCAAGAAAAAAGACGCGATAATCGAGGGTTTCGGGTTGACCGTCCTCTTTAGTGTATACATCAGGCTTGTAAAGAGCTGTGCAAGTGAAAAATCTCTTCTTGGAGACTAATTTGGTGGCGTTGTTGGTAAAGGAAAGGGTGAAACTTTGGGAGGGTCTAAGCAAAGGGGCGCCGGCTTTGGATAGGAAAGACGACGTTGAGGCAATGTTGCTGGCTGACACCATCACTCTAGCCGCCGCCATTTGGGAGAGAAGCTGACTCTCTGTGTGTGTGTTTAGAAGATGAACCACAGAGGCGAAGGGGAATTGATATTTTCACGTGCGCAAAGTGGAGTCTCACTTTGTACTGTCCCGTCATACCGGTCAGATTCGGATACCCACCCCTGATTCATCTCTCTCTCTCTCTCTCTCTCCCTCTCACTCTCACTCTCACTTACACACCCCTTTTTTTTTTACTCTCTCCGTCCCACCAGACAAAGTTTCTTAGTTAAAAATAAATAAATGTTGTGAGTATGAAAAAGTAAGTAAGAGAAAGTAAGAGAGATAAAGTGGTTAGAGAGTTTTTGTTGTGAGAATGACAAGTGGGTCTCATAGTCCATTTTAAGTAATAAAGCAACTAAGAACCTTAGTCTGGAACAAACCAAAAAGGAAAGTAAGAACCTTAGTCTGAGACGGAGGGAGTAGGATTTATTCCAATAAGTCCCTCAAAAATTACCAAATTCTTAAAAGGATAGGTATGTATTTGTGGTCGTGTCAGTGTGGGAATATACTCCCTCTGTCCCGATTTAAGTTTCTTAGTTTGACTTTACACACTTACGAAGAGACCAAGGCAAATTTGAGTCAAGGATAATAGTGTGTGGAGGATATAATTGTCAATTCATAAAATAAGTGGGTAAAAAGTAGATGGCTAAGTGATGAATTTTTTGTAATATGTGAACTTTATGAGGACAAGGATATCCAAAACACAATTCATTTTTGGGTTAATGACAATTTAGAGCCTGAACTCAAGGGGGTCGTCTATCAAGGGTCCGGAAGTTTTTTTTCGGGCCAAAATATGTTTGCCCCCCTTAAGTATCCACCCATTCCCACTTTGCACCCTCGCGCGGATTTTGTCCCAAAGTGGCACCTTAAGTATCCCCGTCCCACTTTTGCTCCCTACCACGTAACGGTGTTAGAAATTTAACGGAAAATGATCATGTGCAAGTCATGTGAGGGATTATTTAGTCATTTTCTTTGAAAATAGAAGGGCATAGATGTCAATTTGTTGTTGGTTGTGGCAATCAACATCTTCCCAGACAACTCACCAACAGTTCATAAGCACCACCCATTTTCCCCAGATTCCAGCCACCCCAACCCAGATTCCGGTCACCCCAACCCAGATTCCGACAACCACAACCTAGATTCGGTCGGCACCATAAAAAAGAGAGGGCTTTTACGTCTTTTAGGCATGGGATAGAAATACCAGTTACAACCACCACCTCCATTAATCTGGCCACCACCACCCACCACCATCATTAAGAGATTCAAAAACTCATTTGGAATTGTAATATCAATTTCTAGTATGATTCTTCAAACTCAAACCCAAACTAACAAATTAATACATGTTTAAATACCAAATAAATAATTCCTCACAATTTTAGATATCAAAATTGAAGAAAAATGAACAACAATAACCCAGATCTGGGATTTTGCAAAAAAAGAAAAAAAGAAGAAGAAGAAGATCTGGGCTTTTCTACAATAATGCTTGGTGCGACTGGGAAGGTGCTTGTTGGGCTTAGATGAGGGAAAGATAGGGACGACGCGACTAAGAATGGAGGGAGTGTCGGATTGTGGGAGGGTCGGATTCGGGGGAGAAGGAAAGGGAGGGGCGAACTGGGAAAGAAGGGGCTGGGAGAGTCGATTTAGGGAAATGGAGGAAGGGATTTGGGGAGGGGAAAGAGGGGCGGATATAGGGAGGGTATGGTGGGGCGGACATGAGGAAGAAGATGAAGAAGATTGTGGGGTGGGGGGAGGTGGAGTTGGGGGAGATGAAGATAGGGATGGCCAAACCGGATCGGAACCGGACCGGAACCGGACCGGAAAAGCCCGGAACCGGAGCAAACCGGGGAGTAAACCGGAACCGGAGTAACCGGAACCGTGGTAAGTGCGGGCCGGTTCAGGGTCACATATATGGCGAACCGGAACCGGACCGGAACCGGATCGGCATTTCCATTAAAAAAAATAAAAATCCTTTATTTTTCAATAAATTTTAACATGTTTATTCATTAGTGCATTATAAAATAAAAATCTCTTGTCTTTTAATAAATTTTAACATGTTTATTCATTATTGTATGATAAAATAAAAATAAAAAAAGGTAGCGTGGACTGAACCGGAACCGTACCGGAACCGGATTGTGATGACCGGAACCGGAACCGGTGTAAGCGCGGGCCGGTTCAGGGTCACATATATGCTGAACCGGAACCGGCGGTTCCGAACCGGAACCGGGCCCGGAACCGGTTTTGGTCATCCCTAGATGAAGAGGATGAATACATATGCAAGTTTTCCTTTTTCTATTCTTTTTTTTTTTTTTTTTGTCTTTTTAATTTAGATAACTTAGGATATAGGAGTATTCTGTTTTTTTTTTTGAAAAATATATATTCATTTTTTTTAACAAAGAAAAGGATATATTCTTTTTAGTCTTTTTAATTTAGGTAACTTAGGTTATATTATGTTTTTTTTTTTGGAAAAATATATATTCATTTTTTTAACAAAGAAAATGATATATTCTGTTTTTTTTTAAATAATTTTAATATATGAATTTTTTACTAAAAATAAATTTTTACTATTAATAATGCTGATAAATATATAAAAAATAATAAATTAAAAAATATCAAAAGTTAAAATGAGAATGACTAAACTAGCCCTCACATGACTTGCACATGATCATTTTCCGTTAAATTTCTAACACCGTTACGTGGTAGGGGGCAAAAGTGGGACGGGGGATACTTAAGGTGCCACTTTGGGACAAAATCCGCGCGAGGGTGCAAAGTGGGAATGGGTGGATACTTAGGGGGGTAAACATATTTTGGCCTTTTTTTCGCTAGTTCAGGGATTCAAATGTGAAATTTTCGCCAGTTAAAGGCTTTTTAACGGAAATCGTTAGAAAACTCAGTTAAGTGCCATGTGCATAACACGTGATCGACTAAATGGATGGATTTGTATTGATATTAGTTAGTAAGGGGTTTAGTGAAATTTTTGAAACTCAAAAGGTTTAAAAATAAAATAAATATTTTTTCTAAAAAATAATCTTTTTTTCTAAATAATCAAGTATATAATAAAATAAGTAATTATCATATATAAAATAAATTTAGAAAAAAAATCAAAATTATTAAACAAATTAATCTAATAGCTATATTAAATATAAAAGGATCTAGATTATTTTCTAAATAATAAATTTAAAATAAATAAAATTATAAATAAATTTAAATTTTATTCTATGAACATAATAAATTACTTTTTACATTCACCAAATTTAAAACAACATAAAGTAATTATCACTATTTACAAAAAAAAAAAATATATATATATTTATTCCCATCCACCATAGCCACCACCATCCAACACCTCCACCACTTAGAACCCCATGGCTTCCACCGGCCGCCACCATCCACCTGTTGTAACCACCACTACCACCACCGAAAATTAACAGAGAAATCAACCCAACAAAATCAAATACACACTCACACACAAATTGAAACACATATTCTCAATCAAACACAAAATGTGTAAAAATTCACCGGAATCTGCAAGTTCAAGATGAGGCCGAAATATACGCCGGAAAATTGAACACAGAAACGCACTCACGCACACTCCCTCAAACTGATACAAAAATCGAACACAGATTTACCGATCCAAATCTAGTTATAGATCTAAATCTGAATCTTGAGAGAGAGAGAGGTGGATCAGAGGGAGGTAGAGGGAGGAAGTGTGAGGCTGCGTGTATGTGCTTGCAGACAAGGAGGGGTTCGCCTGTGAGAGGGTTGGCCGGAGACGAAGGAGACAGCCGGAGAACAGAGGTGGATCAGAGGTTTATTCCAGCGTTAGTGGCCGGAGTTGGATGAAAAAAGGGGGAATAGGAGGTGTCGCCGGAGTAAAGGGAGGGGACGCTGGAGGTGGGGAAGGGAAAAGTTCGCCGGAGATAGGAAGGAAAACTTCGCCTGAGTAGGGGTGATGGTCGATGGCGTTGAGCAGGAGAGAGGCGAGGAAGAAGATGCGTCGGAATGAGAGAGGGAGAGTGAGAGATGCGTCAAAGGGGGAGAGGAGGGGTAGGGATTTGTTTTGGATTTAACCCTTCAAATTTTAAAATTTACAGTTTGACCCTTTTTGACAAATTTTCATTTCAATTTCATCCAGATTTATGATCACGTGCGAGGCACATGAGATTTAACTGACTTTTCTAACGATTTCCATAAAAAAAAACCCTTAACTGGCGAAAATTTCACATTTGAAGCCCTGATCTAGCGAAAAAAAAACTTCCGGGCCCCTGATAGACGACCCCCCTTGAGTTCAGGCCCTAAATTGTCATTAACCCTTCATTTTCGCCATTTAAAGAATAAAACAACTAAGAACCTTAAACTGAGACATACCAAAAAGGAAATTAAGAACCTCAAACTGGGACGGAGGGAGTTGTAGACACCCCGCCTTGGACCGCTCACCCAGATTGCATGCTTAATTTGTGTTTTTACTTTGTTTTAAGTGTTTTTCGTTAGTTTTTGTTACTTCAGTTAAGTTCCTGATTGACTCCGTCAGTTCTGGGGGATAAATTGAATAACAGCTCTAACTTTCCCATCCATTCTGTCAAAAAGGCCTTTTTAGAGTCGGGCGCCTCCACTCTTTTGGGTCTGAGGCCCGCGCTTTCCGCCCCCAAGGAGGAGGCGCGCGCTTCTGGGCATTAGTTGCAGATTTTCCTCCAAGAATCACTCCTTTGCTCATCAATGCTGATTTTGCCCAAGAAATATCTGTTTGTTGACTCTGTTTTTGCACCAAAAACATCCTTCTTCACCTATAAATACCCCCATCTTCATCCATTACAAAGGACCAATTTTTGAAATCATAACAAAATACCAAACATTTTAATCACAAGGCATTTTCCTATTTCTTGAAGTTCTTAAAGAGTTTAGGTATTTCTTATATCTCGCTCTCTTTACTTCATCTCCTTCTTCTTCATTTTCATTAAACGTGCAATCAACCCAAACATTTTTGGGACATGACACCAAAAGTTGCTTCATTTCATTGAAGTTAACCAAGGAGTTATCTCCCTTCATTCAAACCCCCTTTTATCCCCCAAATCATCTTTTACAAAAGAAATAGGAAAAACACTTTTATTTATGTAGAACACTTACTTGAAAGACCGACATTGGTCGGGCGGAATGGGTGTTTAAGTATTTTCCATTCCGTAACCTAAAGCTCATAAACGAATCTCTGGTTTTCGTATAAAAATTAGGCTATATTAGGTTTTTCTTATGTTCCTCTAAAACATAGGTTGCGACTCTAAACAACTAAAACCAAGTTAGACATTCTAGGATAATCCACCGCTTTAGCCAAGCCTAGTGGGTTTCCCCATGGGTATCTATAGGAGTATATAATTCTAACGATGTTTCACTTGGTTCTTGAATCCGCTTTTAACAACTTGGTTACCTGAGTTTGACATTGTGTTGCAAAATGGTACAAAAATGGATGGGGTATTAGTTTTTTTTTTTTAATGAAAATGGATGCAAAATCTAACGAGATTCTTTTATAACTGCAATGCGCACCCTCCAGCTCAACTTATTCACATTCTTATTCCATAATAGAAATCATATAACATATAAACACATTAGTTAATAACACTACAAATTATAATCGTTTGTGTCAAAAAAAAAAAAACATGTCTCTCTCACGGTTCAATGCCCCTGCGACCTTCTTCTCAAGCCACCCCCACTCTTACGCCGCTAGTCCCTCTCTGTCATCGATCCCCAACGCCTACGGAAATAACCCCTTTCGACATCATTCTTATCCACCATGCATTCTTTTTGCTTGATCGTCACTCTGGCAGAAATATCCTCTCATTAGAAAACATTAATAGAAACTTTTCCAAATCAAACACTCTAATTGATTTTGGTGTGGATTTATGAAATTGCATCCTATGTGCTCGCCTGCACATCCGCAGCCCTCTTCTATTCGTCTATATTTTGTATTAATTTCTAGAATTTTGTGTTAATTTTGTTAATATTGGATAATTTTATTCTTAGATTCGTAAGAGAATATCGGTAAATTGGTTTTGGAATTTCATATTTTGCTGGCCTATGAGATAATCCTTTTTCTAATTTGGTTGCACTATAAGATAACTGAAATTGTAAGTGGTGTATCATAGTGGCGGTGGCGTTGGCGGTATTGATCATGGTGGCACTACTACATTTCAAGTCTAATGCAATGCTTAAATTCGTTTCCATAGTGGCCAATAAGGGGTAAAAAAGTGAATAAGTTGAGCTGGAGGGTGCACATTCCAATTATAAAAGAGCTCTTTAGATTTTTCGTCTATTTTCATTACAAAAGTAACACCTCATTCATTTTTATACCACAATACAATGTCAAAATCAGGTAACCAAATTGTCGAGAAACAGATTCAGAAACCAATTGAAAACACCGTGTAAAACTCATGTAACTAAATTGCAATTTACCTAAAATTATTACCTCTCTCTACCTCTCCCCTCTCTTCCCTCCGTACACTTCGGCCTCCCTCCCCCTTCCCTTTTCGGCTATCTTCTTCATATGTAAACTCAGATCAACCACATGGCATATTTCGATCACCCTCTACCAAATTTTCATGCCCCATTCATCACTCATCTGTATTTAACAATATGCCCAGACTTCTCCCCTCCCATTCATCTTCTCCCGCATTTATCTGGAAAATGTACCTTCACTGACTTCATCGTACCACCAAATTAGTGTTTTCCAGGTCTTTTAATTTTTAACCAAATTATGAATCTCAGTTTTTGGTTAAGTTTTTGTTGAATCTGGTGCATTTTATTATATAGGCTGTTAGTTGATTTCCCTTAATTAGATTTGTGAGAGAATTGAATAATATATTTTAGATTTTTGTTGAAAATGTTTAAGAATTTTCAAATAATTTAGTGTTCAGTTGATGCTAGGGATGACAACGGGTCGGGTTCGGGCCGGGTTTTCTCAAGACCGAACCCGGCCCGCGATAACATTGCTCTTTACCGAACCCATCCTGGCTCGGAAGGCTAGGAACCCGTATCCGCATCGCCCGTCCCTATGTGTGATATATATTATGAGTTTTTTTTGAACTAATATATGTTCTGAGTTTGATTTTTTAAAAGAGAATCTCAGATTTCGAAAAGAAAAAAAAGAGACATAATCTCAGCCTTTGTCTTTGTGCAAACTCTCAAGAACAGATGAAAGATTGAAAAGAAATGAGGAGATTCAAAAATGGAGAGAGAGAGAGAGAGAGAGAGAGAGAGAGAGAGAGAGAGAGAGAGAGAGAGAGAGAGAGAGAGAGAGAGAGAGAGAGAGAAAGAGACGTTATTAAGAAGATATTAAAGAAAAGAAAGGAATTTCATAAATGGATGAGAGAAATGAGAGGAGGAACAATTGCCAGTCAGAGCAGATGAAGAGAATAAGATCTGGGAGAAGAAGCACTATGATGGATATGGAGGACTTAGACAATGCTTGGAGCCGGAGGAAGTCGGCAGATTCTTGAGAGAAAGTGAAGAGCCCGCAGCTTAATGTTGGAAAGTAAACCTAGATCTGAACTACAATTATAAAATTGCATTAATATAAGCTTATGTTTTATAATAAATAATTGTTTGTGAAAAATTATATAAAAAATAATTTAGTCAAGGGGTAGAATGATTTAGAAGTGCAGGAAAATTTCGGCACTTTCGAAAATTGCAGGAAATTAGTGGCACTTTTAAAACTGCCGGAAATTTTGCACCGAAACGCACTTACAAAAGTGCCGGAAATAGCTTTTGCAGCACTTATTCCCGTTTTCAGCACTTTTTTAAGTGCCGCTTAAAGTCATTTTTATTGTAGTAGATGAGAGAGGAAATGACTTGCCCCGCACTTTTTTAAGTGCCGGAAATAGCTTTTCCACAAGACCCGTCTCGTGTGTGAGACCGTTTCACACGAGCTTTTATCATACATGATTAATTATAATGTTAACACTATCAAAATTATACTTGTACAAAATAGAATTTTCTTTTTAGAGAAAATTAATCACTCTGTCTCACTATGTTTGGCCACTTTTGAATTTTGGTGGTCAACATTAGTGAGCTTTGACTAAAACATTAATATCAATTTAATCATCCTAATTAATTTTTAAAAATTGTTATTAATAAATCATTTATATATCTATTAATAACAATTTTTAGAAATTCATTAGAATAATTAGTTTGACATTAATATTTAATCAAAGTTATCTTGTATTGATCATCAAAAATCAAAAGTGGCCAAACATAGTGAGATGGAGGGAGTTCGATTTAAATTAGTAGTCGTTTTTTTATTTAAAGCATTCAACTATCACTCTTACTTTTCCATTGAAGAGTTTTGTAATTTTTTAATTGTCTTACTGTTAAATATCAGTTTAGTACAGAGACATACTTTTTTTTTTAAAGAACGTAAAGAGACATACTTAATAAAAGTAAATTTGATACTTTTATTATTGAACTATAATATTAATTACTTTTTTTAAAACTAATGAAAATTTTAAAAATGACAATTAGTTTGGAACAGATGGAATATATTAACTACTTTATTCGTCTTAGAGTAAGAGTCTTATCTTGATTCTGCACACTTATTGAGAAAATGATAAAAAAAAAATTGGGTACATAATTTAAGTGGTTCAAAACATAATTGTCCGAAACAATATTCATAATTAAAGAGGAGGGTAAATGTGGGTTCGTAAAATATTAATTTTTTTGTAATTATATTAGAAAGACAAAGTACTTCAAAATAATATTCATCATTTATTATTTTAGAAATAAAACTCTTACGCTAAAGTTAAATGATCATTAACAAACAATTGGTTTAAGGGATGACTTTTAGCATGAACAAGGTGAGAATTGTTCAACATCTCTAATTTTGAAGGGCTTATTTTTTAAAATGTTCCTTACTATTACCTCGGTTATAAAATGAATGACGATATTTTTTTCAATTTTTCTCTTAATCAAGAGAAACATAAAAAAAGAAAAGAAAAATATTACACATCATTTTGAGAGAGAGAGAGAGAGAGAGATAGCAGTATTATATTTTATTTGTTTAATTAAATTAAAGCCTAAATAATTTTTTTGACAGGGGTTAAAATTTAGGGCATTTTAAAACCGACCTATGCATTTCAAAACTGACCTTAATTGGTTTAGGCATGTGAATCCACATCCAAGAAAGTGCTTCTAGACGTAGAAGGAGAAGGACAAGAGTAGGAGAGAGAGAGAAAGAGAGAGAGAGAGAGATGAATTATAAAAATTTATATGGTAAGTGTTATTTATTTAGATCTAAATATTCATTTATATTAAATTTTGGCTTGAAATCAGTGTTCTAAAAAGCGCTAGGCGGGGCCTAGGCGGTGAAGCCGGGCCTAGCGCCTAGGGACCTAGGCGGGGCCGAGACTTTACACATAAATTATAAATATTTTCATATTACTCCACTTATATCTTCTTTTTTTATATAATTAATTATTTTAATAACTATTATTTTGAGACGGAGGGATAATAAAGTCACAAATATACACAAGACACAACACAGACAGGCAGGAAAAAATGAACACATCCCAGCCCATTAGCCCAGCCCATTAGCCCAACTCTAATCCTAACCCTTACCCTAGTATCTCCTTTTCTCTTTCTCTCATTTCAAATAGCGCAGTCAACCCACTTATCTCTCACGTTTGTTTTTCTTTTTTTCAAAACCTCTCTCTCTCCTCTCTCTCTCTCTCCTTTTCTTTTTCTCTTTTCTTCTTCTCCAGCAATCCCGCCACTACCCTTTTCTTCTCCATCCATTTGCGCTTTCTCTTTCCAATTTTCACATTCGAGACCGGCGACCGCTAGAAGACGAAGACGATGCGAAGAAGGCAGCAAATTCGCCTACCCCGCGCCTAACCTCCGCCGAGGCCGCCTACACCGCCTAACCACCGCCGAGAACGACTAGGCGGCGACTAGATCGGAAAACGCCTAAACTGGCCGACTAGCCATAAATCGCGGCGGGTGGCCACCGCCTAGCGCCTGGGCGGGCGCCTAGCCCGATTTTTAGAACACTGCTTGAAATAATTATTTCTTCTATTTTAAAATATTTATTATTTAAAAAAATCAAATTTATTTTAAAACTTAAAATATTTATTGTTTCGGTAATATTTCAAAATCTGTACTCTTTTTTATTTATTATATTCCTAATTATGATTGCGAAATTGTCCTAATAAAATTATTTAATTATTTAAGTATTTGAAATGTTTTCTAATTTAGACTAGAAAATATGTAATGATTACTTTTTTTTTAATATGCGTAAAAACTTTAAAACAACAAGTATTTTGAGAATGATGGAGGTACTTTTTTTAGTAAAACTTTTTGGATTACTCTTTTATTAAATTTATTAATTGTTTTATTGTGAGAACTGATGTGTATATGAGAGTCAAATAAAAAGCATATGTTTGATAGTATCTTTAGTTTGTTCATTAAAATTTTGGTAATAATTATTTTCTTTCAGATTGTGGAAAAAGTGATAAAGTTAATTTAGATTGGAGGGAGTATTAAATAGCATTAATTATTAGTGTGTTCATGATGGTGTTGGGTTTTGAGCATACATGCGCAGCTAAAAACAACAAAAATAAAATCCAAGAGCCCGGATCCATTCAAGATGAATAAAGATTACTAATCGTATTGATGCTTTTAAAATTTAGATCTTCGAATCTTTGAGCTTTAAGATTTGAATCTTCCTCCAAGCGTTTTTCAAATCATGATCGCAGGAACACGAACTTGAAGATGATAAAAGAATCACCCTCTATAAATATCCACACGCGAACGAATATGAAGAACTCCTTGATCCAGATTGCTAGATCCAATAATTAGAAATCGAATTTCTAATTCCTTTAGGCTATATGATGTTTCTAAGTTTCTTAATCTTTGATTATTAATCTTTGAACAAGAATATGTTTCTCAAACACAATGTATGCTTATGGTACTGATTAGGGTTGTAGGAATATGGATTTATACTTATTAGTTCTTAACCATTAAAGAGAATAAGCCTAAATCCCGTAATTTCACGTTTTAATCAAATCAGGCCCAGTCCAGGCCAAGCACCATACATAGCTCGGCCGGGCAGAGCCTTTCTAGAAAGACATGCTATCGGCATTCCTTTCCTCAGTCGAGTCTTAGGCCCCGCTCGGCCAAGCACCCCCAGAAACTCAATTTTAGCCTTTTATTTAATTCGCTCTTTTGTTTGTGACCCCATAGGATTACATAATGTTGGCAATGAGTCCAATCAAATCGTTCTCATAAATCATGAGCGGACTCTAGAAACCATCATGATTACCCAAATAATATAACTTAATAAAGTTTGTTTGCCTCATAGAACATATCATAATCCATTTATCATCGATGTCATTGAACGTTAGTCATGGTCCCTAGTCAACTTACAATGTTCAATATATTAAAGTCTGAGGTTCTATCCCAAAACCAATTGGCAATGGGATGAGTGGCCCTGGATCTTTATATAGTCAGACTTGTTAGGTTTCGTGCAAACATGCGCAGTGGAAGAATAACATGAAGAAACCCAAAAGCCTAGATCTGTTATGTTCAATAATTCATAATATGAAGATGAAAGAAACTAACCCTTGTCGATCGATATGCGAAAACGTGGAAAAGATGCTAAGATGAGCACCCTCTACCGGCGATCCACACTTCGAACGGACTCAAGAATGCTTCTTGAACCTGACTGCTAGGTCCTTCGGATTGAAAAACTTTGTTGAAAAACGATTCTTCAATTGCTCCTATGATTATTGAAGTTTGATAATTGGGAATAATCAAACTCAATAACCTAAGTATATTATGTGTATTCTCTCTGATACAGTCGAAGAGTTGGCGTTCGAATTTTTAGATGCGTTCGACCGTAATGGGCGTAACTTTTGATTCCGGAGGAGTTACGGGACGCACAGTATATCAAAACAAGCGTCTTTTTTAGAGGAACAACATTCATTAGTCTTATCCCCTTGCTGAGGCCCATAAAAATGCCAAAAAAAATGCATCTAAGGCCCTCATACGAGCTTCTGAAGTTTTTATCAGTTTTTATATCGTTTTGGACATTTTCGTAATTTTCGTGTTTTAGGGTTTCTTTTCAGTAGGGTTTTTTCACAGACTTTATATACTTTATTCTAGGGTTTTGAGAGGCAGTTTATGTCATTTAAATAAAATGATTTTCTTGTTCCAACTTGTAGTCTTGATTAAATTCGACTGCCGTTGAAGCATTGTTTACGCGTATTGATTCAGCTCTACCGTAGTCAATCATTTATCTAAGCTTCCTCTACGTCAGTTGGTATCAGTCTTCGGTGAGTTCCTTGTAATCATGCCACGACCAAAGAAACCGACTGTGGAAGACATCTACGAGCGAGACGAAGCAGCTTTGGAAGAGCGCATCGGATTGGCAGTAGATGAACGTATGGGGTTGTTGATGGAGCAGTTAACGAATAGGATGAACGAAATGTTTGATCAACACAATCAGAGAAATTAGGCTGGCCATGGTGGTCACCATAGACAGCGAGATTGGGAGGTGGATTCGAAGGGGACTTGTGACAAGTTCTATCCCGAGATCCCACAGGTTCATCGTCGACCACATCGTCCCCCAGTGGAGGAGGTTAATTGTAGGTGGGAGGCTGGTATGCGGACTGAGATTCAAGAATTTCATGGAGGGTTACAGGCTGAGGAATTCTTGGACTAGGTGGCCACAGTGGAAGAGATCTTAGAATTTAAACGGGTTCCGAAAGATAGGCGTGTGGCGTTGGTGGCCACGAGGATGCATGGTAGGACTACAGCATGGTGGCAATAGCTTAAACTGTCACGTGCTAGGCTCAGGAAGTCAAAAATTGAGTCATGGGAGAAGATGAAGAAGCAGTTGCGGGCTGCATTTCTACCATATAATTATTACCGAACACTGTTCCAGAGATTGCAGAATCTGAAGCAAGGGTCATGTTCTGTTGATGATTATACTTCTGAATTTTATCAATTACTGGCCAGAAATGAGATTCAGGAAACAGCCGATCAGACGGTAGCACGGTTTATCGGCGGGTTGCGGGTTCAGCTCCAGGATACCCTAAACATGTTCGATATTGGGACTTTGTCAGAGGCACATCAGCGAGCTATCGCGGTTGAGAAACAGTTGAGGCAGTTTAGCAGTGTCGGCGGGTCTGGATCTGGAGGTGTTAATGCAGCGGGCGGTGTCACTGGTAATACTGCTACAGTTGCTCCGACTACATCTCGGGCTGACAGTCAGCTTAACCGTGGGGCAATTAACAGCGGTATCAAATGTTTTGGTTGTGGAAAGGTTAGACATCGACATGAATATTGCAAACAAGCGGGCAAGAAAGCGTTATTCAATGACACAGAGGAGGACCCATGGGTCGATGACAGTGAATTGCATGAGCAGCATATTTTTGATGACGAAGAGCAAGTACTGACAGGTGATGTGGGTGTTTCCCTGCTTATGAGGCGTTCTTGTTTGACTCTGCGCACTTCGGAGGAGAATGAGTGGCTTCGTAACAACATCTTTCAGTCCACTTGTACAATTTTGGGGAAGGTTTGTCGTTTTGTAATTGATTCAGGCAGCTGTGAGAATATTGTTGCAGACGAGGCGGTCCAGAAACTGAATATTCCGATAGAAAAACATCCTAAGCCATATAAACTAGCATGCCTGATGAAGGGCGGGGAGGTAACAGTTTCTAAACGTGCTCATATTTCCTTTTCTATTGGTGCAAAATATCGTGATGAATTGTGGTGTGATGTGGTTGCTATGGATGCTTGCCATCTTTTGTTGGGTAGGCCGTGGCAGTTTGATAGACAGGTTTTTCATAACGGGCGTACTAATACTTACAGTTTGTTGGTGGATGGGGCTAAGTATGTGTTAGCTCCTACGAAACCGGTGGTCAAAACAGCCACACCGGTCTCGAGTTCGTCCTTTCTTTCTTTTGCACTGTTTGAGGAAGAGGTGGAATTGACGGATAGAGTGTTTGTGTTGGTCGGGAAGGCGGTTCCTGATCCGGTTCAAATTCCAGAGGCATTACTACCTTTGTTGCAGGAGTTTGCTAGTGTGTTTCCGGATGAGTTGCCTGCTGAATTACCACCACTCCAGGATATTCAGCATCATATTGATTTGGTTCCTGGGGCTAGTCTGCCTAATAGACCTCATTATCGTATGAGTCCAAAGGAACATGAGGATTTTCTTAGACAGGTTGAGGAGTTATTGGCAAAGGGACATATTCGGGAGAGTTTGAGTCCTTATGCTGTACCGGCTATACTTATTTCTAAACAGGATGGGTCTTGGCGTATGTGTGTTGACAGCAGAGCTATCAACAAAATTACAGTCCGGTACAAGTTTCCTATTCCTCGTTTAGATGACTTGCTTGATCAGATTAGTGGTGCTATAGTCTTTACAAAGTTGGATTTGAAGAGTGGGTACTATCAGATTGGTGTTCAACCAGGAGATGAATGGAAGACAGCCTTTAAAACTCGTGAGGGCTTGTACGAGTGGTTGGTTATGCCTTTTGGGTTGTCTAATGCCCCTAGTACGTTCATGCGTGTGATGAACCAGTTGCTGCGACCTTTTATTGGGATTTTTGTGGTGGTGTATTTTGATGATATCCTTATTTACAGTTGCAGTCAGGATGAGCACTTGCAGCATGTGCGTGAGGTACTGTCCGTGCTTCGTATAGCAAAGTTTTATGAAGCCACTAAAAAGTGTGTTTTTATAGTGCCTCGGGTGTTATTTTTGGGGTACGTGATTTCGGGTGAAGGGTTACAGTTGGATACTGCCAAGGTGGAAGCGGTACAGAATTGGCCTCGCCCTACTACGATCACTGAGGTACGGAGTTTTCATGGTTAGGCATCGTTCTATCACCGTTTCATTCCTCATTTCAATAGTATTATGGATCCTATTACTGATTGTATGAAAGGGGTTCGTTTCTCTTGGACTGAAGAAGTAGACACAACGTTTCAGCAGATTAAGGAGCGGTTGACAACTGCCCCTATTTTAGTGTTAACAGATTTTTCACATCCGTTTGAGTTACACACGGATGCTTCGAAAGTGGGTATTGGGGCTGTTTTGAGTCAGAATGGGCGTCCGGTTGCGTATTTTAGTGAGAAACTATCAGGAGCCAAGACACGTTATAGTACTTATGATGTGGAGTTTTATGCTGTTGTGCAGGCTGTGAAGCATTGGTGCCATTATTTATTCCATCAGGATTTTATCTTGTTCACTGACCATGACTCCTTGCGACATCTTCATAGTCAGGATAAGATTTCGGCTTGTCATGCTCGTTGGATTGCTTTTCTGCAGCAATTCACTTTTGTGGTCAACCATAAAGCTGGGGTTACTAACAAGGTGGCTGATGCTTTGAGTAGGCGTAGGGGTTTATTGACTACTATGCGAGTCGAGGTACCTGGGTTTGATTCATTATGTGAGTTGCTTGCTATTGATCCCTATTTTTCGGTCGTATTGGAGGATGTTCGGGCTGGGCGTAAACCAGATTTCTTGCTTCATGATGGGTTCTTGTTTCAGGGTAATCAGTTATGTGTTCCTGATTATAGCCTCCGTTTGAGGATTATACAGGAGCTTCATGGTGAGGGACATGTTGGTCGTGATCGTACTTTGCAGCTAGTTCAGGCTTCTTATTTTTGGCCGAGTATGCGTAAGGAAGTCGATAAGTATTTGCAGTGGTGTCGGGTGTGTCATATGGCAAAGGGGGCTGCTACTAATGCGGGGTTGTATATGCCATTGCCTGTTCCGAGTCAGCCTTGGGAGGATATTAGTATGGATTTTATCTTGGGGTTGCCACGTACACAGTGGGGGTTTGATTCCATCTTTGTGGTTGTCGAAAGGTTTTCAAAAATGGTTCACGTCATTCCGTGTAAGAAGAAAACTGATGCGTTTAATGTGGCTCAGTTATTTTTCAGGGAGGTCTACCGTCTGCATGGTCTATCGTCTTCTATTGTGTCTGATCGTGATACTCGGTTCTTGAGTCATTTTTGGCGCAGCTTGTGGAGAATGGCTAACACTCAGCTTAATTTCAGTATTGCATACCATCCTCAGACTGACGGTCAGACCGAGGTGGTGAATAGGTCATTGGGTAATTTGCTGCGATGTTTGGTTGGGGATCATGTTAAATCTTGGGATCAGAAGCTGTGTCAGGCTGAATTTGCACACAATCATGCCATCAATCCCAGCACCGGTTTCAATCCGTTTCAGGTGGTTTATGTGGTTCAGCCTAAGCGTTCATTGGATCTGCTTATATTGCTTAGCAAGCAGAAGGTGCATGGTAAAGCAGTCGATCTGGTTTCTGGGTTGCAGGAAGTTCATACCAAGGTTCGTGATAATTTGGAGGCTGCGAATGCTAGGTACAAACAGGCAGCTGATCAGAAACGGTGTCCCGTGGAATTCCAGGTTAGTGATTTTGTGTGGGCTATTTTAACGAAGGATAATTTTCCAGTGGGTGCGTCTAATAAACTGTCAGCTAAGAAGATTGGTCCTGTTGAGGTCGTTGCGAAGATTAATCCGAATGCATACAAATTGAAGCTGCCAAGTCATGTTCGTACTTCAGATATCTTTAGTGTGAAGCATTTAGTTCCGTATGCTGGGGATTCGTCTCATGACGAAGTGGTTGTTAACTCGAGGACGGATTTTTTCAGGCGTAGGGAGAATGATGCATTTGAAGAGTTGGCGTTCGAGTTTTTAGATGCGTTCGACCGTAACGGGCGTAACTTTTGATTCCGGAGGAGTTAGGGGATGCACAACATATCAAAATGAGCGTCTTTTCGAGAGGAACAAAAGTCATCTAGCTTTGCCCCCTGAGGAGGCCCATAAAAAGGCCAAAAAATGCTTCTAAGGCCCTCATACGGGCTTCTGAAGTTTTTATCAGTTTTTACATCGTTTTGGACATTTTCGTAATTTCCGTGTTTTAGGGTTTCTTTTCAGCAGGGTTTTTTCCCAGACTTCATATACTTTATTCTAGGGTTTTGAGAGGCAGTTTATACCATTTGAATAAAACGATTTTCTTGTTCCAACTTGTAGTCTTGATTAAATTCGACTGCCATTGAAGGATTGTTTACGCGTATTGATTCAGTTCTACCGTAATCAATCATTTATCTAATCTTCCGCTACGTCACTCTCTATCCAAGAAAGAGTTTGTGATTTTCAAAATCAATGTTATCAGAACAATTTCCGGTTGTTCACATTATATACAAGAGGTTTCCAAAACCCTTTAGGACTTATGTCTTCTTGTCCAACAAGAAAAGACCAAAATTAAACTGCAGTGTGGGGGGGGGGGTACGGCTCATAGGCAGCCATGCGGCTCCAATGAAGCCGTACGGCTCCCCTTTCCAGTTTCCTCGTTTTTCGCTCCTTTTAATTATCCGTTCTGCGTGTGTGACCCAATAGGATTATACTAAGTTGGCAACGAGTTTGAACCATTCAGACCTTGTAAGTCATAAGCGGACTCTAGCAAGCCATTATGACTACCCAATTAGTATAACTTTAAAATCCAAATTTTCCTAAAATATAACATAACACAATCTCTTTGTTACATGATGTCTATTGAACGTAAGCCATGGTCAATGGTCAACTTACCTTGCTCAATGCTTTCTCGATCCCGAATGTATTGATAATACAAATGACATTGATCTAATCAATTCATTTGAGTATGGCCATGCATTTCATCAATACCATTCATCGAGTGGCCAAAGCTTGACATCTCTCTTGACGAGGAACAAATCCCATCTTGGCTTATTACTCTTCCCTACATGATTCTGATTACGCAATCATATTCTTTATAGCTACCTGGTTAAGGGTAACGTTTGAATATGTCAAACGTAATGTTCATTATGTGGAAGACTGTAATAACCTCATGTCTAGAGATTCCAGTGATATAACTATATGAGACTTAATTATGACATTGTGACCATGACATAAATCTCATAGGGGCCAGTCCAGTATTTGTTCTCCAACAAATACCCATAAGTCTAATTGTATCCCATACACATAATCATCATATGATTATCTATCAAACTTATAGTAATAATTAATCATAATTATCAGGGATGGAGATTATTATAATAAACATGCAAAAGATATAATAATCAAACATTCAATATCTTTATTAAAGCATAAAGCAAATGATAACATTAATCGTTTAAATAACGTGCCTAGGGCATACACACCAATAATACTTGGCTTAATTCTCGATATGGGATAGTTGCTCCAACATGCCCCCTCGCGCGTAGCCGAACTTTGGGCTAACGCGAGGATATATAATTGGGTGACATGGGGCTAGATCATCGTGGGCTGAACGTGGGGCTAGAGATGGGGTAAGAAGTAGCGAGTGACCAAAGTGTGAGCATGGGCTGGACTGAGCCGGCAATGGACTATGTTGGAGGTTCCACCTTAAAACCAATTGGTTTCAAAGGGAGTAACTCCTCAAGTCTATATACCGGTCCATATTTCTCTCTTTAATTGATGTGGGATAATTGTCTCTTACACTCCCCCTCACGTGTAGCCGGGATTTTGTCAAGGCTTACAACGTGGACTTAATAATCGCGTGGTGCGGAAAACCGTGGCCCTTTGGGCATTGCACGTGTAAGGGGCCTTGTAGAAGAATTGACAGAGGGCCCATGTAGAAGTAGCGGAAGTCAAGACACCATAGATCGGTGGCTCTGATAGATATTAAAGTCTGAGGTTCCATCCAAAAACCAATTGGCAATGGGAAGAGTAACCCTGGATCTTTATATAGTCAGACATTGGCTTAATTCCCGATATAGGATAATTGCTCCAAGATGTAGATACCCCCGGGGGGGGGGGGACACCACGGCTTGGCTAGAGCGCGTGAGTTATCCTAGGATGTCTACTTGGTTTTAAGAGTCGCCACCCACGTTTTTGAGGAACGTAAGAAAACCTAATGTTTATGAGCCTAAGTTTGATTTACGAAAAAAGAGATTCTTGAGATGAGGGGTTCGGGGGTTAGGTTACGAAATGGGAAGTACTTAAACACCCATTTCGCCCGAGCAAAGTCGGTCTTGTTTGTTCATAATTCACTTTTAAAGATAAATGTGTTCTTCCTATTAAAATGATGATAAAAAGGGGTTTTAGAGTTAAAATGTAGGGAGATGACTCCTAGGCCAATTCAATGTAATGAAAGGACCATTGGTGACCATTGGTGTCATGTCCCAAATGGTTTTGGGTGATTGCACATTTGATTGAAGAAGAAGAAGAAGAAGGAGAAGAAGAGAAATGTTTACCTATAGTGTCCTTCAAAAAGAATCTCTTGTGAAGCCTTGAAGAAGAGATTGAATACTTTATTGAAGAAGTCCCAAGAAAAGTCTATGAAAGAAGTGAGTAAAAAGGTTTGAAAGTAATGATTTTCCAATTCCTCCTCCAATGATGGATTGGAGGGGTTTTTATAGTTGAAAAGTGACTGTTTTTGGAGCCAAACGGAGTCTCCAAGAAATCTTTCCCGGGCAAAATCATGTATAATGAGCAAGGGAGAGATTCTTGGGCAGAATCTGTAACTGACACGCCCCAGAAGCGCGCGCATCCTACCTAGGCGGCGGAAGGCGCGCGCGTCTGGCCTCAAGGGGCGGAGGCGCGCGACTCTGAGAAGTAATTTTTGACAGAATGGACTAGAAAGTTAGAACTGTTATTCAGTTTTAGTCCCGGGACTGAACGGAGTCCGTCTGGAACTTAACCAAAGTAACAGAAACTAACAGAAAACACTTAAAAGAGGGAGAAACACAAAACCAAGTGTGCAATCGGGGTGAGCGGTCCGAGGAGGGGTGTCTACAGAGCCCCTCGGCGGCGTGAATTGTGAAGCAAATGCGCCGACGAAAGACAGACATCCGCCTAGGACATCACCAAGAAAAGGAAAAGACTCGATAAAAGCAGGAATTTGAAATTGCGGAGGATAGAGGTACGCTCCCTGTGTCAGCGGCTTTGAGAGATAAGGGTGCGCTCCCTGTGTGAGCGGCTTTGCCAATAGCGGGATCCGTTTGTTGAGAGCGGGATCCGTTTGCTGGAAGCGGGACATGTTTGATGATAACGAGATCCGTTTGCTGGAAGCGGGACCCAGTGGACCGTTTGCTGAAGTGCGGGACCCGGGGGACCGTCTGCTGAAGTGCGGGACCTAAAGGACCGTTTGCTGAAGTACGGGACCCGGAGGACCGTCTGCTGAAGTGCGGGACCTAGAGGACCATTTGCTGAAGTGCGGGACCTAGAGGACCGTTTGCTGAAGTGCAGGACCTAGAGGACCGTCTGCTGAAGTGCGGGACCTAAAGGACCGTTTGCTGAAGTGCGGGACCCGGAGGACCGTCTGCTGAAGTGCGGGACCTAGAGGACCGTCTGCTGAAGTGCGGGACCTAGAGGACCGTTTGCTTTGGATTGGATGTAGATTTTGTTCTATGAAGAAGCAGTGATTCTGTGGCTCATCCCGGACCAAATTGTTGTCGTGAGTCGTACTTTGACTGTTTGACTTTGACTTTTGACGGGGTGCGGGCACAGTTGACTGCGAAGTGCTTTGTGCTGGGGATGAATTGTAAAAAACTGATCTTTGAGAAAATAAAAGACACCCTACTTTGAATGGGAGTTTCTATCTTATTTCAGTTTTTAGACATGCCTTAAGGGCGGACCAAATTAATGTGTGCCCAGCTGGGTGTTTGCTGTCGTCGTTTGAGCTTCTCTTGTTGCTGGGATTGATCTTTTCTGCAGGTTGAAGGTGTTTGATCGTGCCTGGGCTTCCTTCTTGAACTGACAAGGGCATGTTCTGTTTCTGTCTGGGACGCGGGCGCTTCCTCTCTTGTATACGGGACGCGCGCGCCTTGTGAACTGGCGTCGGGAGGCGTGCACCTCTGGGAGGTGGAATTCAGGGCCTGATATTTGCTGACCAAAAGATTCACCAACAGCTATAATATCAGCTCCTGGTCGATAATTCGACTCCAACAGCCTTTTTCTGCCATTTTGAACACCATTTTATTGCTCAATTTTGCTTGTGATCTTCTTTCCCATGGCTTCCAACCTTTTTAGTCTTGGTGCCGAGGTCGTCAAGAGTTACGAGAAGGATTTGTCAACATTCGTTTATTCTTTCAAGACCCATCCCAAGAATGCTTTCATCAAAGATTTCGGATTTCAAATTCTTTTTACTTTGCGAACATTGAAGCCGGATTGGGATTTGTTGAAGGCTGCTGCATCTTTTTGGGATTGCGATAGCCATGCTTTCAACTTTTCGGCTAATGAAATGGTGCCGACTGTCGATGATTTTGGGGCCATTTTGGGCATGCCTTTGGCCGGTTGGATTGCCGTCCCTAAGTATCATCGCGGTGTTGTTGATTCTTGGGTTGACCTCCTGAATCTCCCTGTTGGAGAGGTGAAGAAGATGATGCACGGGACCGTTGTTGACATAACTGAGCTTCCGATGTTTTTCAGTTTGCATTCGGAAGATGTCGCGGTTCAGTCCTTTAAGAGAAATGTCATGGCTGTCTGCCTTTTTAGCGAGGTTTTGTTTGTCACTCCTCTGGGTACTGCGGATGCGCAGTTGGCTGAGATCGTGTTGCAGGCGAAAGGACATCTATTTAGCATAGTTCCTCTCATCGTAGGAGAGGCCTTGCATGGTTTGGACGAGTTGCACCGTACAGGCGAGATGCGACGAGGAAGCCCTTTGCTTTTGACCATATGGCTTCGGGAGCATTTCAGGCTTTATGCGGCGGATGGCGACCTTTCTCCTTTTGCTGTCCATAGGCAATGGTTGCTGATTAGAGATTTGACCGAAGAGGGTTGGAGGAGATTTTTTGCTTCTCGTTTTACAGCCGACATTGAGTGGTGCCCTTGGGGTCTTCGCCCTTTTATGGAGTGGACCCTCGGTTTTCAGCATGTTGTTCTACCCGGATTGAGGGACTCTTCGTTTTATCAGCCAGAACGGGTTTTGAGACAGTTCGATCGTCTTTCCCGAAGAATGGGGTACTTCGTCAAGTTTCTTATATGGGTCCGGACATCTCGAATGAGCTTCAGTTGGCTTGGGGAGATGATCGTGACCGTTGGGCTCCCGCTCCATTGCACCGGGGCAGTATTTTTCTTCCCGAGAGTTACTTGGATCATTTACTTGGTACCGTCTACCGTGGCATTACTTGGGTAGATGCTCTTCGGGCTGAGTTGCTAGGAAGGGATTTTGAGCCCAGCAGTGCTTTGAGGTACAAGGAAGCTGCTGCTGATGTGAACAACATTCTGACCGACCCTTTCGGTACCCCTTTGGATGACTTTTATGCTCGGAGGCGTTCTGCTGTGCAGAAGATATAGGTCCGTATCAGTGTCCATAGGCCTCCCAAGAAGAGTAGGATTGATGGTCGCTCGGGTGGTCCTTCAAAAGCCAAGAGAAAATTAGATTTTTCCTAGTACCCCACGAGATTGCAATTAGAATAGACCACTTGTTTTAAGATTTTAATGTTTTAAGTCTTTTAGTAGCTCAACATTTCCATTGTAATGGCAAAATAATTCAAGAAATGAATAAAAAATTGCATCTTGTTAATTTGAAATGATTTGGGTATTTGTTTATGTTTTAGACCGCACCCAAAGGTTGCCTACGTTCCTCCAGTGTAGAGGCTCAGGTCTCCGTAGTTCAAACAAACGAAGACCATTTTTTTTATTTTATTTTTTTTGTGTGTGCACCCTGGTTTTTGCCTAGACCGCCCTTTCGGGTCTTCAATCTAGCGGGCTTCTTTTTTGCACGTGCTCTAATTTTTGCCTAGGCCGCCCTTGCGGGTTTTCAACCTAGTGAGCACTTTTTTTTATTTGGTCTTCGTTTATTAGACGTAAAATCTCTTCAATTTGTCAAGGTTGACTTCCTTTGGCAGTTGATCTCCGTCTAAGTCCACAAGTCGGACTGCACCGCCGCTTAGTATCTTCTTGACTACGTATGGACCAATCCATCGGGGTCCCTATTTTCCAAGGGGGTTCATGGCATTAGGAGGGTGTTGTCTTAGGACCAAATCTCCCACACTGATGTTTTGGGGCTTCACCTTTTTGTTGAAAGCCCTAGCCATTCTTTGTTGATAGGCCCTCGTACGCTCGATTGCCCTTAGCCTTTTCTCGTCGAGTAGGGCTAGCTGTTCATATCGACTTTGCATCCAATCGACTTCATTGACTTGGTTCTCGAGGAGGACCCGTAGGGATGGAACTTCGAGCTCTATTGGTAGTACAGCTTCGGAACCATATACCAGCGCATAAGGAGTTTCTCCAGTCGCTGTCCGTATCGATGTGCGGTAGCCCCATAATGCTAGAGGTAGCTTTTCGTGCCAATCCCTTCCAGTGGAGGCCATTTTCTTCACAATGGTCTCGATTGTCTTATTAGCTGCCTCGACCGCGCCGTTTGCTTGAGGGCGGTATGGAGATGACTTGTGCTTAGTGATCTTGTATTCTACCAGGAGTGTGTCCATCTCTTTCTCGAAGTGAGAGCCGTTGTCTGAGATGATCTCATGAGGAACGCCGTATCGGCACATGATGTGGGTTTTCACGAATTCGGCCACTTTCTTAGCGTTGAGAACTCGGTAAGCCTGTGCTTCGACCCATTTTGTAAAATAGTCCACGGCTACCAGGACGAAAGATTGTCCATTTCTTCCAGTAGGGTGAACTTTGCCGATGATGTCTATGCCCCAACAAGATAAAGGCCAGGGCGTAGTCATATTGTAAAGCTGTGAGGGTGGAGCGTGCTGTAGATTGGCATGGAATTGGTATTTGGCGCACCTCTTGACTTTCTCGATGCAGTCCCTTTCCATGGTACTCCAATAATAACCCATGCGGAGTATCTTCTTGGTCAACATAAACCCGTTCATGTGAGGCCCACATTCACCTTCGTGGATCTCACGCATTATTTCTTGAGCTTCGGTCTCATTTGCGCATAGGAGATTGATACCTTCGTGGTGCCTTTTGTAGACTCTGTCCCCAATCAGTACATATCGGGAGGCTAGTCTTTGCAACGCTATTAGAGACTTCTTATTGCTATTCTCGGGATAAGCACCATCCTTGCGGAAATTCATGATATCCGCATACCACGGGGAGTTTGTTTGGACCTCGTTGATCTCGATACTCATGCAGTATGTCGGACTGTTCCTTCGGGAAATTTTGAAGGGCTTCACCATTTTACCCTCAGGTATTTCAACTAGTGAAGCGATGGTGGCTAGTGCATCAGCAAAACGGTTTTTGTCCCTTGGCAGGTAATTGAAGGTGATTTCTTGAAACTGTTCAACCAACTCCTTGAGATGTTGACCATACCGTTGCAGAGTCGAGTCTTGAATCTTCCATTTTCCAGATGTCTGGTTGATGATGAGCAAGGAATCACCGAATACTTCTAAACTTGTGACATTTCTTTCGAGGGCTGCTTCGAGCCCCGCTATGCAAGCTTCGTACTCAGCGGTGTTGTTAGTGGCTTCAAATTCAAGGCGGATGGCGATTGGAGTATACATGTCCTTTGGATCAACAAGTAACATCCCTATGCCATACCCATGCTTATTGGCTGCGCCATCGAAAAAAAGTTGCCACTTGTTTTCTTCTGTTGTAGCACAAATTAAATGCTCGTCGGGGAACTGTACATCTTCCCCCTTCACTTCGTCACACGGAAATTCAGCAAGTTGATCACTGAACAATTTCCCCCTGATGGATTTGAGTGTGACGTAAGTGATATCGTAGCCGGCGAGCATGAAATACCATTTGGCTATTCTTGTTGACATGAAAGGCTTTTTGAAGATGTAGCGGAGCGGGTCCACTTTTGCTACCAACTTGATTGGGAAGGCTTCCATATAATGCTTGAGCTTTTGAGTAACCCAAACCAATGCAGCACAAGACTTCTCTAAGACAGAGTAGCTCTTTTCAGCTCCTTGAAACCGTCGGCTGACAAAGTAGATAGCATTCTCTTTTGTGGAGTCTCGATGTTCTTGTGCTAACATATCCCCTAGGGCTTCATCATTGATAGTGAGATAGAGCAAGAGAGGCTTCTCTTCGTGTGGTGGAACCAAAACTGGAGGGCATGTCAAGTAATGCTTCACTTGGTCGAAGGCTTCTTGGCACGCATCGGTCCATTCTAGAGCCACATTCTTTTTGAGTAGCTTGAAGATCGGCTCACACATGGAAGTGAGTTGGTGCACAAACCGACTGATGTATTGAAGTCTGCCCATGAAACCTTTGATTTCTTTCTGCGTCCTTGGGGGAGGCATGTCATTGATTGCCTTGATCTTGGAGGGATCGGATTCAATTCCTCTTTCAGTGACCATGTAACCTAGAACCTTTCCTCTGATAACCCCAAAAGTGCACTTTGCGGGATTGAGTCTCATCTTGTGTTGTCGAAGCCTTTCAAAGAATTTGCGAAGGTCGATCAAATGTTGACCATTGGTTCCCTTTGAATGGATGATCATGTCGTCTACATAGACCTCGATCTCTTTATGAATCATGTCATGGAACAGATCAGTAACAGCCCTCTAGTAAGTAGCCCCAGCGTTCTTTAGTCCAAACGGCATGACTGTGTAGCAGAAAGTGGCCCACGGAGTTGTGAAAGCTGTCTTGTGTTGATCCTCTTTGGACATGAGAATCTGATTGTAACCGGCAAAACCGTCCACAAATGAGCGGACTTCATAGTTGGCAGTTGAATCGACGAGCATGTCTATTTTTGGTAGTGGAGAATCATCTTTCAGGGAAGCTTTGTTCAAATCCCGGAAGTCCACACAAACTCGAACCTTGTCGTTTTCCTTTCTGACTGTCACAATGTTGGCTAGCCAAGTCGGATACTCAATGACTTTGATGAAACCCCCACTGAGGAGCTTTTCAATCTCTTCTTTGACTTGTAGAGACCATTCTGGCTTGATCTTTCTGAGCTTCTGCTTTACTGGCTTGGCGTCCTCTCTGATCGGAATTCTGTGCTCCGCGACCTTTCTGTCCAAGCCCGGCATGTGTTTGTACGACCATGCGAATACATCCACAAATTCTCTAAGCAGTGCAGTCAATTTGTCTCTGTCTTCCCCCTTGAAGAAGCTGCCAATCTTCGTTCTTTCGGCTCTTCGTCGGTACCCAGATTAACGACATGCAATTCCTCATCAGCCCCTGGACCATTTTCACCGCGACAACGAACCTGTTGAGCTAGTTCATTTAGGTATGTTATGTTTTCGTGGTCTATTTCATCATAATTTGAATCGTTATTAACTTGTTCATTAAGTTTGTTATTAGTTAATTCATCATTTATGATGTTTGCAATCTCGGGGTACTCAGAAATATCGAATTTTTCATTAGCAAAGAAAGGAAACACACGCTCGGCTATTGCCTCCATATCCTCTTGGGTGAGGGCATTAGAAACACTCTCGGACTCGAAAGTAAGTGTGAGCCGCTCTTCCTTTGTTGCTGTACGGGGTATGCAACCCATTTCTCGGACACATAAATTTTCGGACACTAAGGGCCCCTTAGTTGAATAGCAGTTGTTGATTGGCTCGGAGCTTGGCGGGATCTCACTGATGGTTTCCTTTCTGACAACGGTGTCGTAGATGGCGTTGACTTGGCAATCGTCCATGATGGCAAATTCTTCGAACATGGAGGCTAGATCGGATAATTCTTCCCCCACGGTAATCTCTACCTCGGACTCTATAGTCACTTTCTTGCCCCACCACCCTCGGGGTGACATTGGAGTAGGCTCCCTTTCTTGTGTCGGTGTTTCACAATCAGTGAAGATTTTGAGACCTGGTTTTCTGACGCCCTTGTCGTTAACCCACGGTTCGGGAAAGATCATGTACGGAACATCTTCCCTTTGGAGAACAAAGTAACCGTTTAGTGTGTTGCGGTAAAGTCTCAAGTCAGGGATTTCATATTGTCGACCTTCTTTGCGAGCTTGGGCCTTTTGATTCTTGACTGCTTGCTCGTATTTCAAGTCATCTTCAGTGGGCTCGTACCCTTGACCAAACTTGTTCTTGACAAAAGGAATTTCTACGGGGTGTAATATCCCTTGTTGATGCTTCCCTAGGCCTAGACCGGGAAAGTGATTCATGTTCCTCATCATGCGGAGGATTTTAGGATTGCCGAGGGTCCATTGTCTGTTTCCCCCTTCTTTGTCGATGGTGTTGACGCCGGAGAGAGTGGCATCTTCTATCCCGTGTTGGACTTGGTGAACGGGTTTTCCCTCATTTTTGTGGATGGTGACATTCTCGGCCATGATGGTGACTATCTCATCCCCATTTCTGATCTTGACACACTGATGGAGAGTGGAAGGTACCGCATTAGAACTGTGGATCCAAGGTCGGCCCAGAAGTAAGTTGAATGAAGCAGGGACATCAAGTACTTGGAATGGGACGGACATGATCATGCTTCCAAATTCGATATCAACTTCTATCATTCCCATGACTGTACGGGCAGTGCTGTCGTACCCTCTAATGACTTGTATGGAGGGTTGCAAATCGGAGCCTTTGAGCCCTAGTATGCCCATGACTCGGCTAGGCATTAAGTTGAGTGCAGAACCACCGTCTACTAGAACTCTTGAGATGGGTCTCCCCTTTGCCCTTACTTTGAGGTAGATGGCTTCATTGTGTTCGGACCCAAATGGCGGGAGGTCCATGTCGGCAAAAGTGATGACGTTGCCGAAGTGAATGTGACCTATCATTGCTGTGAGGTCCTCAGGAGTCGTGTCGGGAGAGACTGATGTGTCATCCAAGTTCTTGATGACGAGGTCTCGGTGTTTCTTTGATGATGCAATAAGGTCCCAGATGGATATATTGTCTTGCGTCTTCTTGAGTTGTGTTAATAAAGGATCTTCGGGTATGTCGCGTGTTTGCGATCTTTGAGAAGAGGTGTTGGTTGCTGCGGTATTGGGAGGGATTGCGCTCGTTATTACTTGGCCACTGCGAGTGAGCACGTTCACGGTCCCTTGTAGCTTCTTCTTCCTATTCTCTAAGACTTCCCTCATAATCTCATCATAAGTCACAACATAACAAGAATTATCAAGTTTATTCATATCATCGGAGCCCTCATTCATAATTGGGATCGAATGAGTGGTTCCTTCAAATTCTCCTACCTCTATTACATTGACACCACCCTCATTAGGGATTATGAATTCCTTCTTGTCTATGAGGTCTTGGATGGCGTTGCGGATGGATAAACAATCCTCGGTGAGGTGGCCGGTGCATTGATGGTAGTCACACCATTTGTGGTGAGCATGATTGGCACGGAGCGGTTGTGGTTGCTTGTACCCTTGAAGAGGGGTGATTTGTCCCTTGGCCTTTAGAGTTTCATAGGCCTCGGTGATGGTCATGCCGTTGAGAGGAGTATAGACGCGGTCGTTTTGGAACCGCTTGCCTTGTGGTGGAGGGACCTTCTTGTAATTCCCTTTGTCAGTAGTAACGGCATTGACAGAAGCCTCTTTGTTTGCACTAGAGGCGGCTTTGTATCGGTAAGTAGGAGTGGCCTTTTTAATCTCCTTGAGCAAGTCATCCATGCGTACCCCCGCCTCATACATTTGGGAGAAGTCGGAGTAGCAAGCCCCACTTAGGTGGGTGCGGAGATCAATCTTGAGACACTTGAGAAAGATGTCCATTTGCTCTTTTGTGTTTGGCCTCTCAAGAATTTCAGAGAGCTTGTCATTCCATCTCCTTGTGAAGTCAATGAAGGACTCGTTGTCTCTTTGGGTGGTGTTCTCGAGCTCTTTCCTTGTGGGCCGGTGAGTGGTGTTGCCTTGATATTGATTTTTGAAGGCAAGCATAGCGGCATCCCAATCAAGACGGACAGTGAGCGGGAGAGTTGCATACCAATCCTTTGCCGCCCCCTCGAGAGTGAGATGAAAGCATTGAGCCATAACTTTTGGGGAGACCTTCTTCGGAACCATAGCCCAAATGTAAGTCTCGATATGAGCCATCAGCCATGAGTTGCCCTTAAACTTGCTAATGTCGGGCATCTTGAATTTTTCGGGGAGGGCGGCCATCGTGCTCATGAGGATGGATGACTGATAAAGGCTTGTGTTGGAGCCTTTTCCCATGTTGAGGCCGTCGAATTTCTGATCAATGTAGGCCATGATGGAATCGACCATTTTGGGGTCGCTGTTGTCGGTGCTTGGTTTCCCCACTTTTTTGGTGCGGGCGCTGACATATGGGCTTTCAAAGAAACCCTCGGTCCACTCGGATTCCTCATTGTCATTAACCCCCTTGTTCTTGGAGAGCTTAAGGAGCTTGGCTTTCAGTTGGTCAACCTCGGCCTCGTGGGCCTCCCTTTGACTGTCGACATGAGCTTGCCACAAGGCTTCTTTGGTTTGAGCCTCTTGGTTAAGGGTAGAGACTTGTTGTTGGAGTGTTTGAACCATGGCAGAAAGCTGTTCGAGGGTCATGGCGTTGTTGGTGCTGGAGTCGCCGGCCATTGATGATGTAGACGCTGTTGGAGTAATCGGTTCGCGGACAAGCCTGTTGGATGAATCCCTGTAGATGCGGAGAGTACCAATCGGACCTATAATTGGAGAAGTAGCCCTTGTCAGTCTCGGTTCACACTTTCGGTCCATGAAGAGATTGAGAACACACAGTTGGGCACACGACTAGAACCACATAAGGAAAAAAAGACTCTTTTTTTATTATTTTATAAGTCGGAGGGAATGGGTAACTTTTGGGGGTTTCTAAGAAGATAATGGAATCGTCACACTAGTATATAGACCATCTCGCGGTCCCATATACTCATCGGATTCCATCGCGTTTGTGAATGCTACATGTGTCGGGATTAAACTAAATTAATGTAGTAAAGCATACATGCGGGGACAGATTTTTTATTTTCGTCCAAGATAACCACTTTTGGGGACGGATTTTTATTGCGTCCGTTTCAACAAGTTGGCATGTGTAGACACCCCGCCTTGGACCGCTCACCCCGATTGCACACTTGATTTTGTGTTTCTCCCTCTTTTAAGTGTTTCCTGTTAGTTTCTGTTACTTTGGTTAAGTTCCAGACGGACTCCGTTAAGTCCCAGGGCTAAACTGAATAACAGTTCTAACTTTCTAGTCCATTCTGTCAAAAATTGCTTCTCAGAGTCGCGCGCCTCCGCCCCTTGAGGCCAGACGCGCGCGCCTTCCGCCGCCTAGGTGGGATGCGCGCGCTTCTGGGGCGTGTCAGTTACAGATTCTGCCCAAGAATCTCTCCCTTGCTCATTATACATGATTTTGCCCGGGAAAGATTTCTTGGAGACTCCGTTTGGCTCCAAAAACAGTCACTTTTCAACTATAAAAACCCCTCAAATCCATCATTGGAGGAGGACTTGTAAAATCATTACTTTCAAACCTTTTTACTCACTTCTTTCATAGACTTTTCTTGGGACTTCTTCAACAAAGTATTCAATCTCTTCTTCAAGGCTTCACAAGAGATTCTTTTTGAAGGACACTATAGGTAAAGGTCTTAAACATTTCTCCTCTCCTTCTTCTTCTTCTTCTTCTTCTTCTTCTTCTTCTTCTTCTTCTTCTTCTTTTTCTTCTTCAAATCAAATGTGCAATCACCCAAAACCATTTGGGACATGACACCAACGGTCCTTTCATTACATTGAATTGGCCTAGGAGTCATCTCCCTACATTTCAAACTCTAAAACCCCCTTTTTATCATCATTTTAATAGGAAGAACACATTTATCTTTAAAAGTGAATTATGAACAAACAAGACCGACTTTGCTCGGTCGAAATGGGTGTTTAAGTACTTCCCATTTCGTAACCTAACCCCCGAACCCCTCATCCCAAAGAATCTCTGTTTTCGTAAATCAAACTTAGGCTCATAAACATTAGGTTTTCTTATGTTCCTCAAAAACGTGGGTGGCGACTCTTAAAACATCAATTAGACATCCTAGGGCGATTCACGCGCTCGAGCCTAAAGCCGTGGTCCCGCCCTGGGGTATCTACAGTGGCGAATCCGCTGGGGACATTAGAGGGTTAAACTTGTGTTTCTGTTCATAATTCACTTTTCTGGGCATTCTGGAAATTGACATGGGAAGCGCGCGCGCCTCAGACCTTCATGGTCCAAAGCGCGCGCGTCCCGAGTCAAATTCCAGAATCGCCCGCCTTCCGTGTGTTCTTCCTATTCTTCCTATTATTTCGTGCTAACAAACATTGCAGGGGTTCCATCACACAATCAGGACCAGGGCTATCCCCTGAGTCCATAAGTTTCTGATAATCTGACAGGTGAGCCCAGAAGCGGGCGCCTCCCAGTTTCTATGCGCCAGTCGCGCGCTTCCCACAACACTAGCCCGAGGCGCGCGCTTCTGGGCCAATTTCCAGGGCAAGAACAGGTTTCAGTGACTGGACAGAACAGTGGGGTGTGGGCACAGTTGCCTGCATCAGAACAGAATTGAACCCTTGGACTGTTTAATTTTATGTTTTTATTTACCGGTCACACGGGTGATTCGGGAGTTGTAATTTACGTGCTTATGTGTTTTTTTATCTTTCTTTTCAAAAAAAAAAAAATATAAAAAATTTTTGTCACGTGATGGACCTCACACTACGCGCACAATTCCTATCAACTGCTCACTATCGAGTCGCACAAGTCCAACCCCAAACCCGTCGAGACCCGTCCTAGAAAGTTTCAAGCTCCACTCGACCTTGGCTCTTTCGAAGCGGTAAACCTCAGCCCGTGGCGTAGTTCATGACTACATGCCGGGGGTGACCTTTAAGCCTCATATTCAAGCCGAGCACAAGCCACACAATTCTAGTTAGGGTCCAACACTCCGTGACTCAAGTCGGTTTCCATGTACCGAGATTTCCCTAAACTAATGTCTTCAAATCATACATGCCAACTTGTTGAAACGGACGCAATAAAATCCGTCCCCAAAAGTGGTTATTTTGGACGAAAATAAAAAAATCCGTCCCCGCATGTATGCTTTACTACATTAATTTAGTTTAATCCCGATACATGTAGGATTCACAAACGTGATGGAATCCGATGAGTATATGGGACCGCGAGATGGTCTATATACTAGTGTGACGATTCCATTATCTTCTTAGAAACCCCAAAAGGGATCCATTCCCTCCGACTTATAAAAAAAAAAAGTCTTTTTCTTATGTGGTTCGAGTCGTGTGCCCAACTGTGTGTTCTCAACCTCCTCATGGACCGAAAGTGTGAACCGAGACTGACAAGGGCTACTTCTCCAATTATAGGTCCTATTGGTACTCTCCGCATCTACAGAGATTCATCCAACAGGCTTGTCCGTGAACCGATCACTCCAACAGCTTCTACATCATCAATGGCCGACGACTCCAACACCAATAACGCCATGACTCTCGAACAGCTTTCTGCCATGGTTCAAACACTCCAACAACAAGGCATCACTCTCAACAACGAGGCTCAAACCAAAGAAGCCTTGTGGCAAGCTCATGTCGACAGTTAAAGGGAGGCCCACGAGGCCGAGGTTGACCAACTGAAAGCCAAGCTCCTCAAACTCTCCAAGAACAAGGGGGTTACTGACAACGAGGAATCCGAGTGGACCAAGGGTTTGTTTGAAAGCCCGTATGTCAGTGCCCGTACCAAATAGTAGGGGAACCAAGCACCGACAACAGCGACCCCAAAATGGTCGATTCCATCATGGCCTACATTGATCAGAAATTCGACGGCCTCAACATGGGAAAAGGTTCCAACACAATCAGTCATCCATCCTCATGAGCACGATGGCCGCTCTTCCCAACAAATTCAAGATGCCCGAAATTAGCAAGTTTAAGGGAAACTCATGCCCGATGGTCCACATCGAGACTTACATTTGGGCTATGGTTCCGAAGAAGGTCTCTCCAAAAGTTATGGCTCAATGCTTTCCTCTCACCCTCGAGGAGGCGGCAAAGGATTGGTATGCAACTCTCCCGCTCACCGTCCGTCTTGATTGGGATGCCGCTATGCTTGCCTTCAAGAATCAATATCAAGGCAACACCACTCACCGGCCCACAAGGAAAGAGCTCGAGAATACCACTCAAAGAGACAACGAGTCCTTCATTGACTTCACAAGGAGATGGAATGACAAGCTCTTTGAAATTGTTGAGAGGCCGAACACAAAAGAGCAAATGGACATCTTTCTCAAATGTCTCAAGATTGATCTCCGCACCCACCTAAGTGGGGCTTGCTACTCCGACTTCTCCCAAATGTATGAGGCGGGGGTACGCATGGATGACTTGCTCAAGGAGATTAAAAAGGCCACTCCTACCTACCGATACAAGGCCGCCTTTAGTTCAAACAAAGAGGCTTCTGTCAATGCCGTTACTACTGACAAGGGGAATTACAAGAAGGTTCCCCCACCACAAGCTAAGCGGTTCCTAAATGACCGCGTCTACACTTCTCTCAACGGCATGACCATCACCGAGGCCTATGAAGCTCTAAAGGCCAAGGGACAAATCACCCCTCTTCAAGGGTACAAGCAACCACAACCGCTCCGTCCCAATCATGCCCACCACAAATGGTGCGACTACCATCAATGCACCGGCCACCTCACCGAGGATTGCTTCTCCATCCGCAACACCATCCAAGACCTCATAGACAAGAAGGAATTCATAATCCCTAATGGGGATGGTGTCAATGTAATAGAGGTAGGAGAGTTTCAAGGAACCACTCATTAGATCCCAATTGTGAATGAGGGCTCCGATGATATAAATAAACTTGATAATTCTTGTTATGTTGTGACTTATGATGAGATTATGAGGGAAGTCTTAGAGAATAGGAAGAAGAAGCTACAAGGGACCATGAACGTGCTCACTCGCAGTGGCCGAGTAACAACGAGCACAATCCCTCCCAATACTGCAGCAACCAGCACCTCTTCTCAAAGAGCGCAAGCACGCGACATACCCGAAGATCCTTTGTTTACACAACTCAAGAAGACGCAAGCCAACATATCCATCTGGGACCTTATTACATCATCAAAGAAACACCGAGACCTCGTCATTAAGAACTTGGATGACACATCAGTCTCTCCCGACACGACTCCCAAGGACCTCACAGCAATGATAGGTCACATTCACTTCGGCAATGTCATCACTTTCGCCGACATGGACCTCCCGCCATTTGGGTCCGAACACAATGAAGCCATCTACCTCAAAGTAAGGGCAAGGGGGAGACCCATCTCAAGAGTTCTAGTAGATGGTGGTTCCGCACTCAACTTAATGCCAAGACAAGTCATGGGCATACTGGGGCTCAAAAGCTCCGATTTACGACCCTCCGCCCAAGTCATTAGAGGGTACGACAGCACTGCCCGTACAGTCATGGGAATGTTAGAAGTTGATATAGAATTTGGAAGCATGATCATGTCCGTCCCATTCCAAGTACTTGATGTCCCTGCTTCATTCAACCTACTTCTGGGCCGACCTTGGATCCATAGTTCCAATGCGGTACCTTCCACTCTCCATCAGTGTGTCAAGATCAGAAATGGGGACGAGATGGTCACTATCATGGCCGAGAATGTCACCATCCACAGAAATGGGGGACAACCCGTTCACCAAGTCCAACACGGAGTAGAAGATGCAACTCTCTCCGGCGTCAACACCATTGACAAAGAAGGGGGAAACAGACAATGGGCCCACGGCAATCCTAAAGTTCTCCGCATGATGAGGAACATGAATCACTTTCCCGGTCTTGGCCTGGGGAAGCATCAACAAGGGATATTACACCCCGTGGAAGTTCCCTTTGTCAAGAACAAATTTGGTCTGGGATACGAGCCTACTAAGGATGACTTGAAGTACGAGCAAGCAGTCAAGAATCAAAGGACCCAAGCTCGCAAATAAGGTCGACGATATGAAATCCCTGACTTGAAACCCTACCGCAACACACTAAACGGTTATTTTGTTCGCCAAGGGGAAGATGTTCCGTACATGATCTTCCCCGAACCATGGGTTAACGACAAGGGCGTCAGAAAGCCCGGTCTCGAGATCTTCACCGATTGTGAAATACCGGCACAAGAAAGAGAATCTACTCTTATGTCACCCCAAGAGTGGTGGGGCAAGAAAGTGACTATAGAGTCCGAGGTAGAGGTTACCGTGGGGGAAGAACTATCCGATCTAGCCTCCATGTTCGAAGAATTTGCCATCATGGACGATTGTCAAGTCAACGCCACCTCCGACAATACAGAAATGGAGAGCCCATCTATTGGCGAGATTCAGCCAAGCTCCGAGCCAATCAACAACTGGTATTCAACGAAGGGGCCCTTAGTATCCGAGGATTTCTTGATCCGAGAAATGGGTTGCATACCCCGTACAGCAACAAAGGAAGAGCGGCTCACACTTACTTTCGAGTCCGAGAGTGTTTCCAATGCCCTCACCCAAGAGGATATGGAGGCAATAGCCGAGCGTGTGTTTCCTTTCTTTGCTAATGAAAAATTTGATATTTCTGAGTACCCCGAGATTGCAAACGTCATAAATGATGAATTAACTAATAACAAACCTAATGAACAAGTTAATAACGATTCAAATTATGATGAAATAGACCACGAAAACATAACATACCTAAATGAACTAGCTCAACAGGTTCGTTGTCGTGGTGAAAATGGTCCAGGGGCTGATGAAAAATTGCATACTGTTAATCTGGGTACCGACGAAGAGCCGAAAGAAACGAAGATTGGCAACTTCTTCAAGGGGGAATACAAAGACAAACTGACTGCACTGCTCAGAGAATTTGTGGATGTATTCGCATGGTCATACAAAGACATGCCGGGTTTGGACAGAAAGGTCGCGGAGCACAGAATTCCGATCAGAGAGGACGCCAAGCCAGTAAAGCAGAAACTCAGAAAGATCAAGCCAGAATGGTCTCTACAAGTCATAGAAGAGATTGAAAAGCTCCTCAGTGTGGGTTTCATCAAAGTCATTGAGTATCCGACTTGGCTAGCCAACATTGTGATAGTCAGAAAGGAAAACGGCAAGGTTCGAGTTTGTGTGGACTTCCGGGATTTGAACAAAGCTTCCCCGAAAGATGATTTTCCACTACCAAACATCGACATGCTCGTCGATTCAACTGCCAACTATGAAGTCCGCTCATTTGTGAACGGTTTTGCCGGTTACAATCAGATTCTCATGTCCGAAGAGGATCAACACAAGACAGCTTTCACAACTCCATGGGGCACTTTCTGCTACACAGTCATGCCGTTTGGACTAAGGAACGCTGGGGCTACTTACCAGAGGGCTGTTACTGATCTGTTCCATGACATGATTCATAAAGAGATCGAGGTCTATGTAGACGACATGATCATCCATCCAAAGGGAACCAATGGTCAACATTTGATCGACCTTTGTAAATTCTTTAAAGGCTTCGACAACACAAGATGAGACTCAATCCCGCAAAGTGCACTTTTGGGGTCATCAGAGGAAAGGTTCTAGGTTACATGGTCACTGAAAGAGGAATTGAAGCCGATCCCTCCAAGATCAAGGCAATCATTGACATGCCTCCCCCAAGGACGCAGAAAGAAATCAAAGGTTTCATGGGCAGACTTCAATACATCAGTCGGTTTGTGCACCAACTCACTTCCATGTGTGAGCCGATCTTCAAGCTACTCAAAAAGAATGTGGCTCTAGAATGGACCGATGCGTGCCAAGAAGCCTTCGACCAAGTGAAGCATTACTTGACATGCCCTCCAGTTTTGGTTCCACCACATGAAGAGAAGCCTCTCTTACTCTATCTCACTATCAATGATGAAGCCCTACCTATGTTAGCACAAGAACAGCGAGACTCCACAAAAGAGAATGCTATCTACTTTGTCAGCCGACGGTTCAAGGAGCTGAAAAGAACTACTCTGTCTTAGAGCAGTCTTGTGCTGCATTGGTTTGGGTTACTCAAAAGCTCAAGCATTATATGGAAGCCTTCCCAATCAAGCTGGTAGCAAAAGTGGACCCGCTCCGCTACATCTTCGAAAAGCCTTTCATGTCAACAAGAATAGCCAAATGGTATTTCATGCTCGCCGGCTACGATATCACTTACGTCACACTCAAATCCATCAGGGGGAAAGTGTTCAGTGAACAGCTTGCTGAATTTCCGTGTGACGAAGTGAAGGGGGAAGACGTACAGTTCCCCGATGAGCATTTAATTTGTGCTACAACAGAAGAAAACAAGTGGCAACTTTTTTTCGATGGCGCAGCCAATAAGCATGGGTATGGCATAGGGATGTTACTTGTTGATCCAAAGGACATGTATACTCCAATCGCCATCCGCCTTGAATTTGAAGCCACTAACAACACCGCTGAGTACGAAGGTTGCATAGCGGGGCTCGAAGCAGCCCTCGAAAGAAATGTCACAAGTTTAGAAGTATTCGGTGATTCCTTGCTCATCATCAACCAGACATCTGGAAAATGGAAGATTCAAGACTCGACTCTGCAATGGTATGGTCAACACCTCGAGGAGTTGGTTGAACAGTTTCAAGAAATCACCTTCAATTACCTGCCAAGGGACAAAAACCGTTTTGCTGGTGCACTAGCCACCATCGCTTCACCAGTTGAAATACCTAAGGGTAAAATGGTGAAGCCCTTCAAAATTTCCCGAAGGAACAGTCCGGCATACGGCATGAGTATCGAGATCAACGAGGTCCATACAAACTCCCCGTGGTACGCGGATATCATGAATTTCCTCAAGGATGGTGCTTATCCCGAGAATAGCAATTAGAAGTCTCAAATGGCGTTGGAAAGACTAGCCTCCCGTACTGATTGGGGACAGAGTCTACAAAAGGCACCACGAAGGTATCAATCTCCTATGCGCAAATGAGACCGAAGCTCAAGAAATAATGCATGAGATCCACGAAGGTGAATGTGGGCCTCACATGAACGGGTTTATGTTGACCAAGAAGATACTCCGCATGGGTTATTATTAGAGTATCATGGAAAGGGACTGCATCGAGAAAGTCAAGAGGTGCGCCAAATGCCAATTCCATGCCAATCTACAGCACGCTCCACCCTCACAGCTTTACAATATGACTACGCCCTGGCCTTTCTCTTGTTGGGGCATAGACATCATCGGCAAAGTTCACCCTACTGGAAGCAACGGACAATCTTTCGTCCTAGTAGCCGTGGACTATTTTACAAAATGGGTCGAAGCACAGGCTTACCGAGTTCTCAACGCCAAGAAAGTGGCCGAATTCGTGAAAACCCACATCATGTGCCGATACGGCGTTCCTCATGAGATCATCTCAGACAACGGCTCTCACTTCGAGAAAGAGATGGACACACTCCTGGTAGAATACAATATCACTAAGCACAAGTCATCTCCATACCGCCCTCAAGCAAACAGCGCGGTCGAGGCAGCTAATAAGACAATCGAGACCATTGTGAAGAAAATGGCCTCCACTGGAAGGGATTGGCCCGAAAAGCTACCTCTAGCGTTATGGGGCTACCGCACATCGATACGGACAGCGACTGGAGAAACTCCTTATGCGCTGGTATATGGTTCCGAAGTTGTACTACCAATAGAGCTCGAAGTTCCATCCCTACGGGTCCTCCTCGAGAACCAAGTCAACGAAGTCGATTGGATGCAAAGTCGATATGAACAGCTAGCCCTACTCGACGAGAAAAGGCTAAGGGCAATCGAGCGTACAAGGGCTTATCAACAAAGAATGTCTAGGGCTTTCAACAAAAAGGTGAAGCCCCGAAATATCAGTGTGGGAGATTTGGTCCTAAGACAATACCCTCCTAATGCCATGAACCCCCTTGGAAAATGGGGACCCCGATGGATTGGTCCGTACGTAGTCAAGAAGATACTAAGCGGCGGTGCAGTCCGACTCGTGGAATTAGTCGGAGATCAACTGCCAAAGGAAGTCAACCTCGACAAATTGAAGAGGTTTTACGTCTAATAAACGAAGACCATAAAAAAAAAAAAAAAAAAAAAAAAGGCTCGTTAGGTTGAAAACCCGCAAGGGCGGCCTAGGCAAAAATTAGAGCACGTGCAAAAAAGAAGCCCGCTAGATTGAAAACCCGCAAGGACGGTCTAGGCAAAAAAACAGGGTGCACACGAAAAAAAAAAATGGTCTTCGTTTGTTTGAACTACGGAGACCTGAGCCTCTACACTAGAGGAACGTAGGCAACCTTCGGGTGCGGTCTAAAACATAAACAAATACCCAAATCATTTCAAATTAACAAGATGCATTTTTTTATTCATTCACTAAATCATCTTCATCATTACAATGGAAATGTTGAGCTACTAAAAGACTTAAAACATTAAAATCCTAACAAGTGGTCTATTCTAAATGCAATCTCTCGGGGTACTAGGAAAAATCTAATTTTCTCTTGGCCTTTGAAGGACCACCCGAACAGCCATCAATCCTACTCTTCTTGGGAGGCCTAGGGACACTGATGCGGGCCGATATCTTCTGCGCAACCGAGTGCCTCCGAGCATAAAAATCATCCAAAGGGATACCGAAAGGGTCTGTCAGAATGTTGTTCACGTCAGCAGCAGCTTCCTTGTACCTCAAAGCACTGCTGGGCTCAAAATCCCTTCCTAACAACTCAGCCCGAAGAGCATCTACCCAAGTAATGCCACGGTAGATGGTACCAAGCAAATGATCCAAGTAACTCTCGGAAGAAAAATACTGCCCCGGTGCAATGGAGCGGAAGCCCAACAGTCACGATCATCTCCCCAAGCTGTCTGGAGCTCATTCGAGAAGTCCGGACCCATATAAGAAACTAGACGAAGTACCCCATTCCTCGGAAAAGGAATTATTTGCTGACGACCAAACTGTCTCAAACCCGTTCTGGCTGATAAAACGAAGAGTCCCTCAATCCGGGTAAAACCACATGCTGAAAACCGAAGGTCTACTCCACAAAAGGCGAAGACCCCAAGGACACCATTCAATGTCAGCTGTAAGGCGAGAAGCAAAAAATCTCCTCCAACCCTCTTCGGTCAAATCTCTAATCAGCAACCGACGCCTATGAACAGCAAAAGGAGAAAGGTCGCCATCCAACGCATAAAGCCTGAAATGCTCCCGAAGCCATATGGTCAAAAGCAAGGGGCTTCCCCGTCGCATCTCGCCCGTACGGTGCAATTCGTCCAAACCATGCAAGGTCTCTCCTACAATGAGCGGGATTATACTAAATCGCTGTCCTTTCGCCTGCACACAATTTCAGCCAACTGCGCATCCGCAGTACCCAGGGAAGTGACGAACAAAACCTCGCTGAAAAGGCAGACAGCCATGGCATTTCTCTTAAAGGACTGAACCACGACATCTTCCGAATGCAAACTGAAAAACATCGGAAGCTCAGTTATGTCAACAACGGTCCCGTGCATCATCTTCTTCACTTCTCCAACAGGGAGATTCAGAATATCAACCCAAGAATCAACAACACCGCGGTGATACTTGGGGACGGCAATCCGACCGGCCAAAGGCATACCCAAAATGGCCCCAAAATCATCAACGGTCGGCACCATTTCATTAGCCGAAAAGTTGAATGTATGGATATCACAATCCTAAAATGCAGCAGCAGCCTTCAACAAGTCCCAATCCGGCTTCAATGTTCGTAAAGTGAAGAGAATTCGAAGCCCGAAATCTTTGATGAAGGCATTTTTGGGATGGGTTTTAAAAGAATACACGAAGGTCGACAAATCCTTCTCGTAACTCTTGACAACCTCGGCACCAAGACTAAAAAGGTTGGAGGCCATGGGAAAGAAGATCACAAGCAAAATTGAGCAATAAAATGGTGTTCAAAAATGGCAGAAAAAGGCTATTGGAATCGAACTATCGACCAGAAGCTGATATTATAGCTGTTGGGGGATCTTTTGGTCAGCAAATATCAGGCCCTGAATTTCGCCTCCCAGTGGCACGCGCCTCCCGACACCGGTATACAAGGTGCGCGCGTCCCGTATCCAAGAGAGGAAGCACCCGCGTCCAGATGGAAGATGCTCCAGAAACAGCCTTTGTCAGTTCAAGAAGGAAGCCCAGGCACGTTCAAACGCCTTCTATCTACAGGAAAGATCAATCCCAGCAATAAGGGAAGCTCAAACGACGACAGCAAACACCCAGCTGGGCACACATTAATTTGGTCCGCCCTTAAGGAAGGTCTAAAAACTGAAATAGGATAGAAACTCACACTCAAAGTAGGGTGTCTTTCATTTTTCTCAAAAGATCAGTTTTTACAATTCATCCCCACCACAAAGCATTCCGCAGTCAACTGTGCCCGCACCCCATCAAAAGTCATAGTCAAACAGTCAAACATCAAAGTACGACTCACGACAACAACTTGGTCCGGGATGATCCATGGAATCACTGCTTCATCATCAAACAAGATCTATATCCATTCAAAGCAAACGGTCCTCCGGGTCCCGCACTTCAGCAGACGGTCCTCCGGGTCCCGCACCTCAGCAGACGGTCCTCCGGGTCCCGCACCTCAGCAAATGGTCCTCTGGGTCCCGTACTTCAGCAAACGGTCCTCCGGGTCCCGTACTTCAGCAGACGGTCCTCCGGGTCCCGCACTTCAGCAGACGGTCCCCCGGGTCCCGCACTGCAGCAGACGGTCCCCCGGGTCCCGCACTTCAGTAGACGGTCCCCCGGGTCCCGCACTTCAGCAGACGGTCCCCTGGGTCCCGTACTTCAGCAGACGGTCCTCGGGGTCCCGCACTTCAGCAGACGGTCCTCTGGGTCCCGCATTCCAGCAAACGGACCTCGCTATCAGCAAACAGGTCCCTCTTCCAGCAAACGGATCTCGCTCTTAGCAAACGGATCTCGCTTCCAGCAAACAGATCCCGCTTCCAGCAAACGGATCCCGCTATTGGCAAAGCCGCTCACACAGGGAGCGCACCCTTATCTCTTAAAGCCGCTCACACAGGGAGCGCACCTCTATCTTCCGCAATTTCAAATTCTTGCTTTTATCGAGTCTTTTCATTTTCTTGGTGATGTCCTGGGCGGATGTCTGTCTTTCGTCGGCGCGTTTGCTTCGCAATCCACGCCGCCGAGGGGCTCTGTAGACACCCCGCCTTGGACCGCTCACCCCGATTGCACACTTGATTTTGTGTTTCTCCCTCTTTTAAGTGTTTCCTGTTAGTTTCTGTTACTTTGGTTAAGTTCCAGACGGACTCCATTAAGTCACGGTGCTAAACTGAATAACAGTTCTAACTTTCTAGTCCATTTTGTCAAAAATTGCTTCTCATAGTCGCGCGCCTCCGCCCCTTGAGGCCAGACGCGCGCGCCTTCCGCCGCCTAGGTGGGATGCGCGCGCTTCTGGGGCGTGTCAGTTACAGATTCTGCCCAAGAATCTCTCCCTTGCTCATTATACATGATTTTGCCCGAGAAAGATTTCTTGGAGACTCCGCTTGGCTCCAAAAACAGTCACTTTTCAACTATAAAAACCCCTCCAATCCATCATTGGAGGAGGACTTGGAAAATCATTACTTTCAAACCTTTTTACTCACTTCTTTCATAGACTTTTCTTGGGACTTCTTCAATAAAGTATTCAATCTCTTCTTCAAGGCTTCACAAGAGATTCTTTTTGAAGGACACTATAGGTAAAGGTCTTAAACATTTCTCCTCTCCTTCTTCTTCTTCTTCTTCTTCTTCTTCAAATCAAATGTGCAATCACCCAAAACCATTTGGGACATGACACCAACGGTCCTTTAATTACATTGAATTGGCCTAGGAGTCATCTCCCTACATTTCAAACTCTAAAACCCCCTTTTTATCATCATTTTAATAGGAAGAACGCATTTATCTTTAAAAGTGAATTATGAACAAACAAGACCGACTTTGCTCGGGCGAAATGGGTGTTTAAGTACTTCCCATTTCGTAACCTAACCCCCGAACCCCTCATCCCAAAGAATCTCTGTTTTCGTAAATCAAACTTAGGCTCATAAACATTAGGTTTTCTTACGTTCCTCAAAAACGTGGGTGGCGACTCTTAAAACATCAATTAGACATCCTAGGGCGTTTCACGCGCTCGAGCCTATAGCCGTGGTCCCGCCCCCAGGGTATATACAGCATGTACGATTTGAAAACCTTAGTTTAGGGAAATCTCGGTACATGGAAACCGACTTGAGTCACGGAGTGTTAGACCCTAGACTAGAATTGTGTGGTTTGTGCTCGGGTTAAATATGAGGCTTAAAGGTCACCCCCGGCATGTAGTCGTGAACTACGCCACGGGCTGAGGTTTACCGCTTCGAAAGAGCCAAGGTCGAGTGGAGCTTGAAACTTTCTAGGACGGGCCTCGACGGGTTTGGGGTTGGACTTGTGCGACTCGATAGTGAGCAGTTGATAAGAATTGTGCTCGTAGTGTGAGGTCCATCACGTGACAAAAATTTTTATTTTTATTTTTTTTTGAAAAGAAAAGATAAAAAAACACATAAGCACGTAAATTACAACTCCCGAATCACCCGTGTGACCGGTAAATAAAACATAAAATTAAACAGTCTAAGGGTTCAATTCTGTCCTGATGCAGGCAACTGTGTCCACACCCCACTGTTCTGTCCAGTCACTGAAACCTGTTCTTGCCCTGGAAATTGACCCAGAAGCGCACGCCTCGGGCTCGTGTTGTGGGAAGCGCGCGCCTGGCGCATTGTACCTGGGAGGCGCCCGCTTCTGGGCTCACCTGTCAGATTATCAGAAACTTATGGACTCAGGGGATTGCCCTGGTCCTGATTGTGTGATGAAACCCCTGCAATGTTTGTCAGCACGAAATAGTAGGAAGAATAGGAAGAACACATGGAAGGCAAGCGATTCTGGAATTTGACGCGGGACGCGCGCGCTTTGGACCATGAAGGTCCGAGGCGCGCGCTTCCCATGTCAATTTCCAGAATGCCCAGAAAAGTGAATTATTAACAGAAACACAAGTTTAACCCTCAAATTGTCCCCAACAGAGTCGCCACGGTAGATACCCGGGGGGGGGGGACACCACGGCTTGGCTAGAGCGCGTGAGTTATCCTAGGATGTCTACTTGGTTTTAAGAGTCGCCACCCACGTTTTTGAGGAACGTAAGAAAACCTAATGTTTATGAGCCTAAGTTTGATTTACGAAAACAGAGATTCTTGAGATGAGGGGTTCGGGGGTTAGGTTACGAAATGGGAAGTACTTAAACACCCATTTCGCCCGAGCAAAGTCGGTCTTGTTTGTTCATAATTCACTTTTAAAGATAAATGTGTTCTTCCTATTAAAATGATGATAAAAAGGGGTTTTAGAGTTAAAATGTAGGGAGATGACTCCTAGGCCAATTCAATGTAATGAAAGGACCATTGGTGTCATGTCCCAAATGGTTTTGGGTGATTGCACATTTGATTGAAGAAAAAGAAGAAGAAGGAGAAGAAGAGAAATGTTTAAGACATTTACCTATAGTATCCTTCAAAATAGAGCCTCTTGTAAAGCCTTGAAGAAGAGGTTGAGTACTTTTGTTGAAGAAATCCCAAAGGAAAGGTCTAGGAAGGAAGTGAGTAAAAAGTCTAAAATGATGATTTTTCAAGGTCCTCCTCCAATGATGGTGTAGACACCCCGCCTTGGACCTCTCACCCCGATTGCATACAAAGTATTTTTATTTAACTTATTTTCATTAATTTCTGTTACTTCGGTTAAGTTCCTAACTGATTCCGTTAGTTTTGGACTAAACTGCATAACAGAGTTAACTTTTAGGGTCATTCTGTCATTCTGTCATTTTTCACCCGCGGGCGCTTCCGGCACTGCCAGTGAGCCGCGCGCGCGTCCCGCCCCAAAAGCCGGACCCGCGCGCTTCCCACTTTGGCAGTAACGGATTGCACCTTATTTCCCTCCCTTTTCTTATTTACAAACATCTTTTCTTGATCACAAAAACAATCTTTTTTACATCCACATTCATCCCCCCTTTTCTCATTAACTCCCAATCCCACAATTCTAGCCTTTTCATTAAAACAAAATATTTTCCTTTTTATTTTATTTGATTTTCTTTTATTTCTTTTATTTATTATTTTATTTATCTTATTTTTGATTGGTCAATTTCATTTCACATGGATGATCATCTTTTCCCTCTCTTTTTTACCTATAAAAACCATCATCTTCTACCTTGGAAAGGGACTTCTTTTTGGACTCTCTTTGGACTTCCTTTTGGACTTCCTTTTGGACTTCTTTTTGGACTCCAACCTTGATTCACCAACTACATTATACACAAATTCTCCCAACAAGAGTTTTTAGTAACAAGACTCTACACAAATTGTTCTACAACAATTTCATCACAACAATAACACTTTCAAGTCAAGGTTCCAAGTCCTCTTTCTCAAGGTACAACTCCATTTTCTTCCTTTGTTTTCTTCTTCTTGATGTATGCAATCCCCATTAATGGGACATGACCAATATGACTACTTCACATATTGAAGTTAGTTAAGGTTATCTCCCTACATTTTAATCTTAACTTTAATTCACCATGTTAGTTTCTCTTCATCTCTTAATGTAATTCTTTAACATTACTTGTTACATGTAATCTTTATCATTAAATAAATAAAACAATTCTATTTTATTTCCCCTTTATTTCCCCTTTCTTCTCATCACAATTGTTAGCACATTTCTATTTAATTAATTGAAGGACATGTAAATATTAGAACACCAATAGTAGCAAGACCCGCGTAAGCGGGGCGGAGTGGGTGTTTAAGTACTTCCCACTCCGTCACCTAACCCCGAACCCTTCTCTCCCGAATCTCTGGTTTTGTACATAAATTAGGCTATTTCTAAGTTTTTCTTATGTTCCTTTAAAAACATAGGTGGCGACTCTAAACAATCTAAAACAAGTTAGACATCCTAGGATAATTCACCGCTCTAGCCAAGCCGTGGTTCCCCGGGGTATCTACAGTGGCGACTCTGCTGGGGAATGATAGAGGGTTAAACTTGCGTTCTTAACTTTTGGTGTTCTTATTACTGTTTTCTGGGCATTCTGGTAAAAAGGGTGGGAAGCGCGCGCCTCTGGCCTTCTTGGCCTAAAGCGCGCGCGTCCGACCCCAATTACCAGAATCGCCCGCCTCCTTTCTTGTCCTTCAATTCCATGTTTCTGTGCTAACAAATTCTGCAGGGGAAAGTTTTCTTAATTAAGGGTCAACGCAATCCCTTGAACCCACTGATTTGCAGGTTCTCACCCAGAAGCGGGCGCATCTGCCCTGCTTCCTCTCACGCGCGTGCCTTCCGCATAGGCAACACAATGCGCGCGCTTCTGGGCGCATTCCCGGAACAGAACAGTGCACAGAAACAGAACAGAATGACAGTGTGTGGGCACCGGGCCTGCATACAATTTCTTTTACTTTCTGTTTATTTTATCGGTCACACGGGTGATTCGAACGTTGTAATTATGTGCTTATTTGTTTTTTTATTTATTTCTTTTGAAAAAAAAATAAAATATTTTGTCACATGTTAGACCTCACACTACATGCACATATTCTTATCAACTGCTCACTATCGAGTCGCACAAGTCCAACCCCAAACCCGTCGAGGCCCGTCCTAGAAAGTTTCAAGCTCCACTCGACCTTGGCTCTTTCGAAGCGGTAAACCTCAGCCTGTGGCGTAGTTCATGACTACATGCCGGGGGTGACCTTTAAGCCTCATATTCAAGCCGAGCACAAGCCACACAATTCTAGTCTAGGGTCTAACACTCCGTGACTCAAGTCGGTTTTTCATGTACCGAGATTTCCCTAAACTAATGTCTTCAAATCATACATGCCAACTTGTTGCAATGGACGAAATAAAACTCCGTCCCCAAAAGTGGTTATTTTGGACGAAAATAAAAATCCGTCCCCGCATGTATGATTTACTACATTAATTTAGTTTAATCCCGACACATGTAGGTCTCACAAGCGTGGTGGAATCCGATGAGTATATGGGACCGCGAGAAGGTCTATATACTAGTGTGACGATTCCACTATTTTTTCTAGAAACCCCAAAAAAAAGGACTCCGTCCTTCCGACTTTTGTAAATTAAAAAAAAAAAAAAAGAGTCATTTTCGTTATATGGTTGAGTCTTTTTCGTGTTTGTGGGTTAAATTTATTTTACTCAAAAGGTATTTGTGGGGCCAACCTAAGATCAACCGTGTTCTTTCAATAGGTCCAATGGCTTCCAACGGCAACAACAACAACGGTGGAAATGATTTCGTGTCCAACGAAGGGTTACTCAACATAATGAAATCAATGGGGGAACAAATGGATAGGATTGTCGAGGATGCCCGACGTAAAGACAATTTGTGGCAAGCCCGTTTCGATATCGGCAAGAGGATTCACAAAGAAGAGGTTTCCAAACTCAAGGCCCGTCTTGATTATGAAAGAAGAATTCACGAGGAAGAGGTTTCCGAACTCAAAGCCCGTTTGCAAGAGCTCACCGACGGCAAAGCAAAGTTCAATGGTAAAGCATGCTCAAGTGGCCCGACCCTCAAAAGCTACAAAGGTACCACCAACAACCGAGTTTTCACTCCTCTCCAAGGAGTAACCCAAGCCGAGGCATTTGAAACTTTGGTGGCAAGTGGAAAGGTCAAGCCTTTAGAGGGGTACAAGCCGAAGGCGATACTGAAAAATCATGCTCATGGTGAATGGTGCGGCTACCACAAGCATAGTGGCCACACTACCGAAGGGTGCTTCCTTCTCCGAAACATCATCCAAGATTTGATCGACAACGGCGAATTTACCGTGGGTGAAGAAGAACCCATCAAGGAAAAAGCTTGGTTTTGAAATGGGCTTTCAACAAGAGATCATGCCGCAAGGAGACTACAACGGCAAAAACGACGACAACAATCTCCGTTTCTCTTTCTCTACCTAGTAGTAGGAATAAAAAAAAAAAGAGAGTCAAAAGTCCTCTTTTGTGTGCATTAATGTTTTCTCTCGTCCATGTTAAGTGTCGAGTCTTCTTATCAAATAAAAGTCGTTCTTGTCCTTATACACTCTTCCAAGTTGTTCAATCTAATTCTTGGCAAAATGATGAAAAAATGTCTAAACACGTTTTAGAACGAAGGCCATCGCTTGAACGCCTAGGGGCTAAACATCGACGACGGCATCAACAACGAAGGCAACATCATCAACGACGAAGACAAAGCCAAGACATCAAAGGTGAAGCAACAACCATGGAGAAAAATCAAGCAATGTTTCAAAGGGGGGATTAAAAAAAAAAAAAAAAAAAATGCTCGCTAGGTTGAACTCTTCAAATCAACCTAGGCAAAAGTTAGAGCACAAAAAAAAAAGTTAAAAATAAAAAATAAAAAATTCCCCTCAATCAAAGAAGTTCACATCAAGATCAACATCATTCCATCTACCAAAGGAGGACGAAGCTACACGACGAAGCAACAATTCCATCCCGAAGAATGGAGAATTCACAAGAACTACGGTGACCTGAGCCTCTACACTGGAGGAACGTAGGCAACCTGCGGGTCCGGTCTCATGCAAGAAAGAAGATATGTTTAGCCCTAGCGCGTTATGGTGATTGGCCTTCATCTCGAACTTGTCAAGACATCTTTGTACGATTCATTTGCTAATGAATTAATCACCAAAAAGATTGAACAACTTTCTTAGATTTGGAATCATTTCGCGCTCCTTGTCGAGTCTAGGGACTTCTATTCTTTCTGCATACTCCCAATTTCTTGCAATCAAATTGGGGATTTCATTCTCTTCTCTCTTAATGACTTATTTGCCTTCGTGAGTCATTCAATTCAATAAAAAAAAAATACATGTCAATACTAGGGACACTTCCCTAGTCAAGTCAATGTCACTCACCTTTAGTGACAAGAGGTCTCCACCGCAAAAATCACATGTCTTATCCCCTCAGCTAGAGTCAATGCACACTTCCTCATCAATTGAGTCAAAAAAAATAATAATGATGAAGACGCAAAAGAGATGCCCGCTAGATTGAAAACCCGAAAGGGCGGTCTAGGCAAAAAACAGGGTGCGTCATAAAAAAAATGAGAGAGTGAGAGAGAGAAGGGAAAGAGAAATGGAGATCCCCGGCCTCTAAAGAAGACAAGTTCTACATTGAATCTCCTCAGCAAGTCAATTCCCCACCAAGTCAACTTTGGGATTGCAAAAAGCTCGACAAGATATGGCACCATCAAAGGTTGTTTTGGGTTATTGGCATCATTCTCCAGCATTGTGCATTTTTGGGTTCATGAAAAGAAGGCCCGTGGTAACCAAGATCCATCCGAGAACAAGCCCATCATAAAAGGGCACGAGGTTGCACAAATAATCCCTAGCTAGTCAATTGGCTTGGTCAGCAAATAGCAACAACATGTGTCTCAGTTTTCAAGGCTTCTTCAAGTATGTGCTTCTAAAGTACGCCGAAAGGCTCCCGAGAAATGGAGTAGCTCTTGCCATATCCTCTCATGTTTATTCCCTCAGACGAGGATGAGTCACTCTTGCTTTGCTCAACAAATGGTGACGCCCTAGGGGCTATGTGACTCAAGGACAAGGACTTCTTTTGCTTCACTTGACAATCAATACACCCTAGAGGCTATGCTCGAGAAAGATGTGTGAGACTATCCTCAAAGTCTCCCAAAAGGGATGTCAAAAAGCCCTCTTGTCGCGTGTGCCCATGCTCGTTCCCCCAATCAAGGATGGACCTTTCTCGCAATCAATGATGGCACTCTAGGGGCTACGGTCAAGTCTTAAAGGCTCCCTCGGCAAAGAACAATTAACTCCCCAGCAGTATCCCCAGCTAAGTCATGTGCAACATTGGAAGCTTCCTCAATTCGGCACCGAAGGTCTCAACGGGCTTCGCAATCTACAATCTTTTGGGCTACGGCATTACAGTAATCCGAGCAAAGGGCAATATTGGGGCTTCACGATCGACCGCGACCGACGGTCTTTTGGACAACAATACTCGAGCAAGCGCAATGTGGAATAGTCTTATGGCTCCATGAAAGGGATCAAGCTTTAAGGGTCTCTCAACACTTCAAGTCAAAGGCCTCTTGGTTTTAAATGAAGACTCTGATGTTATGAATGAAGTTGATGATTTTTGTTAGAACTCACAACGAGATTTTGAAGGAAGTCTTAGAGAAAAGGAAAAAGATTCAATATGCTAAACTCTAATCAAAACAGGGTTATAGCGGGAAATGCCACGGCCAATCCCAATGTTTCTGCAATTCAGCACCCCCTTCTCCAAGATCAAAAGCACAAGGTGCAGCTCAGATAAAGTTGGGCCACAGCACTAGTTGCATCCGAAGATCCGTCATTAGTTCAACTCAAGAAGAGTCAAGCAAGCATACTCATTTGAGACTTTATCACGCCAAGACCTTATCCTCCGCGACCTCGACGGCACCGCAAGACATTAATGCATCCTTTGACATAAGCCCTCAGCCATTTGGGTATCGACCACAATGAGGCCATTCATCTCCCCAGTAAGAGCAAGAAGGAGATCTCTATCAAGAATTCTACCAAACGGTACATCCGCTCTCAATGCCGAGCCAATCACGAGATAATTTGGGGCTTTACAACGAAAGGTCTTCACATCCCGCCATCTACAAGCCCACGACACTTGGGGCTTTGCAATCTCTCGAAGCTTGGCATCAACAATCTCCTCTTGGGGCTTGCTCACTACAACAACAAAGGGCGATTTACTCAAATGGGCCAAAAGCTGATTCATCTTGGAGCTATGCAAGTCCCTCAAAATTTGGCATCAAATGCATTCTAGGGGCTTTACAATCAGCAACCCCTAATCTCGGCATCAAAAGCCTTTTGAAGCTCCATAATCGACAAATCTCTTGGGGCTAGACATCAATCTTCGTTGGGCACACCAGCGACAACAGAATTCAAGCGAGGCAATCCGTACTTCGATTGAACATGACTTGATCTTGGGTTGGCTTCACAAGCACACAATGGTTAAAATGGTTCGCCCACGAACTAAAAAAATAAAAAAAATAAAAAAAAAAATCTTTTCCTCAGATGTGTGCATATTCTTTCCTTTCTAAAAAAAAAAAAAAAAAGATTTTTCTTTTTCTTTTTCTCCTTCTATGTGCAAAAGTATGTGCTTTACTTTGCCTTGCTCCATAGCTTCTTCCCCAGAGTTCTCCATCATCCTTGAACTACGCTGGTCTGATTCTCTTAAAGGGATACGTACGCAGCCTTTTGGCACGACCAACCCATCATCCAGAATACAATCTCGCCAACCCAACATCAAGGGCATTCTCTCATCAACATCTAAAGAATGGACATTCTCCATCAAAGCATCCTCCGCGGACATCAAGAATCCATCTCCACTCAAGCGGCAATGGTAAGTGAATGTGTGAATACATCCGACGCTTTCCTCAAAATCACACCGCACACAAGATCACTTTCTACATTCTTACTTCTCTCTCATTACAAAGGTGCTTTCAAGATCATATCACACCACAATCATAATTTTCTCTCGCAATTCCTATTTCACATCTCACACAAGCACGTATATCTGCAAAGCATACACATAACAGGTGCCGGACAGAGCACCAGGTGCCGCACAAAGCACCAGAATCAACAAGTGCCGCACAGCGCATCAGAATATGCCGCACCGCGCACCAGAATCAACAAGTGCCGCACAGCGCATCAGAATATGCCGCACCGCGCACCAGATTAAACAAGTGCCACACAACGCATCAGAATATGCCGCACCGCGCACCAGAATCAACAAGTGCCGCACAGCGCATCAGAATATGCCGCACCGCGCACCAGAATCAACAAGTGCCGCACAGCGCATCAGAATATGCCGCACCGCGCACCAATTTTGGTCCATGGTGGACCGCTCAAATCACCATACCGCCGCACAGCGCATCAGAATATACCGCACCGCGCACCAATTTTGGTCCATGGTGGACCGCTCACCATACCGCCGCATAGCGCATCAGAATATGCCGCACCGCGCACCAATTTTGGTCCATGGTGGACCGCTCAAATCACCATACCTCTTCCATCAGCAAAAGTCGCTCACACAAGGAGCGCATTTATATCCTTTGTAATTTCAAATTCCTGCTTTATCGAGTCTTTGTTTTCTCTTGTCGATGTCCTCGGCGGTTGTCTTTCTTTCGTCGACGCGTTTTGCTTCGCAATCCACGTCGCCGAGGGGCTCTGTAGACACCCCGCCTTGGACCTCTCACCCCGATTGCATACAAAGTATTTTTATTTAACTTATTTTCATTAATTTCTGTTACTTCGGTTAAGTTCCTAACTGATTCCGTTAGTTTTGGATTAAACTGCATAACAGAGTTAACTTTTAGGGTCATTCTGTCATTCTGTCATTTTTCACCCGCGGGCGCTTCCGGCACTGCCAGTGAGCCGCGCGCGCGTCCCACCCCAAAAGCCGGACCCGCGCGCTTCCCACTTTGGCAGTAACGGATTGCACCTTATTTCCCTCCCTTTTCTTATTTACAAACATCTTTTCTTGATCACAAAAACCATATTTTTTACATCCACATTCATCCCCCCTTTTCTCATTAACTCCCAATCCCACACTTCTAGCCTTTTCATTAAAACAAAATATTTCCTTTTTATTTTATTTTCTTTTATTTCTTTTATTTATTATTTTATTTATCTTATTTTTGATTGGTCAATTCCATTTCACATGGATGATCATCTTTTCCCTCCATCATTTCCCTCTCTTTTTTACCTATAAAAACCATCATCTTCTACCTTGGAAAGGGACTTCTTTTTGGACTCTCTTTGGACTTTCTTTTGGACTTCCTTTTGGACTTCTTTTTGGACTCCAACCTTGATTCACCAACTACATTATACACAAATTCTCCCAACAAGAGTTCTTAGTAACAAGACTCTACACAAATTGTTCTACAACAATTTCATCACAACAATAACACTTTCAAGTCAAGGTTCCAAGTCCTCTTTCTCAAGGTACAACTCCATTTTCTTCCTTTGTTTTCTTCTTCTTGATGTATGCAATCCCCATTAATGGGACATGACCAACATGACTACTTCACATATTGAAGTTAATTAAGGTTATCTCCCTACATTTTAATCTTAACTTTAATTCACCATATTAGTTTCTCTTCATCTCTTAATGTAATTCTTTAACATTACTTGTTACATGTAATCTTTATCATTAAATAAATAAAACAATTCTATTTTATTTCCCCTTTATTTCCCCTTTTATTCTCATCACAATTGTTAGCACATTTCTATTTAATTAATTGAAGGACATGTAAATATTAGAACACCAATAGTAGCAAGACCCGCGTAAGCGGGGCGGAGTGGGTGTTTAAGTACTTCCCACTCCGTCACCTAACCCCCGAACCCTTCTCTCCCGAATCTCTGGTTTTGTACATAAATTAGGCTATTTCTAGGTTTTTCTTATGTTCCTTTAAAAACATAGGTGGCGACTCTAAACAATCTAAAACAAGTTAGACATCCTAGGATAATTCACCGCTCTATCCAAGCCGTGGTTCCCCGGGGTATCTACAGATGGATTGGAGGGGTTTTTATAGTTGAAAAATGACTGTTTTTGGAGCCAAACAGAGTCTCCAAGAAATCTTTCCCGGGCAAAATCATGTATAATGAGCAAGGGATGAGCAAGGGAGAGATTCTTGGGCAGAATCTGTAACTGACACGCCCCAGAAGCGCGCGCATCCCACCTAGGCGGCGGAAGGCGCGCGCGTCTGGCCTCAAGGGGCGGAGGCGCGCGACTCTGAGAAGCAATTTTTGACAGAATGGACTAGAAAGTTAGAACTGTTATTCAGTTTAGTCCCGGGACTTAACGGAGTCCGTCTGGAACTTAACCAAAGTAACAGAAACTAACAGAAAACACTTAGAAGAGGGAGAAACACAAAACCAAGTGTGCAATCGGGGTGAGCGGTCCGAGGTGGGGTGTCTATACAACACATTACTTTTCTCGATTCTGAATATATTGATAATACAAATGACATTGATCTCATGAATTCATTTGAGCATGGCCATGCATTTCATCATCACTATTCATCGAGGGGCCCAAGCTTGACATCTCTCACGAAGAGTGACAAATTCCTTCTTGACTTATTACACTTCCTTACATAACTCCGATCATATCAATCATATCCTTTATAATTACTTGGTTAAGAGTAACGTTTGAATATGTCAAACTTAATGTTCATTATGTGGAAGATCGTAATATTCTTAGGTCTAAAGACTCTAATGATATAACTATTATGTGATTTAATTATGAAATTTGACCATGACATAAATCTCATAAACGGGTCAAGTTCAATACTATGTTCACCAACAAGTACACATAAGTTTAATTGTATAACATACACAAAATCATTACATGATTATCTATTAAACTTATATTAGTTCTTCATAAGTACTATGGACGAAGATTATTATTAACAAAACATGTAACAATAAATAATAATATGTAATATCTCTTCATATAATGAATAAAATGATAACATAATAACGTTTCAAAAAATGTGCCTAAGGCATACACACCAACAAATGTGATTATAGATGTAATTCCTTTGTTTCAAATGTTGTATGTTTTATTTTTTTTGTAATTTAATTTAAGTTTGACCATAAAATTACTAAATTTAATCATTCTCATAAAGTGTGTGTTAGAGAAATAATAAAGAACGATGGCAAGCAAAATAATCAAACCCGAACACAAGAATTTACGTGGTTCACTAACTTGGCTACGTCCACGAGCGGAGGGAGAATATATTACTTTCAATGGTGATTACAATATACAATCTCACAAAGTTGCATGAATTATTGAGTCCAATAATTTCGTCAATCTAAATCTAGATCTCTACTTGTAACTCTCAAAGATGAATGACTAAAAAAATATGCTAGGGGAGAGGTTGTATTTATAGTCATAAATACCAAAAATCCTAAAAGGAGAAGCAATTATATTTCTTGTGTACAAAGCAATTATATTCTCATGAAGAAACTATTTTTCTAATTCTCGAACAAATTAATTAGGACGGAAAGAGTCCTGATCATTGTAAAACAAAACTCTTAGGCAATAACGATTCCTGTTACTTGAAGATGGAGAAAACAACTTTATTTTCATATAAACTACAATCTTTATTCTTGAATAAGTTTTTAATCATTTTTCCAAAATGATTCTCACTTCTTGTTGATTCAAGTCTCAAGAAATTACTAGACCTTGTTGCGGACATATCCTCAACTAAACACCGCTAATTCAAAGGCATATTCCCAGTATTGTGAAAATTGTTAATGATAATAATGCTAATAGAGAATCAAATACATTTATTAGAATTTCATGTTAATGATAATAATGCTAATAGAGAATCAAATACATTTATTAGAATTTCATGTAGATAACTATTTGTTATTAACGTTCAACTAAAATTCAATTGAGTTTATCAAAAGGTCAAACATGCGACGTGATGAGTATTACTCCCTCCGTCCCAAAATGCTCTTCTCATTTTCCATTTCTCATTGTCCCAAAAAGTTCTTCACATTTCTATATTTTAGGCTTAACCAAAGCATGGCTAGTGAAACAAGTGTTCGTATCCTTAAAAAGTTTGAATAGTCAAACACGAAAATTATTTTGGGACGGAGGTATGTAATAGGCACCTATAAACAAATGCTACTATTATGAACCAATCATAGCCTTACAAATGTTGCAATAATAACGCTGGATTACATGTTACTAGTAGAAAAGAAATAGCTGTAGAGTTGACTTAAACACAATCAACATAAAAGGCAGAATTTCTACACAACAACTTATTTCAACCCAACCGTGTTTGGGTGTGTGTTAATTTTCAGATCCCAACTTATCTTTCTACCAAATTTTAAAGTTGTCAAAACTTATGAGTGACTCAAAAGTAAAATTAAAAGTCGCATAAAGATAGCCAGCCATATGTTTGAAAGAGGGGCATAAGCTAGAATGGTACTATTTCAAAATTAAAAAGAAACTAGCCATTTATTTTTCTACTTATTCCATAAGAACATGTGAGAAATTTGACTCTAATTTCCATTTCACATCATTGTTCACTGATTTATATAGTGAAATAAAAATAAATACAACTAAATTATATAATAAGACTTGAATCCACATAAAATTATAAATTGCACCAACAAGCTAGACAAATGAATGCATACTATACATATCGACGCTTCAATAATTATTTTATTAAATATGAAAAATATATTATATACATATGCGCACCCAATACGACTAAGATCTATTCCAGTGTGTTAGAGCTAGGATTTTAGATAAACAGAGCAAATTACATGGTGAAATATAAATTTGGTACTATCACACTAAAACTATTATCGTTGAATATTCTTCCTTTAAAATCGTTGACGAAATTGATACTAAAATTTATGGATTTAATAATATTCTCAGTCGTTACTAATTTACAAGGTAATTATTTATTTATTTATTTATTTTTATCATTTTTCAAACTAAAATGAGGCATCTGCCCTCTTGTAAATGATGTATCTCCACCAGCTATCAATTCGTCTCTACACCATTGTTATTCATGAACTTACGGGTATCCATATGCGTGACCTAGTGGCCTTAAAAGAGTAGTTGCTAGCTTTTCATTTTTTATTTGAGGTAACCCCGCACATAATATTATGAAAAAGTACTACTCCTTCCGTTTTTAAATAAATATTCAAATTTAAATTTTATTTTAAAGAACATCTGAAAATTTTTACGTTTCATACAATTCAGTAGCAACGATTCCTATTTAATCATGTAATCCTCTTTCAAATATTTAGTTTTGCATGTATAAAGAGACTAGTGGAAAAAAATTCGTAAAAAAAATTTAGGGACAGTTTTTTCCCCAAAAAATCATTTATTTTGGGACAAATATTTTTTTAAAATAGACACCCTCCGTCCCTCTTTAATTTACAAAAATTACCCTTTTGGTTGTCACACTTTAATCTACAAAGACCCAAAATGGACATGTTTTAATACTTTTAAAATAATGGGACCCACTTATCATACTCACAATAACTATCCACTTACTATTATAATATCTACCCCACTTTCCCTCTCCTACCCAACTAGTATCTATACTCACAACACATCAACTTTTTCTCTTTCTCCTTAATTAATGTGCCCAACCCAATTTTTGTAAGTTAAAGAGGGATGGAGGGAGTATTCCCTCCGTCCCATTTTAAACTTAAAAAAAAAAAAAAATTGGCACAAGAATTAAGATGAAAATCTTTATACTATAAAATATACATAGTAGGTAGAGTGTTGTGAGTATAAAAAGTGTGTAGGAGAGACAAAGTGTGGTAGAGAATAGTTAGTAGATAATTGTTGTGTGTATGACATGTAGGTCCCATTAAATAAAAAAGTATAAATAACTTTATTTTTTTGGATTTTGAAGTTTATAATGGAACACCCAAATAGAAAAATTTTTGAAGTTTAAAATGAGACGGATGGAGTATTATATTGTATCAAATCTGCATACGATCGTGTGACAATACGTGCAATCATCAATCCATTGCTACAATTATTACCAATCATTTAATCTCATATTTTATTATTTGATTATTGATTACTACCTCTGTCCTTAAATGAGTGTCCAAATTTCATTTTAAGGGACATCTGAAATTCTCAACTCTTTGTACAATTTGGTGGCAAATATTCATATAATATTGTAATCTTCTTTCCAAACGTTTAGTTTTGCACGTATAAAGATACCGGTGAAAAAATTAAAAAAAAATATTTAGGGACAAAGTTATGTTAAAAAAAGACGAGATGGTCTTCCATGAGAACAAGAGGATCCGTTTCATCTATGAGAAGGGTCGACCCTGCCACGTGGCAGGGTCGCCCCCTGGGTCATGGAGCTGGTTCAATAGGCCGGGTTATGGGTCAAAAAATGACCCGTCTCATCCATGAGACGGGTTGTGCATGTTCGCACGCAAGTTTTAGTAAAAAAAGACACTCATTTTGAGACATAAATTTTTTGAAAATGGACACTCATTTAGGAACAGCGGGAGTACAAAATTATCAACTATCAGTATCGTCCTACCTGTTCCATGGAGCAAATTGCTTTTGTTATAAACATATTCCAAACAATAAATATTGATCAAATTGAAATAGGAAATGACATTGTCTACGTGTGTGCGCATAATTAATTATGGTAGGTCGTCAATACACTCAAATTGGATTATAATAGGGAAAATATAGATTTATGCCCCTATACTTAGGTCTAAGATGCAGATATGCCCTTATACAAGTTAATTGCTATATTAGCCTCGGTACTCAAGAAAAATGAGTGTATATTTGGCCGCCGTTAACTTTCCGTCAAAAAATTAACGGAAATGCTGACATTCCTGCTTTGGTGGATATATGATGAAAACAAGTGAATAAAATTGCTGATGTGTAACAAATGAAAATCAATTGCTAGTTAGAACTTGCAAACTACGTCGTTTTAGGAGTGAAAAAAACACACAAACCAGTAAGAAAAATAAAAAGAAAAACACAAAGGAAAAAAGACCCTCCTTCTCTAGTTAGTCGTCGACCCATCTTCTTCCTCTAGCCCTACTCTCGCCGCTTCCTACAAGGCCACCACCGACTACTATAATATTTTCTACTTGTCCTCTACCGCTAAACCACGAATCCCCCTCTAACAATTCAGATCATTGACATTTCCAATGTTTCCGGCCGATTTCTAAGAAACCGCCGGAATCCTCATGGAAGCTTAAATCGGAATTTCAAAATAAGATTTCATGCTTAACAAAACTTTGATCTGAAATTCAAAACACTATTCGGTAGTTTACAAGGTTAAATTAAACTTTAAATTCCAGATCTGATTGTCTATTCATCTCTCCGCCATCGTCAAATCAGGAAAAATGATTGAATGAGTGATTTTGAGTTTGATTTTGTGCGTCGGGTGTGATGGTGTTTTGTTCTGGTAGATGATGGTCGATGATTGTGAATGGTGGGAGTGGTTGTAAGACAGTGGTGTTGGTGGTTGTTGTAAGATGGCGGTGTTGGGGGTGGCTATAAAATGGTGGTGGTGGCTGACGGTGGTGATGGCATTGAGGATGATGGGGATAATACAAGAAAATTTTAGTTTAATATATCATATTCTACCCTTTCTAATGAAACGACGTGGTTTTTCTGTTAAAACGGCGTAGTTTTGTTCTTGTATAATATGTTGCAATGTCATCAACAAAACGACGTCGTTTTTCTGATCAACATGTCCACTCAGCGATTTTTATTTTCCATGTGTGCTCATCAAATAGCCAAATAAGCAGAATAGTCAGCCACTCCGTTAGAATTTTGACGAAAAGATGACGGTGTCCTACTTTCCACATATTTTTCTTAAGTACGGGGGCTAATATAGCAATTAACTTGTATAAGGGCATATCTGCATCTTAGACCTAAGTACAGGGGCATAAATCTTTATTTTCCCGATTATAATAAGACAAAAAAGTTGAGAATAAAACTCCCGCGAAATCTGGAGGATGATCTTTTTGGGTGATGAAGACAATATGAGGATATTCTTGGCAGTTCACTTAATTACCTATAAAGACAAACAAATAAGACGGACAAATGGCAACCTTGTGGGGGACTATTAAGCTAAGGAGGGACATGATGTGTGAATTCTGGGACGGCAGATTTATTGTTACATGGATGCAAATAAGAGCCGAGTCGAGCTTTGGGGTGTTGAACTCGAGCTCGAGCTCGAACTCGTTTAAAACTTATCGAGCTTCAGCTTTTATCGAGCTCGAGCCCACTTGTTTGTTCGAGCTCGCGAACAACTTGCGCCGATATCAAATTCGAGTTTTGACCAGCCGAGCTCGAGCTTAGGCCTTTTTTAAAGAAAACTATGTTCTTAACGAGATTATCGAGCCGAGGTCGAGCTTATCGAGCCGAGTTTGAGCCGTTCGAAAACAAAAATTCAAGTTTAATGAGCTTATCGAGCCGAACTCGAGCTTTTAACGAGCTAAACGAGTCGAACACGGTTGGCTCGATAACAAAACGAGCTTGACAATCGGTTCGAACTCGACTCGAGCTACACCTCGAGCTCACTCGAGCTCGAACTTTCACGAGCCGAACTCGAGCCAGCTCGATTCATATAACAGCCCTAGATGTAATAGATGGTGTAGATACTCCTTCGTCCTAGCATAAGTAGTACTTTTTTTTTTTTTGTGAAGTACTCCCTCTAGTCCAAAATAACTATCGCTTTTGGTCAATCAGATTTAACTTTGACCAATAATTTAAATAAAAAATAATGATGCTAATAAAAATCTAAAATTTGTCATTGTATTATAATTAAAAATACTTTTAATAACAATTTTTAGATTTTTATTAGGATCATTATTTTTTATTTAAACTTATTGGTCAAAGTTACATCTGTTTGACTAAAAGTGACAGTTATTTTGGACCAGAGGAAGTAGTACTTCTTTATTTTTTAGTCTATCCCAAAATAAATGAGACTGCCAAAAATAAAAATGTTTTTATATATTTATAGTCAACCAACTCTATCATTTAACTCCATTCATTCTCTCTCTTCATTTTCCTCCACTCATTTTATTCAACCAACACTACTATTTACCTCACTTTCTCTCTCTCTTCATTTTCCACCACATACACTATTTTTCTATTAATTATTGTGCCCGCTCCTCTAGTCTTACTTGTGCTTGGACGGATGGAGTATATGTTAAGTTTGCCAATTTTGTATATGTGGAATGAAAATTAAATGAATCTAGTAAAGTTCATATTTCTTACTCCATCCGTTTCAAAATACATGACGTTTTAAGAGTTAAATTTTGATCTATAATATTTGATATATATATAATTACCAAGAAATATTTACTCTTGTTTACCTATTATACCGTTATTCATTATGATAAGCCCGAGCCTAACAGACTGGGCCTAAGCTCGTGCGGACCGGCCAGACGAATTGAACCCAGATCGCAGTCATAAAGAAGATCGAACCGGCTCAGCTCGAAAGATGCCTTAGCCAGCACCAGCCCGAGATGCTTAGCCCGCTGCGGGCATGCATGTTCGTGTATTTGTATCGTTTTGGGAAATTAGCCTCCCGTTATCCTTAAGATCGAGCTTTAGTGCCCGTGCTGCCTTTCCATACCAAGTAAAGTTCAGCTGACAAATAAGTCCAAATAACCGTTAACGTGGTATAGAAATAACACACACGCATCTGGCTTGCCGATTCATAACTCTGACTTATGGAGTCATATTCTACCAACGACACCTTACTTTTCAGTGTCATTTCCTAACAAACCAACCGGATAGTGACACTTGTATTTACAAGGATAATGTAGCTAATGCTGAGAGTAGGGCTGTTATACGAACCGAGCTGGCTCGAGCTCGGCTCGGGCTCAGCTCTTGAAAGCTTGAGCTCGAGTGAGCTAGAGGTGTAGCTCGAGTCGAGCTTGAACCGATTGTCAAGCTTGTTTTTGTTATCGAGCTGACCGTGTTCGGCTCGTTAAAAGATCGAGTTTGGCTCGATAAGCTCATTATAATTGAATTTTTGTTTTCGAACGGCTCGAGCTCGGCTCGATAAGCTCGAAGTCGGCTCGATAAGCTCGTTAAGACCATATTTTTCTTTAAAAAAATGTCTAAGCTCGAGCTCGGCTCGTTAAAACTCGAGTTCGGTATCGACTCAAGTTGTTCGTGAGCAGCTCGCGAGCTCGATTCGACTCGAGCTCGAACAAGCAAGTGGGCTCGAGCTCGATAAAAGCTCGAGCTCGAGCTCGACACCCCAAAGCTCGGCTCGGCTCGTTTATAGCCCAAGCTGAGAGATCGCTCTCTCTTCTCCCTTTCTCTCTCTCTTTCTTTCCACTCATAATCCTATAAATACCCTCTTTCGCCCCCAAGGGAAAGGTACGTGCTCTATCCTTAATCACACACCCCCAAGGCATTCCACGCCTTATTCATAGGTTTTCCTCAGAGATCTTATCCTCACACTTGAGGGTCTAATTGGATTCAAACTCAGCTCTGGTCCAAACGGTGTTCTTGGTTGTGTTGTGATTCCAAGTTTAGGAGACATAAACTTGGAGATCATTCTTCTTGACCCCGAAAGTCAGGGCGTCACATTAATTCTGAAATATCTCTTGTATATGCTTAAACTGCCTAGGGAATTGGATTATCTTATGGGCACATAAGTCTTTTTGATATATATTAATTGCATTTCTTAATATGTGTGAAGAAATCTAAAACGGGCAATGCTAGGCTTACAATTACAAAAGAAGTTTATAAAATGAAAGATACAAGATGTGGTGGCGATATTTCATTGCCCACATGCACCCGATGATAGACAAAAGCCGAAACCCTAACTTGTTCCTTAAGCTAGGGTTGCCGCCTCCCTTCTCTATTTGTGTACATAATTCAAGTTTCCTAGTTATAGTCTTATTAGAATACTACTCTTAGAATAGCTCTACAATTCCTTATTTACATTCTTGTATATATAGGGGACAATGATTATCAATAAAGGTTAGATGACTTTTATTTAAATACAATTCATAAGTTTCTTCAATATCTTTCATGGTATCTAGAGCATAAAAGATCCAAAAAAAAATTTTCCATGGCCGAGTCCTCCACCCTACCGAATCCGGCCGAGCCCTCAAAACCCCTGATTATTATGTCTCTTACTCACATCCTTAAACTCAACCCCACCAACTATATAGGTTGGAAAACCCAAATTGTGGCTTGTCTTCGTGGTTATGATCTGCACCAATTTATCGATGGCACTCATATGGCACCACCCAAAGACCTACCCAATCCAGTAGCTACTCCCTGTAACGACCCCAAAACCCGTCCCTATTTATTTTATATTTTTGGGAATTTTAATTTGACATTATGTGTGCATTTTATGTGTTAGAAAATATTTTTATGACTTGCTTATATTATTTGCTTCATTGTGTTATTTATTTGGTTAATGGTAATAATGGTTAAAGGAGTTAAATGATTAAGTTGAAACTTTAGGGTTCAAAGTGTAACTTTAAAGTTTAGGGGGTTAATTGCTCAACTTGAAAGTTGGAGGACCTAATTGTAAAATGGGTAAAGATATTTTTTAAAAGCAAACTTATCTCATCTCTCTGTGCGCACAAAACACACACACACACACACACACACTGAAATTCTCCCTGTTCCTCGTAGAAGAAAAAGAAAAGGGTAAGTTCGTCCTATTTCGATTTAGTTCATTATAATTACTTATCCGTTTTAAAAACTAATTATATATAAATGATCAGGGCGTTGAATAGGTCATTTCTACCCGAACAAAATATATTTCTGCGATACTTTTTTCGGAAATAGGTAAGTTACTAATTCCCCTTAAATAGTAAAATGGTCATATATTTGCTATATGTGTGTTATATGGTGAAATTATTGTGAAAAGAATTTAATTGTGATACTTGTTTATTTGGGATAAAGGGAGTATAATTATACTGGGTAAGTGACTTGGTTTGTATGTTAGGATGTATATGGATATGTTTATATGCTTGATAATGTTAGTATAAGTGTTTGAAAGTATACTCCTACTCGTGGGACGGTAAATTATTACTTAAGTTAAATGTTAAATAAGTATATTATAAAAATTATACTATTATTCGTGGGACGGGGAAATGAATGAAAGTATCCTAAATGAGTATATTAGTATATTAGAAAAATTATACTTATACTTGTGAGACGGTGAAACGAAAGGAGTGCAATTTTGGTACATTTGGAGGTTTGGGCGGTTGCACACTTTTTGTGGGCGATCGTACATTCTTTCTAGAGCAATTTGGCCTTAATTGAGTGTTTTGGGCGGCCTCACACTATTTTTGGGCGATCGCACACTTTTCTCAGAAAATGGTTCAACCTTCCGGAGGCCATAACTTCTTCATACGGACTCCGATTTAGTCGTGTAAACTATCGTTTTGAAGCTCTTCTTGTGTACTACGTGATGAGGTGGTTTATTCAGTTGGGTTCTAAATATTATATTACGGAAATCTAGTAGGTGTTTAATAACAAAAAGAGTATTAATGGTCCGTTGTGGTAGAGTTGGTCCTTTGTGATCGAGTTTGGAATAATGTAACCGTTTAGGTTCATTTTGAGTGTGGTAAATCTTTATGATGCTTTCGTAGGATTTCTTACTTTGGAATCCCTTGTGTGAGAAATGGATTCGACATACTTGGTTGTTGAGGATCGTGTTCAAGTGTGTGCAAGATTGTTGTTTGACTTAATGTCATTAATAAAGGATTGTGTTGTGGCCTAATGTCAATGTTGTGAACTCTTTTATGAGTAACGTGGTTGCATCTTTTGATGTGTTTGGCTTGGTTTCTTGTGTAGAATCATTGCCCCGGTTGTTGTTGTTTTAGCAAGTATTTATTACTGTGCTCTTTGTTGAAAGTCCAGCTGGTTTTTATGTGTTATCGAGTGGAGGTGGAAAGAATTATTGTGGCACACTAGCCAAGTTCACTATAAGGCTTTTCCACTGGACCTATTTCCCCAGGTTTGGGTGTTATCGAGTGGAGGTGGAAAGCATTAAGGCTTTTTCACTGGACCTATTTCCCCAGTCCAGATTGGCCTTGGATGGGATGAACTCGCTCCCTCACGTGAGCATTTAGGGGTATGACTTTGTGTCATTTTCTCCCGCTATTGTTGTTGTTGTGTTATATGGTTCCGGAACCTGCTTCAGCTATTGATGCTGCCCCGTTGTTACTTTGGTTCAATTGATTATGGTTTAGTTTTCGGGATCCCGGCTTCAGCTATTTATGCTACTCAACTGGTTTTCTCAACTGGTTTTCTCAGATGGTATTCTCAGATGGTTATGTTATTTCGGTAAACCTTGGCTTGGTATTCTCGTAGGAGTGTTTACTCCTACACTATGTGTTGTATGATGAGTTGGTCGTTATTTCCAACCGGTATGGGACGGTTGGCGATAGGGAGCCTCTCATGTTATGTGCTATATGCTATATGATTATTTGTTGATATTGTTTCTTTATGATTATCTTATCAGCATGTAACGTAGTTGCATTTTAGTAGCTTACTAAGATTTATTCTCACCCCTTATTTGTTTACTGTTTTAGATAAAGGCGAGTCCAGGGGATAGGACACTTTGGCACTGGAGGACGTTGAAAGTGGTAAGAGTTGGGATTTGTTTTGGTCAAGGTTACATTACATAGATGTATAACCTTTTGGGTAGAGTTTCCTTGACTTCATCATCTTGTAATACCTATATTTTGGATAAGGTCGGTGTGTGTACATTTGTATAAAAGTTTGTAAGCCTTCGGGCTAAGTACTTTCGTTTGTGAAAGTGGTTTGAAAATTTGGTTTGAAAGTCAGTGGAAGTCTTTGAACTTCAGGTGTTGATTTTGTTAAGTTTTATGAAAGTATATTTCGAAAAAATTTCAAAAGGTGTTTTATAACTTCTTCCATTCGTGTCCCGAGCGTAGGGCCAAGTAGGACCACGGGTCTGGGGCACGACAGTTGGTATCAGAGCTAGGTTGTAGATGGTCTAGAATGACTAAATGACCTAGTAGGGTAGTAGAGTATAGAGTGAGTAACGTTGAGTGTTCTATGCAGGTATTCATTCAAAATGGTTGGGACAGAAGGAGATAATTCTGGGCAATCAGGGCAAGATAAGGCAAGAGAAGAGGCTCGAATAATGTTCCAAGGCATGTTTGAGGCTGCAATGAAAACTTTAAATGATCAGAGGCAAGGAGGAGAACAAGTACCTCCTAGGTATGGGTTAGAACAGTTCCTGAAGATGAAACCAATGGGTTATGAAGGAGAACCATAAGTAACAAAAGTTGAAAGGTGGATTGAATCAATGGAAAAGATCTTTGATGCTATGAGATGTTCTGAGGAAGATCAAGTCCGGTTTGCTACTTATAAGATGAATGGAGCTGCCGAGCATTGGTGGAAGGCTTTGAAAACTAAATGGGATGAGACTCATGTACCCTATACTTGGGAGAATTTCCTGGGAAAGTTTAAAGAACACTTCATTCCCCGGGTAGATCAAGACATGAAGGAAATTGAGTTTCTTAACTTGGAGCAGAATATTATGTTTGTGGCTCAGTATACAGCCAAATTCACTGAGTTATCCAGGTACTGTACTCACTTAGTGGCAACTGAGGAGAGGAAGGCTATGCGATTTGTAAAGGGATTGAGAACTGTGATCCGAACTCAATTAGTATCCCACAAGTTACAAGATTTTCAAGATGCTGTTGATCGAGCCTACCAGGTGGAGCATGATATTGAGGAACACAAGAAGAAAATGGAGTTGTTAGGTGCAGGGAGGTAAGGTAGGCAACAACAACAACGTGATGGTAATAGAGGGAATCAAGGTGGATCTTCACAATCAAAAGGGTCTTCTCAAAGACAGTCAGATAATAGAAATCAGGGTAACCCTTCAGGGAGTCAAAATAAGAAGGTTTGTAACTATTGTCAAAAAGAAGGGCATTCTGAAGAGAAATGTTGGAAGAAACAAGGTAGATGTATGAATTGCGGTCAGTTGGGTCATTTTCAAAGGAAGTGTCCCAGGTTTAAAAATCAGTCTTCGGGAAGTGTAGTTGGGTCTTCTCAGGGCCAGAAGAGGGATTCTTCAGGAAAGCCTAAGGTGCAGGGTCGTGTCTTTGCCATTACTCAACAATAGGCTTCAGATTCCTCTAATATGATAGGAGGTATTATTTCTGTGTCTGGTTTGAGAGCACGTATACTTATAGACCCTGGTTCATCGCATTATTATGTGTCTGTGCATTTTGCTTCTTGATTACATGTGTCTCCTGAGTCTCTACCTTATGTGTTAGAGGTGTTCGTCCCTATGGGGAAGTGTTTGGCAACTGATAGAGTGTTGCGCACTTGTGATGTGCAAATTTGTGAGCATGTTTTACTTGCTGGTTTAGTGATGTTGCCATCGCAAGATTTTGACGCTATTGTGGTGGAGTTTTATATGCTAGTGTGCTTTAATTAAGCATGGTAGATATATGTATCTAGCATTCATGCTATTTATGCATTAAAGTTTGAATTTTTTTTTTATCACAAGATTATGCCTGGTATTTGGTTTATGGGGTTGGCAGCAGAGTGTCTATAGCTAAACTAGAGAATGTATTCTTTCTTTGTGGGATCTCAGATATATTTTCTATTGAGTAGTACATGATTGATGAAAACCTTGGGTTATCTTGAGTTGTTACGGTATAATGCTATAGTGTTGATATCTAGTGCAATGTATACATAACATCGGTTGAGTTAAAGGAGTAGAAGATTCAACTTGAGATATTTCTTGACAAGGGATTCATTATGTTTCATATATCTACGTGGGATGCATCAGTAGTGTTTATTATAAAAAGGTATGGTAACGATGTGTGCTTTGAGAAGATTGATTCCTTATGAACAAAATCATCCTACCCATAATTTGAGATTTATTGCGATTAAACATCCATTTCATTAGCGAATGACTTTGATGGAGCTATATTTGAAGTGTTTTCTGTCCATAAAGTTGAAGTATTGATTTTTTCAAAGAGAGTTATACATGAGATAATGCAGTTTGAGCACCATGGTATATCATCCGGGAAAGGTAATGTGTTAGAGGAATTAACAATTTGGAGTCTTTGTGAGTTGAGACATGGTGTGATTTTGCGATTGCGGAAGCTTTAAGTTTCTATTATATTGAATGATTTCAACTATAGAAAATTACTAGTGGAATGAACGATGATAGACAACACGATTTTGTTCGTTGCTAGTGATGGAACTTTAACTTTTGTAGCATAGTATGTAGTCAACACTTAGTGGAACCAACATACATAATGGAATTCAACTACAGAATATAGCTTGATTTTATGGGATACCTACGAGCATGATATTAAATATGGGTTCCTTATTTACTTCTCGATTTTGGCAAGCATTTCAGAAGGCTTTGAATTCAGAATTTGGGGTTCAGAACGACTTTTCATCCTCAGACAGCTGGTCAGTTAGGAAGAACCATTCAGATTCTTGAGGATATGTTGAGAACTTGTTCAGTTGATTCTGAGAATTCGTGGGATATACCTTTACTTTTCGTGGAGTTTGCTTAATATATCAGTTCTTTTAGGATTTTGGGAAGAGTTGGAAATTGGGTTATCATCTTATGTTACTTCCTTCTCTTGACAAGGTTTATAATGTGTTTCATGTGTCGAAGCTACGCAAATTTGTTTATGATTCTTCTCATGTATATCTCATGAAGAGCATCCAGTTCAGGTGATTGATTCTAAAATTCGAAAATTGAGAACTAAAAGTATTCCTCTTGATAGAGTCGTGTGGAGGAACCATAATGTGGAAGAATCAACTTGGGAGCTTTGAAAGGAAATACCTTTGGTTATTTGATTTATTTGATAAGTTACCCTAAAATTCGGGACGAATTTTCTTTAAGGGGGGAGTGATTGTAACGACCCCAAAACCCGTTCCTATTTATTTTATATTTTTTGGGAATTTTAATTTGACATTATGTGTGCATTTTATGTGTTAGAAAATATTTTTATGACTTGCTTATATTATTTGCTTCATTGTGTTATTTATTTGGTTAATGGTAATAATGGTTAAAGGAGTTAAATGATTAAGTTGAAACTTTAGGGTTCAAAGTGTAACTTTAAAGTTTAGGGGGTTAATTGCTCAACTTGAAAGTTGGAGGACCTAATTGTAAAATGGGTAAAGATATTTTTTAAAAGCAAACTTATCTCATCTCTCTGTGCGCACAAAACACACACACACTGAAATTCTCCATGTTCCTCGTAAAAGAAAAAGAAAAGGGTAAGTTCGTCCTATTTCGATTTAGTTCATTTTAATTACTTATCCGTTTTAAAAACTAATTATATATAAATGATCAGGGCGTTGAGTAGGTCATTTCTACCCGAACAAAATATATTTCTGCGATACTTTTTTCGGAAATAGGTAAGTTACTAATTCCCCTTAAATAGTAAAATTGTCATATATTTGCTATATGTGTGTTATATGGTGAAATTATTGTGAAAAGAATTTAATTGTGATACTTGTTTATTTGGGATAAAGGGAGTATAATTATACTGGGTAAGTGACTTGGTTTGTATGTTAGGATGTATATGGATATGTTTATATACTTGATAATGTTAGTATAAGTGTTTGAAAGTATACTCCTACTCGTGGGACGGTAAATTATTAACTTAAGTTAAATGTTAAATAAGTATATTATAAAAATTATACTATTATTCGTGGGACGGGGTAATGAATGAAATTATCCTAAATGAGTATATTATTATATTAGAAAAATTATACTTATACTTGTGAGACGGTGAAACGAAAGGAGTGCAATTTTGGTACATTTGGAGGTTTGGCCGGTTGCACACTTTTTGTGGGCGATCGCACACTCTTTCTGGAGCAATTTGGCCTTAATTGAGTGTTTTGGGCGGCCTCACACTATTTTTGGGCGATCGCACACTTTTCTCAGAAAATGGTTCAACCTTCCGGAGGCCATAACTTCTTCATACGGACTCCGATTTAGTCGTGTAAACTATCGTTTCGAAGCTCTTCTTGTGTACTACGTGATGAGGTGGTTTATTCAGTTGGGTTCTAAATATTATATTACGGAAATCTAGTAGGTGTTTAATAACAAAAAGAGTATTAATGGTCCGTTGTGGTAGAGTTGGTCCTTTGTGATCGAGTTTGGAATAATGTAACCGTTTAGGTTCATTTTGAGTGTGGTACATCTTTATGATGCTTTCGTAGAATTTCTTACTTTGGAATCCCTTGTGTGAGAAATGGATTCGACATACTTAGTTGTTGAGGATCGTGTTCAAGTGTGTGCAAGATTGTTGTTTGACTTAATGTCATTAATAAAGGATTGTGTTGTGGCCTAATGTCAATGTTGTGAACTCTTTATGAGTAACGTGGTTGCATCTTTTGATGTGTTTGGCTTGGTTTCTTGTGTAGAATCATTGCCCCGGTTGTTGTTGTTTTAGCAAGTATTTATTACTGTGCTCTTTGTTGAAAGTCCAGCTGGTTTTGTGTGTTATCGAGTGGAGGTGGAAATAATTATAGTGGCACACTAGCCAAGTTCACTATAAGGCTTTTCCACTGGACCTATTTCCCCAAGTTTGGGTGTTATCGAGTGGAGGTGGAAAGCATTAAGGCTTTTCCACTGGACCTATTTCCCCAGTCCAGATTGACCTTGGATGGGATGAACTCGCTCCCTCGAGTGAGCATTTAGGGGTATGACTTTGTGTCATTTTCTCCCGCTATTGTTGTTGTTGTGTTATATGGTTCCGGAACCTGCTTCAGCTATTGATGCTGCCCCGTTGTTACTTTGGTTCAATTGATTATGGTTTAGTTTTCGGGATCCCGGCTTCAGCTATTTATGCTACTCAACTGGTTTTCTCAACTGGTTTTCTCAGATGGTATTCTCAGATGGTTATGTTATTTCGGTAAACCTTGGCTTGGTATTCTCGTTGTTGGGTTTCGATCAAACATGCGCAGCGGAAATTAGCATTTAAAATTTTGAAACCCAAAGCCATGGAACCGTTTATATGATTAAATCAAATACAACATAAGAATAGAGGAATAAACTAACCCTTGATGGCTATCAAACTCTCTTGGTCTTTGGTGGAGGTTTGAAGACTTGATCACGATCACAAAGCTTGAACACGAACTTTGAAGATGATGATTTTCACCCTCTAGCGGTATCCACACTTCGAACGAATATCAAAGGAGCTTCTTTGATCTTGGTTGCTAGACCAACAACTATGAAACACACTTTCACAATTTGATATGACTATATGGAATTTTTCTTTTGTGTATTATTTTGTTCTTCAACCAAAGATGTCTTAGAACAAAATAAAACCTCTCTCAAACTCTTTGGAGACTCACAAAAGGCTATTACAGAAGTTCTGGCCGAACCCATCCTTTTATACACAAGCAAGACTTATTCCAAATAGGAATCTTGTGTCAAAAGACATTCCAAATCGAATTAGGAAAGTGCCAGTCGATAGTACTGTGCGGCCGCCCAAAAACATCTGTACGGTCGCACAACATTCTGAAACAAAACTGGTACATTTCTGAGCTAAGTGTGCGGCCGCCCATTCCATTATGTGCGGTCGCCCACTTCTCAGAAAGTCCAGAATTTCCAAAATTCCAATGTAGTCCTTTTAAAGATTCGTTCTATTGTGTGTGACCCTCTAGGATTATACTAAGTTGGCAATGAGCTCAAACATGATCCCATAAGATATGATTAGGTTCTAGCAAACCGTCATACCTACCCAAATAGTATAACTAGATACAAGTTCACATTCCTCTTAGAATATGTCACAATCCCTTTGTCCACGATGTCATTGAACACAAGTCATGATCAAACAGTCAACTTGTTTTGTTCAATACTTTCTCGATTCCGAATATGTTGATAATTCAAATGCTATTGATCCAATCAATCCATTTGAGTCCGGCCGAACATTTCATCAACATCATTCCTACGAGTGGCCCAAGCTTGACATCTCTCCGAGGAGGGGCAAATTCATTTAGCTTATTATTCTTCCCTACGTGAATCCGATTATGCCAATCATATCCTTTATAACTTCCCGGTTAAAGGTAGCGTTTGAATATGTCAAACATAATGTTCATCAAGTGGAAGACTATAATAACTTCATGTCTAAGGATTCAAATGACATAACTAATATGAGATATATGTTTGACATGGACCATGACATAAATCTCATACAGCGGGTCATGTCCAGTACCTTGTTCCAAACAAGTACCCACAAATCTAACATGATCATCCTATGATCATTTAGCCTTTATACTAGTGCTTAACAAGCACTAGGGACGGGGATTATTATAAGTAAACATGAACAACAATAATAATCAAAACATCTCTTCATTGATATGAAATAAATGATAACAATTACAACGTTTATTAAACGTGCCTAGGGCACCACTACCAACAATCTCCCACTTGCCCTAGGCCCAATCTCCTATGTATCTAATACCCATGGACCTAACATGACCATCATGTTTAGCTTGTGGAAGTCCCTTTGTTAGCGGGTCCGCAACATTGTCATCAGTAGGTACTCTGCATATATTTACGTCTCCCCTATCAACGATCTCTCGAATGATATGAAAACGCCTAAGTATGTGTTTGGATTTCTGATGTGCTCTTGGTTCCTTTGCTTGAGCAATAGCACCATTATTATCACAATAAAGGTCTATTGGATTAGCAATACTAGGAACCACTTCAAGTTCAGTTATGAACTTCTTAATCCAAACAGCTTCCTTTGCAGCATCCGATGCAGCAATATACTCAGCTTCTGTTGTAGAATCAGCGGTTGTACTTTGCTTGGAACTCTTCCAGCTTACAGCTCCACCATTTAACATAAACACAAAACCCGATTGCGATCGGCTATCATCTTTGTCAGTTTGGAAGCTTGCATCCGTGTAAGCATTTACAACGAGATCATCTTCCATTCCTCCATAGACCAAAAACGAGTCTTTAGTCCTTCTCAAGTACTTAAGAATCGCTTTTACAGCTATCCAGTGATTTTCGCCAGGGTCGGATTGGTATCTACTTGTCATGCTCAAAGCATAAGACACATCTGGCCTAGTACAAATCATGGCATACATGATGGACCCAATTGCCGAAGCATATGGAACATCATTCATTTTCTCACGCTCATCTTTTGTCTTAGGACATTGAGTCTTGCTTAGAGAAACTCCATGTAACACGGGCAAGGTGCCTCTCTTAGAATTTTCCATACGGAATCTTCTAATGACCTTGTCAATGTATGTACTTTGGCTTAAACCAAGTAGCCTCCTTGATCTATCTCTATAGATCTTAATGCCAAGTATATATGCGGCTTCACCCATATCTTTCATTGCGAAGCACTTTCCTAACCAAGTCTTCACAGACTGAAGTGTAGGAATGTCGTTTCCAATGAGCAATATGTCATCCACGTATAAAATAAGGAATAGCACTATGCTCCCACTAATCTTCTTGTATACACAAGGCTCATCTTCGTTCTTGATGAAACCAAACTCTTTGACCGATTCATCAAAACGGAGATTCCAACTCCTTGAAGCTTGCTTCAATCCATAGATGGATCTTTGCAATTTGCATACCTTAGAATCTTGTTCAAAACCTTCTGGTTGTGTCATATACACATCCTCTTGGAGTTTTCCATTCAGGAAAGCGGTTTTGACGTCCATCTGCCATATTTCATAGTCATGATATGCGGCAATGGCAAGTAAAATTCTTATAGACTTGATCATTGCTATGGGTGAAAAGGTCTCATCATAGTCAATACCATGAACTTGCCTATAACCCTTCGCTACAAGCCTAGCTTTGTAAGTATGCACCTTCCCATCCATGTCAGTCTTCTTCTTGAAGACCCATTTGCATCCTATGGTTTTTACACCTTCGGGCGCATCAATCAAATTCCAAACTTGATTGTCTTGCATGGATTGCAATTCGGATTCCATGGCTCCAAGCCACTTGTCCGAATCAGGAGAAGACATCGCCTCTTGGTAGGTTGACGGTTCATCATTCTCAATGATTTCTACCTCATTACTATCCGTTACGAGAAATCCATATCTCTCGGGCTCGGATCGTAACCTACTAGATCTGCGAGATGCTTGTGTATTTTGAACAGGTTCCACAACTCCTTGTGGTTCTTGTTCTTGTTCCACTATTGGTTCAATGTTATTTTCTAGGTCTCGAATTTCTTCAAGATTTATTTTACTCCCACTGATTTCTTTGGAGAGAAACTCTTTCTCTAGAAAGACACCAGTTCGGGCAACAAACACTTTGTTGTCCTCTCGGTTGTAAAAGTAATATCCTTTAGTTTCCTTAGGATATCCCACGAAAATACATTTATCAGATTTGTGTGCAAGTTTGTCTGAGATAAGTCTTTTGACAAAAACTTCACAACCCCAAATCTTCATGAAAGATAGACAAGGCTTCTTTCCGCTCCACATCTCATATGGAGTCTTTTGAACCGATTTAGTTGGAACACGATTTAGTGTGAAAGCAGCGGTTTCTAGGGCGTAACCCCAAAAGGATATTGGAAGATCAACTTGACTCATCATTGATCGAACCATGTCTAACAAAGTCCGATTCCTCCTCTCAGACACACCATTCCATTGTGGTGTTCCGGGCGGAGTCAATTGTGAAACTATTCCACAATTCTTTAGATGATCATCAAATTCTTGACTTAAGTATTCACCACCTCGATCTGATCGAAGTGCCTTTATACTTTTGCCAAGTTGTTTTTCTACTTCATTTTGAAATATTCTAAATATCTCAAATGCTTCACTTTTATGTTTCATTAGGTAAACATACCCAAATCTACTATAATCATCAGTGAAGGTTATGAAGTATTGAAATCCTCCCCTAGCATTGCTACTTAATGGTCCGCATACATCGGAATGTATCAGCCCCAATAAGTCGCTTGCCCTTTCACCCAACTTGGTAAAAGGTGTCTTAGTCATTTTTCCAAGAAGACACGACTCACAAGTATCATATGACTCTAAGTCACATGAACCCAAAAGTCCGTCCCCATGTAGTTTTGAGATACGCTTTTCATTAATATGACCAAGACGGCAATGCCACAAATAAGTATGATTTACATCATTAGGTTTAGATTTCTTATTTACATGATAGACATTATTTTCATTCTTGACATCCAATATATAAAGGCCATTAAATGAATTAGCAATACCATAAAGCACATCATTTAAATAAATAGAAAATTTCTTATTCTCAATAAGAAACTTAAAACCTTCATTATCCAAACAAGAAATTGAAATAATATTTCTGCTTAAATCCGGAACATAATAACAATTGTTCAAAACAAGAATTAATCCGGAAGGTAAAGTGACTTCATAAGTCCCTACGGCTAATGCAGCAACTCTTGCTCCATTCCCCACGCGTAGATCTACTTCACCTTCTTTAAGCAGTCTCCTATTCTTTAGTCCCTGCACATTTAGACAAATGTGAGAACCACATCCGGTATCCAATACCCAAGAATCAGTGGTAGAAAGGAGAATATCTATCATATAGATACCTGAAGTCGACGCAGCCTTGCTGCTCTTCTTCTTCTTTTGCTCTTCCAAGAAAGCCTTGCAATTACGTTTCCAATGACCAATTTCTTGACAATGGAAACAGATTGCATCCTTTTGTGAATCGGGTTTTGCCTCAGAAGCCTTGGCAACCTTTGCCTTGCTTATCTTGGGTTTGACAACTTTTGCCTTACCCTTGCCTTTGGCACCAGGCTTCTTCCCATCATGAACCAGGAGCACGGGAGAACCTTTCTCCACAATTTTCATCTCTGCAGTTTTGAGCATCCCATGCAACTCAGAGAGGTTCTTATCCATTCCATGCATGTTATAATTCATTACAAACTGATTATAACTTTTAGGCAATGAATTAAGAATGAGATCCGTGGCTAGCTCCAATGGGATTGGATAGCCAAGTTTCTCAAGATGCTCTACATAACCTTTCATTTTAAGAAAGTGAGGACTCACTTGTTGCCCTTCATTCATTTTACTAGTAGTGAATGCAACAATGGTCTTGTACCTCTCTTGCCTAGCTTGCTCTTGAAACATGGTTCTCAACTCCACGCCTATCTCATAGGCTTCCAAATGTTCCAAACTTTGTTGGAGTTTTGAACACATAGCAGCAAGCATGAGACAACTTACATCTCTAGAATCATTACGATGTTTCTTGTAATTGTCTCTTTCTACCCTAGGGGCAGTAGGCGGTGGTTCAGCGGGGAGAGGCCCATCGAGAATGTACAACTTATCTTCTTGCCTAAGAACGATTCTTATGCTACGGATCCAATCCATAAAGTTGGTACCATTCTCTTCGAGCTTATCCTTCTCAAGGATCGATCGCAACGACATTGATTGAGTGTTATTAGTCATTATCTACAAATATGCAAAAATTTCCAAAATTTAATAAGTACCGGTTTTCATTAAAGAGATAAATAATGTATTTTAAAACAAAATACTCCCACCAAATTATACAACCTTCTTTATACATCCAATGTATAGTATAATTTAAATGGGTTGAGATCCCGCTTTAATCTAATTTTGAGTACGCTTTGGCGCACCGCTCAAAATTAAATCAATTAGGTAGACAACTCTTGTCAATCATATCTCATATGAGTCTCAGTTCTTTTCATGAGATTCTTTAAGAAATCCAATTTCAAAAAGCATGTTAAATCTCATCTTAGCCTTAAGCCCAAAACTGTTTTGACGCTTAATTAAGTCCAACCATTTTAAACGCATAGGAAACTCTTATTCACTCATCTTGCTCAAACATGAATAAAATCAATGCACCTCGCTTTGGCGAGCCCACATAAAATTACTCATGTATAAACAAGTGTTTTAATCATGGCTTGGCAAAAAGACTTAAAACTTTCTTTGAAGGTTCATCACATATAGCATATAACACATTTATGAGCACATAATATAAACATGTTACACATCAAGTTTAGCCACTAAATTAATCCCCATTAATTTAAGCATGGTATTTATGTGTCATTAGTTTCTCTATAATTATGAGGATGAGACTATTTCAACTTTGGTCATTATTTCCAAATCAAGACAACAAGAAGTGCGGTCGAACTAAGCCATTAGGCAACCACAATCCCGCACTAATTCAAGAAACCAAGAAAGTAGTCCATGTGGCCGAAACTAAGCAATAGATGGTCTCGATGAACGTAGGCCAATTGCATTCACAATTCCACATGGATCTCCAATCATTGAATCAAGAACTTTATTTCTCAATTTTAGCAATTATGAACTCTTCATAATTCTAACTTCGTTTTATCTTTGAAACTTTGATTGCGATCAAGTTTGGGAAACACAATCTCGATGAACGCAGATTAGCCATCCAAACCTTGAACCAATCTTAGAATCACAAGACTAAAACAAATAAGAAAATCAAACCCCAAGATCCACACACAAACCAACTACCCAAAACCCATTCCAGATCAGCAGGTCTGGATTGGTTCTGTTACTGGTTTTGTTGAACCTCTCGAAAATTCCAAATTCTGATTTTTGAGCAAAATCAGACATTCTGATCTTGGCGTGCGGCCGCCCAAAATTACCAACGCGGTCGCCCAAAAACCGTGCGGCCGCCCAGTATCTTCCGTGCGGTCGCCCGGTTCAATCAGAATGTGCAGAATTTTAAGTTCGAAAATTTTGTCTCAAAATTGTTTTTCCCCGATTATTAAAACTTTGATCCAATCAAAAATTAATAATCAACAATTCTGAATCCACCATAATTTATTTATTGCGATTGAATCGTGCGATTAAAGTTGCAAAACAATAAACCACATAAAATCACATAACACATAAACATCACATATTTCAATATTCATATCATGCAAGGCACATAAACAATTTATATACACATAACATGATCCAAGTATTGAATTAATCAACATGAACGGGGCTCTGATACCACTGTTGGGTTTCGATCAAACATGCGCAGCGGAAATTAGCATTTAAAATTTTGAAACCCAAAGCCATGGAACCGTTTATATGATTAAATCAAATACAACATAAGAATAGAGGAATAAACTAACCCTTGATGGATATCAAATTCTCTTGGTCTTTGGTGGAGGTTTGAAGACTTGATCACGATCACAAAGCTTGAACACGAACTTTGAAGATGATGATTTTCACCCTCTAGCGGTATCCACACTTCGAACGAATATCAAAGGAGCTTCTTTGATCTTGGTTGCTAGACCAACAACTATGAAACACACTTTCACAATTTGATATGACTATATGGAATTTTTCTTTTGTGTATTATTTTGTTCTTCAACCAAAGATGTCTTAGAACAAAATAAAACCTCTCTCAAACTCTTTGGAGACTCACAAAAGGCTATTACAGAAGTTCTGGCCGAACCCATCCTTTTATACACAAGCAAGACTTATTCCAAATAGGAATCTTGTGTCAAAAGACATTCCAAATCGAATTAGGAAAGTGCCAGTCGATAGTACTGTGCGGCCGCCCAAAAACATCTGTGCGGTCGCACAACATTCTGAAACAAAACTGGTACATTTCTGAGCTAAGTGTGCGGCCGCCCATTCCATTATGTGCGGTCGCCCACTTCTCAGAAAGTCCAGAATTTCCAAAATTCCAATGTAGTCCTTTTAAAGATTCGTTCTATTGTGTGTGACCCTCTAGGATTATACTAAGTTGGCAATGAGCTCAAACATGATCCCATAAGATATGATTAGGTTCTAGCAAACCGTCATACCTACCCAAATAGTATAACTAGATGTTCACATTCCTCTTAGAATATGTCACAATCCCTTTGTCCACGATGTCATTGAACACAAGTCATGATCAAACAGTCAACTTGTTTTGTTCAATACTTTCTCGATTCTGAATATGTTGATAATTCAAATGCTATTGATCCAATCAATCCATTTGAGTCCGGCCGAACATTTCATCAACATCATTCCTACGAGTGGCCCAAGCTTGACATCTCTCCGAGGAGGGGCAAATTCATTTAGCTTATTATTCTTCCCTACGTGAATCCGATTATGCCAATCATATCCTTTATAACTTCCCGGTTAAAGGTAGCGTTTGAATATGTCAAACATAATGTTCATCAAGTGGAAGACTATAATAACTTCATGTCTAAGGATTCAAATGACATAACTAATATGAGATATATGTTTGACATGGACCATGACATAAATCTCATACAGCGGGTCATGTCCAGTACCTTGTTCCAAACAAGTACCCACAAATCTAACATGATCATCCTATGATCATTTAGCCTTTATACTAGTGCTTAACAAGCACTAGGGACGGGGATTATTATAAGTAAACATGAACAACAATAATAATCAAAACATCTCTTCATTGATATGAAATAAATGATAACAATTACAACGTTTATTAAACGTGCCTAGGGCACCACTACCAGCACTCGTAGGAGTGTTTACTCCTACACTATGTGTTGTATGATGAGTTGGTCGTTATTTCCAACCGGTATGGGACGGTTGGCGATAGGGAGCCTCTCATGTTATGTGCTATATGCTATATGATTATTTGTTGATATTGTTTCTTTATGATTATCATATCAGCATGTAACGTAGTTGCATTTTAGTAGCTTACTGAGATTTATTCTCACCCCTTATTTGTTTACTGTTTTAGATAAAGGCGAGTCCAGGGGATAGGACACTTTGGCACGGGAGGACGTTGAAAGTGGTAAGAGTTGGGATTTGTTTTGGTCAAGGTTACATTACATAGATGTATAACCTTTTGGGTAGAGTTTCCTTGACTTCATCATCTTGTAATACCTATATTTTGGATAAGGTCGGTGTGTGTACATTTGTATAAAAGTTTGTAAGCCTTCGGGCTAAGTACTTCGTTTGTGAAAGTGGTTTGAAAAGTTGGTTTGAAAGTCAGTGGAAGTCTTTGAACTTCAGGTGTTGATTTTGTTAAGTTTTATGAAAGTATATTTCGAAAAATTTTCAAAAGGTGTTTTATAACGTCTTCCATTCGTGTCCCGAGCGTGGGGCCAAGTAGGACCACGGGTCTGGGGCGCGACACTCCCACTATACCGGCCGAATCCACCGATGCCCAAAAAGCAGCCGCCCGCCTAGCAGCAGCCGCCGAACCCGCCACCATCCCAAACCCTTCCTATACTACTTGGTATCGACAGGACCAATTACTCCTGAGTGCCCTCGCCGGATCTCTCTCTGCCCCTCTTGCACCGCTGATTTCCTCTTGCACAACAACCCTAGATGTTTGGAACACTTTGGCCATGACCTATGCAAACCCATCAAAAGGTCATCTTAAGCAGATCAAGGACAGACTACGCACCATCACCAAGGGTTCTCGCTCCGTGACAGATTATATGCATGACCTCAAATCTTGCGCTGACCAATTGGCATCTCTTGGTCGTCCGCTTGATCCTGATGATCTTGTTGACAAGGTTCTTGAGCAACTACATGATTCTGGCTTTGACAGCGTCGTGACTGCAGTTCAGAGTAGAGACACACCAATTTCGTTCGACGAACTTCATGAGAAACTGATCAACAAAGAACTTTCTATCAAGCATCGAGCCACACCTGTCACCTCTTTCCTGGCCACGGCTGCTTATGTTGCTAAACAACCCAGCCGAAACACTCAGCCTCGCCCACCCACCAACAACCCTAACCCCTCATCTCGGCAGAACCCTACCCCTCAATCCAGCCGCCCGAACACAAACACCACTTCTAACTACAAAGGTCGCTGCCAATGGTGTCGCAAGGAAGGTCACTTTCTCAACCAGTGTTACATGTTTCGCCAAGCCTATCCGGATGCCAACTTCCCTACTCCCAATCCTTCTCCACCAAAGAATTACCAACCCAATCCAAATCCGACTCGACAACCATACCGAGGCCAAAATCCAGCAACTCCAACCGCATACACTGCCCATACCAATTCAGCCCCGGCTCCAGGATGGTTATTTAACAGCGGCGCTACACATCATGCAACCAATGATCTTCACAACCTCTCTCTGCACACCCCTTATGATGGCACCGAGGAGCTTATGATCGGTGATGGTTCAGGCTTATTTATATCTCACATTGGTTCTACCTCCCTACCCTCCCCTTCATCCCCTTTTATTTTAAATCATGTTCTTCATGTACCCTCTATCTCTTGTAATATCTTATCTGTTTCCAAATTTTGTATCGATAACAATGCATCTGTCACCTTCTTACCTGATTCTTTTGTTGTGAAGGATCTCAGTACAACCAAAATTCTTTTCGAAGGCAAATCTAGCTCCGGCTTTTATGAATGGCTTCCGTCCCCTCCTGCTGTTCATGTTTCAGTTTCCTCCCGCACAATTAATTGGCATCACCGTCTGGGTCATCCGTCTTCTCAAATTTTACAGCACCTTAGTTCTACTTTTAGCTTAGATATTCCTAGATGTCTTTCCTTTCAGTTTAATTCTTGTGATTGTAATAAGAGTCACAAACTTCCGTTTAATGAAAACTATCTTTCTTCCACTGGCCTGCTAGATTTAATTTACAGTGATGTGTAGACCTCACCCACCATATCTTTTGATGGTTACAAGTACTACATTATTTTTTTCGATCACTTCACAAAATACACTTGGCTCTACCCACTAAAACATAAGAATGATGCCACTAAGGTTTTCACCTCCTTCCGCAATCTTGTCGAAAAGTTTTTTCAATGTTCCATCATCACAATATTTAGTGACAATGGTGGTGAATACATTGGTCTCCGTCCCCTCCTCCTTTCCCTTGGTATCTCACATCTCACATCCCCTCCTCATACACCAGAACATAATGGGTACTCTGAAAGGCGTCATCGCCACATTGTAGAAACTGGACTTACTCTCTTATCTCATTCTCACATGCCTCCCATTTTTTGGCCATTCGCTTTTGTCACTGCGTGCTATTTAATCAATCGCATGACCACTCGCACTCTTAATCTTCAGTCCCCATATCACAAACTATTTGGTCATCCTCCCAACTATCACAAACTCCGCAGTTTCGGTTGTCTGTGCTATCCGTGGCTCCACCCCTACACATCTAACAAACTCGATCCAAAGTCTACTCCGTGTGTCTTTGTCGGCTACTCACCCACTCAGAGTGCCTACTATTGCCTCGAACCAAAATCTCACAAAGTTTATGTTTCGCGTCATGTGAAGTTTGTGGAGCACACCTATCCGTTTCATTCTCCCTCCACCTCTGCTTCTCAATACACAACCGCAACCGAATGGTGTACAATCAAAATCCCACTTCTTTCCCAACCTTTTCCAACTCCCCCCACTACTGCCGACTCCCCTAGACCGACTAGACATCCTCTCATTCCACCGGATGTCCCTCCTGAGCAATCCATTGAACCTAACTCCCCCACCTCTGTTCAGCCTTCTCCACCTATCTCGGTCACCTCCTCCTCTTCCGCTGCCTCTTCTGCCTCTGGCAACACCTCTCCAGCCTCTACCACTCCTTCCCCACCACCTATGCCTCCCGGCCCCATCACTCGCCTTCGCAACAATATCCGAAAACCCATTACCAAACTCAATCTTCAAGCCTCTCTTCAATCCCCTGATTCCGAACCATCTACCTATGCCCAGGCCCTCAAAATTCCAGCGTGGCGTGCTGCCATGCAGGCTGAGTACGATGCATTGGTACATAATCATACTTGGGATCTTGTCCCTGTTGTGCCCACGCAACATCCTATTGGTTGCAAATGGATCTTTAGAACCAAATATAATCCTGACGGTACAATTGAACGTCACAAAGCGCGATTAGTTGCCAAAGGCTTTCATCAGAGACCGGGTGTGGATTATTTTGAGACATTCAGTCCAGTGGTCAAACCGGCCACTATCCGTACAGTTCTTTCCCTTGCAGTCACACGAGGTTGGTCTCTCAGACAGGTCGACATAAACAATGCTTTTCTTCAAGGTTCGCTGTCCGAGGTTGTGTACATGAACCAACCTCCGGGTTTTGTTGATGCGCATCACCCCACTCATGTGTGCAAACTACGTCAGGCTATATATGGACTCAAACAGGCACCTCGAGCATGGTACACTGAATTGAAACATTATCTTGTCTCAACTGGGTTTCAAAACTCAAAATCAGATTCGTCTCTCTTTACATGCTCTCATCCGACTGGATTTCTTGTACTGTTGGTTTATGTGGATGATATTATTATAACTGGGTCTTCTGATGTCTTAATGGAATCGTTTCTTCAGTCTTTTGCTGCCAGGTTTTCTCTCAAAGATCTTGGCCCACTATCTTACTTCCTTGGTGTGGAAGTTATTCCCCACAAAGATGGTTTGTTTTTAACCCAACAAAAGTATATACAAGATCTTCTGGTTCGGTACAACATGGATGAGGCTAAACCAGTTCCCACACCCTTGGTGCCGGATCCGTATCTCACAGCTGATTCAGGCACTCCTCTGTCCAATCCTTCGGAGTCTCGCCAGTTGGTTGGTTCTTTGCAGTATCTCTCGATTACCAGGTGTGACTTGTCCTTCGCAGTTAATCGTCTTGCTCAGTTTATGGAGCATCCCACCGACATACACTGGGGTCACCTTAAACAAACGCATTCTGCGCTATTTGGCTGGCACTCGTACTCATGGTCTTCTTTTGCGTCAGTGTTCCCCTGACATTCTTCATGCCTTTACTGATGCTGACTGGGCTGGTGACAAGTTAGACTACGTTTCGACAACTGGGTACTTAGTCTATCTTGGTTCAAATCTATTGTCTTGGAGTTCCAAGAAGCAACGTACCCTTGCTCGCTCGTCCACTGAAGCGGAATACCGAGCTGTGGGTGCCACATGTGCAGAGGTACTATGGATTCAAAATCTCCTCTCTGAACTTCAGGTTGTTACTTCTCAACAACCAGTCATATACTGCGATAATCTGGGTGCCACTTATGTTGCTGCAAATCCACGCTTTCACTCTCGTATGAAACACATTGCGTTGGACTATCACTTCGTGCGCGAACAGGTTCAGAATAACAAGTTACGAGTCACGCACATTTCTGGCGATGATCAGTTAGCTGATGCACTCACAAAGGCGTTACCTCGCATTCGCTTTCAGTCTTTGCTTTCCAAGATTGGCCTTACCCTCCGGACGTCCATCTTGCGGGGGCATGATAGACAAAAGCCGAAACCCTAACTTGTTCCTCAAGCTAGGGTTGCCGCCTCCCTTTTCTATTTGTGTACATAATTCAAGTTTCCTAGTTATAGTCTTATTAGAATACTACTCTTAGAATAGCTCTACAATTCCTTATTTACATTCTTGTATATATAGGGGACAATGATTATCAATAAAGGTTAGATGACTTTTATTCAAATACAATTCATAAGTTTCTTCAATATCTTTCACCCGACACACTCCAATTAAAAACACCAACACAATTATGACACCCCATTTTATATATCACATTTTGTAGCTATCTTTTGTAACCTTATTATTTTCCATCTAAAACAACATATATTTTAAAACATACAGATTACCATTAACCTCTTCAGGAGAGGAATTGTTATTTGTGGTTGTAACAAATGCAAATTTATAAAATACATAGATTTCATGATAACTTGCCTTAGCGAGATTTAGATTGATACTCTTTTCGTTCTGGAATAAGTTTCTATTTTGCTTTACACAAAAATTTAAAAAAATATTTATTATGAATATACAAAAGATAGTAAAAAACTTAATCTGGTACGGAAGGAGTATAAATTTTGAAGAAGTTTTGTGTGAGACGGTCTCACACGTCAGGCGGATCTCAATGGGAGAGGAAATAGGCTTGCCCCGCTCCACTCATAAATGAGCAAACCATTTGCTCTCTCAACAATACCCGTCTCATATGTGAGACCGTCTAACGTAACGTAGCTTCCGACATTTAGGGGCAGCGTTTGTCCGCTAGTGCAACCTTTAGAAGGAGAAGGGCGTGTAGGTGTAAAAAGTCTAAATTCCAGAATTGAACAGCGTAACAAAGATTTATTAGTTAAATAAACCTATTTGGTCACATTTAATTTAAAGCTGCAAACAAACATTAAATTATCCAGTTACTTGTTCATACTATAATGTTGGTCTAAGTCTCTTACAGATCAATTCAATACGGCCCATGGCCAGTTCACATAACCGACCAATGCGCGTCCAGAGAAAGAGAGATTAAGCAAGCCAAATAGTCACCCATTCCCATAATAACAAATAATAAATGTCGTTTTTTCATTTTAGTCGTTTGATACAAATATCGCATTTTAACTATGTAAAAAATACTCCCTCCGACCCAATTTAAAGTTTTTAGTTTGACTTTACATGGAGATTAAGAAAAAATAAATGTTGTGAGTATGAAAAATAAAGTGAGAGAGAGAAAGTGTGTAAGGAGTTTTTGTTGTGAGAATGACAAGTGGGTCTGACTTTCCATTTTAGGTAATAAAGCAAAGTAAGAACCTTAAATTGAGACAAACTAAAAAGGAAAGTAAGAACCTTAATGCGGGACAGAGGGAGGGAGTAGTTTTTGTTCAATTTAATGTTATACAAATAATACACAAATTACAAACACAATGCATTTTTTAAACAGTTTGACAAGTCAACTGTGCTTATATATGTGGCAGAGTTAGTATAATAAGATTATAATTAGAGAGCTATAAATTCCGGGTTTAGGTCTCATAATTTTGAGGGATCCAAGTAGATTAACTATAGCTCACATCTGTCCTTTTAACATTTAAAGGGTATCTTTCATTAGACTTCACAAGATTTTGCTTCTCTTTTCAAGATCTTCAGCTTTCAAAGGTAAGCTCAGTTCATTCTTCAACTTATATACTTGACTTGAGGGTGATTTTTATTACATCATTTGTTTTTATGGAATAATTATTCAATAACACACAAAATAATTATCCTTTTCGATTCCACAATCTTCAGCGGTGCATACAATTTTTACATGGAGATTTCCCACTTCAGAGGATTTGCAGAATTGGTAAGACTCTTATACATATGTAGCATTCATTTTCTTGAACATGAAATCTGATCATCTTTACAATGTGTTTTGCGAAAAAAAGGAATTTTTATCCAGTACTATTCATGGTAAAATACTTAAGAGGTACTATATCTTTGTGTTGCAGGGAATGGAGGATCCATTTTTCAATTTTCAATGGCCGATGAACTCTTTTGATGAACTCAATGGACTTTCTCCATCAGCTGCATTTGGCGATGATAACGCGAATAATCAGATTCTGCCTGATGTTAAACCTCCATTTGAGTCAACTCAGTCCGAGTTCATTAGGCCAACGAAACAGGTCAAAACAAACAGTTGGGGTTCGTGTACCACGGATCAGATGTCGAACCTCCCACAATCACAATCGTCTTCTCCATCTAGTCTTCCTAACTATGCCAATAATTACGCGACTCAACTTAGCTTTGTGAGGCCTAAAGAGGAAGGTACCGTGTCTTCAAAGATGAACAAAGCACCTCTACTTTCTTCATTTGATCAAGGGCAGTATGGGAATAATGAAAATTATGTGTTGAAAGCTTCTCAAGGTGCTAAGAGGATATGTACAAGCAATAGGCTTCCTCAAGCTCAAGACCATATCTTGGCTGAGAGAAAGAGAAGAGAGAAGCTTAGCCAAAGGTTCATTGCCCTTTCTGCCCTTGTCCCTGGCCTAAAAAAGGTACAAATTTGCTTCAAATTTGCTCAAGATGTCATTTTTTACGCACTTCTTTGGACCCCATGCGTAGTGGGAGCTGTTGTAACACCAGGTTGCCCCTTTTAATGTTTGAAAATCTTCTACTACCTCTGTGCGAAACATTCATTTTGGGACGGAGAAAGTAATAGGGTATTGACCTTTTGTATGTTAACAGATGGACAAGGCTTCGGTTCTTGGAGATGCCATCAAGTACGTGAAGCAACTCCAAGATCGAGTGAAGACACTTGAGGACCAGACCAAGGCTAGAACCACAGAATCAGTTGTTTTTATGAAGAAATACGAGGTTTTAGCTGACAATGATGATTCTTCTCCAGATAATCACTTCTCGGGTGATCCTATTCATGAAAAACTACCAGAGATTGAAGCAAGAATTACTGGCAATGATGTGTTAATAAGAATTCATTGCGAGAAAAAATCAGGAATTGTTGAAAAAACAATTGCAGAAGTTGAGAAACTTAACCTTTGTGTCACAAATACCAGTTCCTTGTCTTTTGGGACTTACGCACTTGATCTTACAATTATTGCTCAGGTAAAATCTCTCTCTCTTTTTTTTTTTAGTAATTCTTTTCCTTTTATAAATTCAAAATTTTCGTTAAATTTTATTAAAACCCAAATCATATTTTTGCAGAAGAATAAAGAATTCAACATGACACTCAAGGACCTTGTGAAGAATCTGCGCTCCGTTCTCAAACATTTCATGTGAAGTTCAAAACCAAGAAGCTCGGAAATACTCCTCTATTCGCACAAACTTTTATCTTCTTCTTTTTTCGTTCCTTTTATTTTCACTTTTTTTTTTTTTTTTTTTTTTTTTGGGTAAGTTGGGCCTGGAGTTCACCATTTCTAATCTGCCTTAAATCTTGTTTGCTAAAAGGTTCATTTTACAGGAGGGTTTTTTATTTCTCACCATTTTTTTCATGGTTCACTTGTTGACCATGTTAATTGATCCTCCTGTTGTAAAGTAGTAACCTTTTAGCTTAACTAGGCATAACTTTTTTTTGAGGGAGGTTGACTTGTCAACTTAGCCTTCATATTTTCACTCCTTTTATCCTTCTTTCAAGATTAAAGAGGGACAAAACTGCTTTTTTTGAGGTGGATGAACAAACAGGCCCTTAATTATACCAGTCAAGTGTTTGGTCAGTACTGTTTTAGAGACCACTGGAAATTATTTCCCGGTGGTCTCTTTTCTCAGTAATTTCATTTCAATTGTAACAGCTTATTGTACAATAATGTATTCATGAATACTCCCTCCGTCCCAGCTCACTTGAGACTTTTTGATCAAAACTGGTCAACTTAAGGTCGGTTTGACCAACACTTTATAGAAATATTTATGTTCCAAAAAACTTTTTAAAAATTGTTACTGAGAGGATTTTTAATGGTGGTCATTTTACATTTTTTTGAGAGGATTTTTAATGGTGGTCATTTTACATTTTTTTTTTATTTTTGTTCGGATCATAAATATTTCTATAAAGTGTTGGTCAAACCGACCTTAAGTTGACCAGTTTTGGTCAAAAAGTCTCAAGTGAACTGAGACGGAGGGAGTATATGTTACAGATTACCTGATAGGAACTGTTTATCCTGGCAACATGATCAAATATACTCCCTCCGTCTTGAAATGAAATGTCCGAAAAACTTTCAAATTTACTCTTAACCGAGAGTAAATTTGAAAATTTTTCGAACATTCATTTAAAGTCATATGTAGTACATAATTTGAAGAACACATATGCAATCAGTTATTTTAGCTAAAGTGATAGTACCATAGAAAACTCAGTTTAAAGACATCATCGTTAACAATAAAACACGGAGTAGTTTGCTTGATTTTAACATGGTACAACACCGTATAAACAAGTAAAGTTCATTCTTTAAAAATATTAAAATTGCAACTGAGACACTTATTATTATGGAACGATGGAAAAGTATAGCTGAAATTAACTTAAGTCAACTAAAAGGGAGATTGATTAAGTTAATCATGCAATTATTACCACTTACCACTAAATGGGAAGTAAAGTCAACTAAAGTTGGTGTCAATAATTGACAAGGGTAAAGTGACAGCACAGAAAGGAAGGAGGTTACAACATTTGTTTGTTGATGGGAGGAAATTATAAATGAAGTCCAGCAATTAGTTTGACTTAGATGACACTAGAGGGTTTGGTGATCTTATTATCTGCCAAAGATTATGTTCTACAGTTTTCATCATTTCTTGACTTTGTCTTCCTCCACCCTCCATAACATAATTGGATTTTTTTTTTTTTTTCCGGATATAGACCCGTTGTTTTTTTTTTTCAGGGGTTAATATTGTAAATTTGAAAATATTAAAGGGTAAATTAATAAAAATTACAAAAGTTGGGGAGTTTAAGTACACTCCTCAAAGGGCCTAGATCCATCCCTGATTTCTTATAACGAGGTAGTAGTAATAAATTGAGATCCCTTGGAAAAACAAATAAACATACTCCCTCCGTTGTAATACTTAACGTTTTAACCTTCTTCACTTAGATTAAGAAAATCAATTATTACATGTAAGAAAGACTCAAACACCCCTATAACAATTCATTTACCTAGGTAATTAAATGCATTTACAAAGGGTGTATCAATTATTAAATAAGGGTATAATTGGTAAGTAATGGTAAATGTTCCTAGATAATTGAAAAGTGTCAAATATTTTGTAACAAAATTGAACACCTAAAACGACATGTTTTGCGAAACGGAGGGAGTAAGAGGTGGTAGTAATAAATTGAGATTCCTTTGGAAAAACAAATAAACATAACAATCATGATAATTGAGAAACTAAAAAAATACCCGCGAGATTGCAGGCCTAATCATCTGACAGAATGACTTATTTCAAACAAAATAATCATTAGAATAATTTACCATGATACAAGAAACAGGTAAAATAAATTTGTTAAAAAATTTAACAAGTTAAGAGCAACATTTATCAACTTTATACTCACTCTCTCCCGCTTTCTTACTTTCCTTTTCGGTCTCTCCCAAATTAAGATTATTTCTTTACTTTATTACTTAAAATAGACAATGAGACACACTTGTCATTTTTATAACAAAAACTACCTACACTTACTTTTTCTCTCCTACTTTACTTTTCATACTCACAACATTTATTTTTTCTTAATCCCGTGCTAGTCAAAGTAGAAACCTTAAATTGAGACGGTGGGAGTGTATCTTTTTTGGCTGAGAGTATAACATGAGTATATGGAATGATGTTTCAAATAATTGAAATGTCCATTGTAATGCCCCATGGCAATGCCTAGCCACCCATAATAGAGGGGCAAAATAGTTTAATAATAAGAAGATTAGTTAAGCACTATAATCATGTTGGAAGTGTCTATCAAAGTAATTACATGCCCTAGTTGTTGCTTTCATTGTGCTAGGGTTTGTTTTAAGTAGAGCTATCGAGTGTGCTTCAAAGTTTGTAACATAACTGTGTGTTTATGTTTATATATATATGTGTGTGGTTTGAAAAAAAAAATGACGTATCATCAATTAGTCAGCTGCACCTTTTCAAATTTTTCTCAACCCTCCAACTAATATGATAAAACCAGAAACAACTTTTTAATAGCCAACTGCGAAATTGCTGCTATCTACTTCTTCTTCTTCTTCTTCTGATTTTCTCATTTGATCATTCAAATTTTTTAAAAAATATAGTCACTTGCTTCACTAGCCATGATGTGCTTATGCACATTTAAGCATACACTGTAGAAATGGGAAAACTTTTTGAGACAATGAAAAATGACAATGAAAAGATTATTTTGGGACAGAAGGAGTATAATTTTTTAATTTGTGTGGCTAATGCAAATAAACTAACCAATTTGCTAAGTCAAAAATTATAAAAATAAAATACAAGTAATGATTATGAATTTCTAATTTGCATATAATAATTATAAATTAAATACAATTTAAGCATGAGTAATATAAAATAAGCCAATCATGACGCTTGAACTTTTTAGTGACAATTGTGTGAAAAAGATCGCATAAATAACAATAGCAGCAAAAAATAAAATTGCTCAATCAATGATGTAACAAATCTATATATATATATATATTAAAGTTGGCCAAAAGAGCTATGGTGTTGACATGTGGACAAACAATGGAGAAAACTTGCATTTGGAGAAGCCACATCAACAACATACTAATAAATAAGTGAATTTTCATTTTCTTTTCATTAGCTAATACTGTTAGCTAATAATAATAGTTACTAAAAAGGGTAACTATAATAGTTAACTATTATAGTAACTATTACTATTATTAGTAATAGTTAACTATAAAGTTAACCATTATAGCTAACTATTACTCTTATTAGTAATAGTTACTATTATAGTTAACTATATTAGTTAACTATTACTATTAATAGTATTAGTTAACAATATTAGTTACAATACAAGTTAAATATTACTATTAATAGTATTAGTTAACTATAATAGTTACTATTATAGTTAACTATATTAGTTAACTATTAGTATTAATAGTATTAGTTAACAATATTAGTTACAATACAAGTTAAATATTACTATTAATAGTATTAGTTAACTATAATAATTACTATATTAGTTAACTATTACTATTAATAGTATTAGTTAACTATAATAGTTACTATATAGTTAATTATTAATATTAATAGTATTAGTTAACCATAATAGTTACTTTATAAGTTATTTTTTACTATTAATAGTATTGGTTAACTATAATAGGCTACATACATTAACTATTACTATTATTAGTTGATGTGGTGGATTTTGTATACATTATTTACCTTATTCTCTCATATATTTTGGTTCATTTTGATGTACTTTAGACTAGATTTGATGTATTTGAGACATTATTTTATCATTTGAGCTTTATTGTAATCCGGGGTAGAATAGTCGTTATTATTTAATTATTTTTCCCGGATGGAACTTTTGGTGAGCTTCAACGTCTGTCTCGATGGTCAAGTAGTCAAAGTCAAGTCAAAGTTAACTGGCGGAAGAGTGCAGGGACCAAACTGCAAAGAACTGGGAATTTAGGGGCTTTTCTGCAATTTCTGAAACTTGGAGGACTGAACCGACAATATTAAAACTCCAGGGGCTGAATTGTAATATGGTGAAAGTCAACCTCTTCACAAAGTGGCGGCGGCTGGACTGATGTTTTTTGTTGGTTTTTATTTTATTTTATTATCTTTTTATTTTTGATTTGAATTATGATTCCTTTATTAGTTTTAGAATTAGTTTTAGATTAGGTCATCATTCATTCTTGGGAGTTCCAGAAAAAATACTACGTTCTTTTCTTTTTCTCTCTGAAGCTTTGTGTAACCATTAATGGAGAACTAAACTCCATTACTTTAGATTTGAGATCTTGATCCGGGTTTTATTTCTATTGAGGTATTTCTTTTTTCTTTATTAATTCTTGTTCATAATCTTGCTTGTACCGTTTTAGATTAATTTCTAGGGTTTGTAAATCCGGCCAATTTACTTGTCCTCTTTATTGATCTTTGCTAGATTACTCGTTCTGTGCCAGAATTAGGGTTTTCATTGTAGCATCTCCACGAATTGTGTATGTGCCATAGCAATTTGGGGAGTAGGCAAGATTTGACGATTATCTAAATTATTTTTAGAAAGCGTTCTTGATTTTAGTCTCTTAAAACTTCATCAATTAATCTTTAGACCTTTTCTGTGCCAGTTTAGGTTTAATTTTAATTAGGGTTTATAGTGAGTGTGCCACTGCTATAAACTATTCTGAAAGAAGAGACAGAGATTGAAATACATCTCGTAATCGAGTGAATAAAATTAACGGAGATCAGAATTATCAGTGATATTAGAATTAAAATCCGGTGACAATATCAAATCTGAAGTGCTTTTTAATCATTGTTTTAATCACAATTAGTTTAATTTCCCGTCTAGGATTTAATTATAATCAAATCAAACCCCCAATCTGGTCAAGTGACTGTTCGCAAATAATCATCGTTCTTCGTGGATCGACCCTGACTTACCCTAATTACATTATTAGTGGCCGAGTTCAGGTCTAATTTAGTAGGTGTGCGACTAAGCCTACCAAATTTTGGCGCCGCTGCCGGGGAACGGTGTTATTGTTTGCGTTCTTTTTATTTTATTTTATTTTTATTTATTTTTTTCTCTTTTAGTTGTTTACTTGCTATATTTCTAGTTATCTTTATTGCTTATTATCTTGTAGTGTGGAACCGTGCATGGTCCACACCCGTTCTACTAACGATTTGAAATGCTATAAACCTTCATTGTGAATTGTGAAATCTTTGATGTGTGGGGGATAGACTTTATGGGTCCGTTCCCTAATTCTTGTGGGTTTGTGTACATTTTACTCGCGGTGGACTATGTGTCCAAATGGGTGGAAGCCATCCCTACCCGCACCGATGATTCAAAAGTAGTGGTCAACTTCCTTAGGAGCAACATTCTGTGTCGGTTTGGGATGCCAAGGGCCATTATTAGTGATAGGGGGACTCATTTTTGCAATAAGACAGTCGAAGCTCTAGTCAAGAGATATCATATCACCCATAAGGTGTCGACTGCTTATCATCCCCAAACAAATGGCCAAGCCGAGGTGTCCAATAGAGAGATAAAATCCATCCTTGAAAAAAATGTGAACCCAAATAGGAAGGATTGGAGTCAAAGGCTTGATGATGTGTTGTGGGCCTACCGGACGGCATATAAGACACCGATTGGTATGTCACCATATCGATTGGTGTTTGGTAAACCTTGCCATTTACCGGTGGAGCTTGAACATAAAGCCTATTGGGCGGTCAAAAAGTTCAATTTGAACTTAGAGGGTTCCGGTGAGGAGCGAAAATTGCATTTGAGTGAGTTGGATGAGATTAGGAGAGATGCCTATGAGAATAATCTTCTTTACAAGGAGCGAGCGAAGATATGGCATGATAAAATGATCATTAGAAAGGACTTTAAGGTTGGTCAAAAGGTCCTTCTTTTTAATTCTCGTCTTCGTTTGTTTCCGGGCAAGTTGAGGTCTAGGTGGACCGGCCCTTATGTGGTGAGGGAGGTATCCCCGCTTGGGACGGTGGTAATCTCTAGTCCTAATGAGGACAAAGGATTCAAAGTGAATGGTCAACGGTTGAAACCGTATTTTGAGAATGAAGTCGTGAATACCGCGGATTTGGAGGTGATTGATCTCCAAGACCCGGTATATGTTTGATAATTTTGGATTCGAGTCTTGTCAAAGACGTTAAACTTTGATGCATGCCGGGTGCTTTCCCGGCATTTGGTCTAGCTAAAGACGTTAAAGAAGGGCGGCTAACCGGGAGGCAACCCGGGATTTATTTGCTTACTTTATTTGTTATTTGTGTAAATTATGCTTTTAATTTTTATGTTTTTATTCATGTCTAGAATTGGTGCTACTAAGGGTATATTTTTGTTTGTGTGGATGCAGGAAATCATGGCTTGGAGAGGCACACTTGGTCAAACTTGGGCTGGGGTGAAAAAAAAAAAAAAAAAAAATTGTTGTTACACGACTCGTGCACACCTACACGAGTCGTGTAGGTGTAGATACTGAAGGGGTCTTTTTGAGCACGACTCGTGCATCCGTACACAACTCGTGTAAAAGCTAGATACTGAAGGGGTGTAAATTGACACGACTCGTGCCCACGTACACGACTCGTGTACCTGCTGTTATACTGATGCACGATTCGTGCACTACTACACGACTCGTGTAGATCAGATTTTGCCGCATACACGGCTCTGGACAGCTCTTTCACGCATTGTTCATTCTTCTTTCTTTCTACCCGACTCCCCCTATCTTCTTCCTCCTCTCAAAACCGCCAACCCCCATCCTCTACAACCACCTCCCACCACTAAATCGCCACCCCCGCGCACCAAATCACCTTCTCTCTTCATCTTCTTCCTCACCCAACACCATATTCAACCTCAATTTCTCCATTAACACCCCTTGATCAAATTTTCTCACTCTAAACCCTAACCACCCAAAATCATCAAATTGGTTCGATTTCTTCTCCCAAATCACATTTTGAACATCCTTCTCACTTATATTTCACCAATTTCAACCTACCCCATCATCAAAGCTCGAATTCACACTAAATTTCAAGAACCCTAATTTTTCAAAATTGGGGCTTTTTGGATTTCTCTTTCTTGGAGCACTATTGGAGGGACAAGGAGATTGCGTGGGCATACTTGAGCAGTTAGAGGTATAATTTTCTCAATTCCCGCATTTGAATTGTTGGGATTGGTGCAACTGTTGGGTGAAAATTGTGGTGTTTCGGTTGATATTGTTGGAATTTTTTTTTTTTTTTTGCATTGTGGGTGCATTGAATCGATTGTGTGGTTATTATTATTGTGTCTTGTTGTTGGTGAGAGTGTTGGTGAGAGATGCTATAGAGTGATTGCATTGTGGAAGTAGTGTTGTGCCAATTGTGATTGTCGAAAGTAATGGGAAAGAAAGGCGATGGTAGTGGTTCTAGTCGGGCTACCAAAAAGTCTAGAACGTCTGGAATTGTACCACCCCCACCCCCTCCCGAGGATGCCATGTTTATGGGATTGACAAACTTGACTCGAGCTCACAAGACTAAATGGAAGAAGTTAGATAAACAGGGCCGTCATCTTCAAATAACTCGGTTTTTAGATACAACGGTTTTAACAAATCTTGGGTTGAAAACGCCGGTTAAGGAGTTGATGAAAAATGCGGGGCTAGAGGAATTTTTGGGTAAGAGTGCACCTGTTTATAAGAGATACACACTTGAATTCCTATCGACGTTTGAGCGGGTGATTAATAGACAGACTGGGCCGGAGATTAGGTTCCATCTCGATGATGAGGAGAGGGTGTTGTCATATGATGATATCCGAAGCATTTGGGGAGTGAGTAGACCGGCTGGGGAGTTTGACGAGGCGGATGCGATGCATGCAACCGTTTTCTTTCGGTTGACCGGGTTCCCATTTTCTCGTCCACATAATGTTGCATCGAATCTCTCTCATCCGGCTTGGAAACTATTTTATAGGGGATTATCTATGACTTTTCTGGGGAAGGGCGAGCCCGACCAATTGAGTGTATTCGACATGGCCTTGATGAGATCGGGCTTATGTACGGCCCCTTATGTGCCATGTTGGGTAGATGCGTTTATTGCAAGGTGTAAGGGTTATCTTCTTCGGGAAAGTGGCAACATCCCCGTTGGTGGAATGATCACCCTCTTGGCTCAGCATTTTATTCCGGAAGCTTCTGCGGATGCAGGATTAATGGGTGGACCGAAATTCTTTGATTTTGCATACTTGTGTCAGTATGATTGCTTCGACCCTGTTCCTAATGATCCCAGGTCCCTTTATTTCCGATATGGAAATTCATTCGCGGTACCTTGTTCACGGCATGCGACGTTTCCTTCGGGTGACTTTGCACAAGAATGGAGAATGCCGAGGGTGGTTAATCTCGATGAACACAAAGTGCCGGTTGAGGAGGATGACAATGACGATATGGATGAGCAGGAGGGAGCCAGAGCTAGACAACCCGATCATCGTGCCGGGTCCGGTTCAATGGGTAATTGGGGAGAGATGAGGTTATTTCTTGATGAGCAACATCAGAGATTTGCCTATGAGGACAGGAGGACCCAGGATAGATATGTTTATGAAGACCAGAGGTTAATGAGCCGGGTAGCTTTTGAGGATAGGCGGTGGGCTGAGTATGGTGATACTTTAGAGGAGATACGGGACAGACAGATTACAATAGACAGCCGCCAGAGACAGATGGAGTCTTAGATGCAGCAGCAGCAGGGACCTCCCGCATATGTCCCTGTGGCGGATGAGCACTACGCCATTATGTTGTTCCGTGCAGAGGCCCGTGAGTTGAGGCGTGCATCTAGACGGATGCCTGCTCCAGATGTGGGTTCTAGTTCGCAGTCACAGTCATTTGATCAGTGGCAGTACCCAGATTGGCAGTGGCAACCGTGGCAATATCCCCCTCAGTGATGGTACATTTTTCCCCTTCTCTTACGCTTTTACTGTCCTTTTTTTTATTGTTGCACACACATTGAGGACACTGTGTAGTTTAAGCGTGGGGGACGGGTTTGTAGTTGTATAGTATTTTATTTCTAGATAGCTAGTTAGTTTTTCTTTATAAAAAATAAAAAAAATAAAATAAAAATGCACAAGAAAAGAAGCCCGCTAGATTGAAAACCTGAAAGGGCAGTCTAGGCAAAACCAAGGGTGTGCAATAAAAAAAAAAAAATAAAAAAAAATAATTGAGAGGCTAAGTGAAAACCCGAAAGGGCGCTTAGGCAAAAGGTGAGATTTTGAGTGATGTTATCTTTTATTCACCGGTGATTGGCGACATAAGGGAGTTTCGGAGTCTCGGGTAGGACATTTTTGATGTTGGAGGTTCGGTTAGTGGATAATAGGATAGAAAACCTCGTTTTGTTTTTGGAGTTATAAGGGAGTGTTGGTGCTAAACACGAGGTGAGTTTTACGTGGGACCACTACCCGGCTAAAAACTTATTTTTATGAGGGAGACTTGTAGTGTGAGACTAGCGTGGGGGAAATTTAGGATATTTTAGTTCCCCGCGGCTTTTATGAGTGGGCCTTAGTCCGGATACGGTTTTTCACCATTTTGGAGTTTGTATCGGGCTAAGGCCATTGATCTTTATTTGATTTTCTGGAGTTATATGGGGACGGAGTTTCTTATACTCCGAGAGTTGGTTGTGTTTGTTGACTTTTGAGTTGGAGGCTTAGTGGAGATTAGGGGTCATTTTCTCCCATGCTACGCTGATTAGACCGGAGTTTAGAGTGGGGTTAGGATGTTACTCAGGGACGAGTAACGGTCTAAGCGTGGAGGAATTTGATGTGGTGGATTTTGTATACATTATTTACCTTATTCTCTCATATATTTTGGTTCATTTTGATGTACTTTAGACTAGATTTGATGTATTTGAGACATTATTTTATCATTTGAGCTGAATTGTAATCCGGGGTAGAATAGTCGTTATTATTTAATTATTTTTCCCGGATGGAACTTTTGGTGAGCTTCAACGTCTGTCTCGATGGTCAAGTAGTCAAAGTCAAGTCAAAGTTAACTGGCGGAAGAGTGCAGGGACCAAACTGCAAAGAACTGGGAATTTAGGGACTTTTCTGCAATTTCTGAAACTTGGAGGACTGAACTGACAATATTAAAACTCCAGGGGCTGAATTGTAATATGGTGAAAGTCAACCTCTTCACAAAGTGGCGGCGGCTGGACTGATGTTTTTTGTTGGTTTTTATTTTATTTTATTTTATTATCTTTTTATTTTTGATTTGAATTATGATTCCTTTATTAGTTTTAGAATTAGTTTTAGATTAGGTCATCATTCATTCTTGGGACTTCCAGAAAAAATACTACGTTCTTTTCTTTTTCTCTCTGAAGCTTTGTGTAACTATTAATGGAGAACTAAACTCCATTACTTTGGATTTGAGATCTTGATCCGGGTTTTTATTTCTATTGAGGTATTTCTTTTTTCTTTATTAATTCTTGTTCATAATCTTGCTTGTACCGTTTTAGATTAATTTCTAGGGTTTGTAAATCCGGCCAATTTACTTGTCCTCTTTATTGATCTTTGCTAGATTACTCGTTCTGTGCCAGAATTAGGGTTTTCATTGTAGCATCTCCACGAATTGTGTATGTGCCATAGCAATTTGGGGAGTAGGCAAGATTAGACGATTATCTAAATTATTTTTAGAAAGCGTTCTTGATTTTAGTCTCTTAAAACTTCATCAATTAATCTTTAGACCTTTTCTGTGCTAGTTTAGGTTTAATTTTAATTAGGGTTTATAGTGAGTGTGCCACTGCTATAAACTATTCTGAAAGAAGAGACAGAGATTGAAATACATCTCGTAATCGAGTGAATAAAATTAACGGAGATCAGAATTATCAGTGATATTAGAATTAAAATCCGGTGACAGTATCAAATCTGAAGTGCTTTTTAATAATTGTTTTAATCACAATTAGTTTAATTTCCCGTCTAGGATTTAATTATAATCAAATCAAACCCCCAATCTGGTCAAGTGACTGTTCGCAAATAATCATCGTTCTTCGTGGATCGACCCTGACTTACCCTAATTACATTACTAGTGGCCGAGTTCAGGTCTAATTTAGTAGGTGTGCGACTAAGCCTACCATTAGTGTTAGTTAATGATAATAGTTATTATATAAGTTAGATTATTAATTTTTAATATTAATTAATCATAATAGTTACTATATCAATTAACTATTACTATTAATAATATTATTTTATTATAATAATTATATTAATAATTATTATTATATAGACTAATCATTGCTATTAATATATATATTAACTATTACTATCAATGGTATTAATTAATTATAATAGTTATTATTATAATAGTAAACATATAGATTAATTTTTATTATTAATAGTATTAGTTAAAATGATGATTACTATATTAGTTAACTATAGTTAAAATATTTTTTAAGACATAGTATTGGTTTCCCGTGCAGAGCACTGGTTACCCGCTAGTTTATTTGAAAATTATCATGTCGGTATTTACTTCTTTTTACTCCAATTAATTTGGAAGTGTGACAACGAAGGTTATAAAATTTTGTAATTATAATATAGATATTAATGGTTAAATATATAAATGTAATTAAGAATACAACAAGGTTTCGTGGTGTAGTTGGTTATCACGTCAGTCTAACACACCAAAGGTCTCCGGTTCAAACCCGAGCGAAGCCATATTTTTTAAATTTTGTTTCTCCTTGAAACGACGTCACTTGCTCATCTTTTTGTATTTTTTCCAAAAAAAGAAAAGACCTGCAACAACCTCACATTCATCCAAGTCATAGAGCCTACATGGACCAATCAGATTCATCCTCGTATCATATACTCCCATCCAATTCGCCAACTCCTCCACGTCATCATCTTCTCCACGCATCTACAAATATTCATCCATTTCATATTTCGAGCGTCTTCAATCAAACAACAGCTCAAATCCAAGAACAAAAAAAAAAAAAAGGAAAAAAGAAACCCTAATCTCGTCGCCCCATTTTTCTAAATCCCCAATTCAGTAACTCTCTCATCTTTCTCAATCAAAGAAAACCCCAATTCACAATCTTTCTCCCCTCCCATGGCTCTCAAATTTTCAATTCTCTGTCAAATTTGTTTCTTACCATTATTATTCCCTCTAATTACCCAACTTCCGTTAACCACAGCCCTAATTTCAACCCCAGACCTCAATCCCCATTATCCGAAAGCAATCTCGGTGAGTACTCTTTTTCTTTCCCGTTTTCACTTGAAATTTTTCTTGATATGTCAAATGGATTCTATTAGTGTGTGCTTGATATATGTTGATTTGATTTGATGATTTATATATGTTTTTGTTTGTGATAATTTAGGATTTGAAGGATGCAATTGTGAAGGGATTAGGGTTTCAAGGGGACGATTTGAAGATAAATGGGTTTGATATGAGGGATGCATTGGTGGGTCGGTCTGTAGCTTATGAGTTTGATGTTGAAATTGATGATAAGGTTCTTCCTTTTAAGCTGATGGAGGATGTGAATAGATGGGAGTATGTGGATTTGCCTATTTTCCGGATGGAGGATCCGGTTAGACCCGAGCGATATGAGAATGGCCTTGTGGAGAGGAAGGGGAGTTCGGATAATGGGTTGCCGGTATTAGCTCCATTTCAGTTGGCGGGTCCTATGGAGCTTTGGATTCAGGATGCCGAGGATATGAGAATCTCACTGCCTGTAAGTTCATCTTTTTTTGCAGCCTTTCTCTTGAATTAACTATGGTTTATGTCTGCGCTTTTAATTTGTGCGAAAATATTTGGCTCTAATACACTGAAGTACATACACTGTAGAATCATTTAGTTTCAATCATTTAGAAAAAGGATTGTTTAATTTTTTATTCGGGGTTCATTTCATCATTGCTTTGAGATATCTAGTGCACAATGGCTAACGCGAGAGGCAATAAAGTTATTTTTGCCACCCCTCTAATCGTCCTGAATTTACCCATGACAGACTCTTTCCTTCACATTGGTTGTTTAAGATTTAAAGTTCAACATTAAACTTTAGTTTCTCTTGTTTTCGTCCAATGACGTGCGCATTATTAATACATCATATAAGCTTGATGAACATGGGAAGTAAAAGTTCCGTACCTCACCTTGAAGGCTTTGCATGTTCAAAATGTTTAATGGTTTTTTACCCTAATAATTTTATTCTTTACTAATTTTGCTTTTATTAAACAATATGCAGCATGACGTGGATGCCGGTGTACTGAAGAAAGTTATCATAGCAGATGGTGCTGTGGTCACTGTAACGGGTGCAAGATCAGTCAGTCTCCGCCATCCAATTGAACTTCCCCTTCCTTTTAACAGAACAAGTAGTGGGTTTGCGTCAGGCCTTCTAGCTCTTGCTGATCGCCTTCGTCTTGCTTCCCGCACCCAAACTGGTCAACTCCTTTCTCTCCGCATTGTGGGCCCCACATCTCTAACTTCACCCCCCTCATCATCACCCTCCTCCAACAACAAACTCAAGCTCAAACGCCTTGCTCCAGGCCTAGTGGAGCTATCCTCTGCATCCAAGGTAAAACCCATCGATGCCCTCTCCACCGTTGATCTTCAAGATGCCCCTACACTTCTCTCCCCAGATCAGTTCACCACACTGTGGCCTTTCACATCAATCAATGGTTCAAACTCCAACTTGCTTGGGTTTGAGACCCTTCTCTCCTCTGTTCTGGGAAAGAAAGCTAGTAAGAAGGGTTCTTTTAAACTGTTGAAAGCAGATGTATCGGCTCAAACGTATGTAAAGATAGGGTTTGGAGTTGAGAAGAAGATGAAAGGAGATGAGGTTGAGTTGGAGGGATTCCCCGCGTGGAGGACCAAGCCTGATACAGTGAGGATGCATTTTGAGGTGTTGGCTAAACTCGATGGAGATAAGGTGGTGGCGGAGAAGGTAATGCAGGTAAATCCTGTTGTTGTGGAGGATACTGTAGCACCCAATGTATTAACGGGTAATGTAACCATGTCAAAGGCACCTATTGTTCACCCGCCTCCAAATCCGTTTACCCTGTAAATTGTTTGAGAGTTCTTAGATTTGGGGGTGCGAGAGAAATGTAAAGATGGACAATAGAAGAACCCCCCCCCCCTTCCTATTGTCCGTCCCCTTCCTATCCTTTTACCATTTATATTATCCGAGGGTTTTTGGTATTTGTGGCGCGAGGAATATGTAAAGATCGATTTTTCTTTTCTTTTTTGTTTCAAATTTGTTAGTTAAATATATACGGCAACAGATGAAGACGATTTGCTATGCAAATATAGCTTATAAACAAAGTATTTGATTTATTGTGTTCTCTTCGGCATGAGTACTCCCTCTATCCCATCATAAATGTCGTAGTTGACCTACCAATCTATTTAACGAGCGAGGATTATGTGTTTGTGCATTGTTTGTACAATTGTACCAGGTGTATTGGTGCAAACAAATATACCTTTGTCATAAAGAGACAATGCAAAGAAGCAGGTTCAAATATGAGATTATGAACTTTAAATACACATTCCAAGTTTATAACTGCATATCAAATGATATTTATTCCTGCATTTTAAGATCAGAGTAACATATGAGGGTATGCACTTTTTCTTTTTGGTATAGTCTGACGCATACTGATCGGCCACAAATATACAAAGCCTTCTGACAGAATCGACAACACAGTAGACCTCTTCATTCTTTCTCATTTTCTGATGAAGGAAACTCCCTTCTCAATGCTACCTGCCAACTCTGCCTTTGCTTTCTCCAATCCAGCCCTGAAAAGGGTAAAATAGTAAATGACTAGAAACTCTTTTGTTGTTAGGGTTTAGTGTTCACTAAATGGGGTTAGAGCGTACCTCTCATATTCATTGAGAGGTCCAAGTTGGTAGACTTCCTCAGCACCGGAGCGACCTAGTCGCACTTTGGTTGCAAAGAAGGGAAGTTCCGTTACCTAATTAACATTTTTGCACAATTGGGTGAAAATCAATAATGGGCAACTGAGACATATGTTTATAAAGAATAAAGATTATATTTATACCTGGGAAGGCACAAAAGCACATTCCACAACACCAGCATCTCCCCTCAGTCCACGGAGGCATGCATCTGCAAATTTGACAGCTGCATATGCCTGTGCATTTGAGAGTTGTATGTAGTTTTAATTATCTTTGGAAGGTTTTGAATGAACTTTGTTAGATAGAACTCTGATAAAATTAATTACTCCCTCTGTCCCTAAATGGGTATCCATTTTCAGGAAATTATTGTCCCAAAATGAGTGTCCGTTTTGATTATAACTTTGTTCCTAAATGTTTGTTTTTTCGATTTTTTTTTTATGTTTGTAAAGAGGAGTACAAGATTATATATGAATTTTTCCACCAAATTGTACAAAAAGTTATGTTCCTTAATATGAAATTTGGACATTCATTAAGGGATTAAGGAAAGAGGTAGTAATTTAAATGATATGACTAACCATAGATAGTGTTGCAGAGCCAGCCCCAGCCTTTGCCTGCAAGTGAAATTAAAATTTCATCATTGAGCAAACAATATTCTAATAGAGTTTGTACAGTATGTAAAAAAAAAAAAAAAACTGCCTGTGCTAAAAGCGCACTTTACCTGAACAACTTCAGTTCCACCGTCCTGAATGCGTGCTGTAAGTTGTTCAATTTCTTGAGGTGTGAAGGAAGAGGGTGGTTTGACCTGCAACATGTACCATTTTTCTTTAAATTCCATCCTCATCCTATAATCATTGCTCTGGCCAACCCGGAATAATAAACAGTAAATCATGAAACCTCAAAAATGGATCTTTTCCGACCTGTGAAAGAAGAGGCAAAATTGTAACGCCTGCATGACCTCCAACTACTGGAACATCAACTTCCCTTGGATCAAGACCCAAAACTTCTGCCTGCAGGGATTTCAGTACACAAGAGTAGGAAAATGTCTTTGCATCAAATAAAAGTACAACTGAGTAACGAGCTGATACTCCCTCCGTCCCAAAATAATCTTCCCACTTTTTTGTCATTACTACGAATGAACTTTGAGCAATTATTTTAGAATTTAATTATCCTAATGAATATCTAACACTTGTTATTGATAGTATTGTTGTTGGTCTACCAATTACGAGGTTTAGATATTCATTAGTATAATTACATCAGCTTATAACTATTGCTCAAAGTTCATACGACAAAAAAAGTGGGAAGATCATTTTGGGGCGGAGGGAATAGTAAAGGAAACTTCGTTACATACCACAAAAGTGTTGGCTCTAACTACATCAAGCATTGTGACTCCCAAAAGGCGCTTGGGATCATAAGTGCCTGCTTTCTTGAAAACTTCAGCAGCAATTGGAACTGTAGAGTTCACGGGATTACTAATAAGGTTGACAATAGCATTCGGGCAGGCCTTTGATATTCCTTCACAGAGGGTCTTAACAATTCCGGCGTTAATCTTGAAAAGATCATCTCTCGTCATCCCTGGCTTCCTTGGAACACCAGCAGGTATAATTACAAGGTCCATTCCAGTGAGTGCATTCTCTAATTGTGCTTGTCCCAGAAAACCTCTCACCTAGGAATCAAAAAACATCCTAAATCATAACTACCACAATCATACATCAAACAATGGATACCTAATTCATAAATACCGTGTTACATGAACTCAAATGGATGTCGAAGAAAGGTTATGTAATAGAGATGAGATAAGATGAGAGAAAATTACCACAGCTCCGGTATCCATGTGGCTAATATCAGCAGTAACACCAGGGGCATTAACGACATCATAGAGATGTAGAACAGAAACCAATGGGTTCATCTTCATAAGCATAGCAAGAGGTTGACCAATCCCTCCAGCAGCACCCAAAATCGCAACTTTGAATCCGGGTGCTCCTCCTTTTGCTCTGCAGTTATCTCTCTCCAGGATGGAACTTTCCCCCATCTTTCAGTACATAGATTGTCAGTCAAAAAGCCATCAAAAGTTCAAATTCCAATGTCAACTAAATTAAGAACTAGAACATGGTAAGATCTAGCATAATCCAGCAATCACTACAGAAATGGTCAAAACAAGATGGAAAATACCCAATAACCTAATTTATGATATTCAACACCAAACCCTATCAGCATTCAAAAAGAAAAAAAACACCAAACCCTATCAGATCATAAAGAGGGGCAAGAAACCATATTCTTAATCAAATAATAGCTAGAATAATTGCAATAGGGATATACCGAAATGAAAAGGGTTAGTGAGAGTGAAAATACCTGGAAACTGGAAGGACTGAGATGGGCAGAGATTCTGGCAATGCGCTCCATACTTGGCTGCGTCTTTTGCGTTCAAGAGAGAGTGTGACTGAATGAAGTTGCCCAGGAAAGAAAAAGGTGGGGATAAGCTCTTTGAGTAATTATAACAAACAGATGGAGTGCGTTTGATAAATTGTGTGGAAACTAATTTTCTGACGCCTTATCTTAATTTATCCACCGGGTGTGGCTATCTTTTTATATTAGTATAAAATTCATGAAATCAAAAGGGTATAATTATTATTGGAATTTTGTGAGGTTTGATCCAAAAGAAGGGAAAATGGTGTTTTGCAATTACAGTGACCTGAAGGGGAACGAAGCAGAGGAAGGGACAAAGCTTTCCTTCAAATCGTTCCAAGTTCCTTCCACTGAACAAGGAAGATTTACATGTGATTTTCGTCCGACCTGCTCCACGCGTTGCCACTTTGTGGTTAGACAGGCCCTGGTTCACGTTTAAACCGGATGAACCAGCGGTTTTGAACCGTTGAAAAATCGTTGAAAGCCATTAACCGGATGAACTGTTGAACTAAGTGAACTGTGAACCGGCGGTTTACGGTTCATAAGCGGTTTGACTTTTAGAACCGACGGTTTGGACTGGCCGTTCATACCAGCAGCTTACACTGTTGGTGTAGAGGACCAACCGGACTAGCGAACAGAAAAGAAGAAATCGCCACCAGCAAAAGTGGCCAGCCGCCCAGGTTAGGGTGTGCCGGTGCCCAAATCATCAGAGTATTTTCAAGACCATTTGTCTTAAAAGTGGGCGACCGCACAGGGTAGAGTGTCGGCCACACACATGGCGGGGAAACTCGACTGGGCCAAACAAGGCTGATCTCGGGATTCCTTCTCTATCTACGGTTTGGGACTTATTCTTAGGTTAGTATATAAGCATAGCTCCATCCCCAAACCTGTTTGTATCACAATATTAACACATTCTAGTGAAAGATCTTAGCTTGGTAGTGCCTCCAGACGTAGTCAATCGAATTGACGACTTGGGTAGACAATTCTTTGTGTGTGTGTGTGTGTGTGTTTTTTTTTTTTTTTTTTTTTTTTTTTTGCCGTTTTTGCTTTAATTATCGTTCTTGTGCTTGTTGTCTGTGCTAGGGATGGCCAAAACCGGTTCCGGTTCGGCAAAAGGGTGACCCTGAACCGGACCGCGCTTACCCCGGTTCCGGTTTGGCACAATCCGGTTCCGGTTCGGTCCGGTTCCGGTACGGTTCCGGTCCCCCCTTTAAAATTATTGAAAAACAAGGGATTTTCGGTCCGGTTCCGGTTTCGGTCCGGTTCGGCATATATGTGACCCTGAACCGGCCCGGATGCCTTACGGTTCCGGTTCGTCCGGTTCCGGTTTCCTCCCCGGTTTCCTCCGGTTCCGGGCTTTTCTGGTCCGATTTTCCGGTTCCGGTCCGGTTTGGCCATCCCTAGTCTGTGCCAATATTTTTCTTGTGATCTGTTTGGTTTGGAAAATAAATACCACAACAACTGGCAAATAAAAATCTAGAAATTGACTTATCTAAAAATTGAAGTATAAAACTTCATCACATATTCCCTATAGTCCATAAAAAGACACGTGTCATGGCTCAATCAAATCAAGTAGGGCGGTTCAAAATAGTGAATCCTAACAATCTCTCCCTATTTGATTGATGACATTACTACACTATGATTAAGTAAACATTGTACTTGGTAATAACATGTTCAAATATAATTTTCTTGAAACTGCATGCCCCAAGTCAATGACACACTATGCTTGACCATAGATTCCTAAACTATCTAAAATTATAAGGAAATGAAGAACAGATAGAAAGGAATAATCATTCAGCTGCATATAAAGATATGATTTTGAAGATCAAATATGCAAGTTTAAATTGAATGTTAAAATAAATGCACATAAAAGATTTTCGTGATGAATTGTGCATGAGTTTTGATAAATGCAAGCATTGTTCCACAAACAAGCAGTTTGAATAAACAAAGTTTTAGAAACAGCAATGCAATGCATTCTTCTCATTATAATTCACTTATAAATGATGAGAGTTATAAGTACAAAGGAATTATAAGAGGCAACAAAAGAAATGAACAAGCAAAAGTAAACAAAAGTAAACTATTCGCCTTGATCATTGGCAGGATCCTTTTAGTAGCAGCTTCATCTGCTTGATGATCTTGAGCGTTTTCAGCACTTGGTTCTCCACTAGCAGTTGTTGGTTCATCAGCTGTGAATGTAGAAGTGAACTCAAAGTAAGCGGCTTGAAGATGTATTAAAGTTGGTTTCTTCAAACATTTCTCCATTCTATCTATCTTTTCACTTAGAAGAACCGTACTAGCATTGTAAGCATTTGCCAGTTTGGAGAGATTTTCTTCCAAAGATGTCAGCCTAACATCTACGGTTTCCAGCTTCAAGTTATAAAGCTCATTATTAACTTTGACCATCTCTTGTAACTTGAACTGGTTGGAAAGAATTGAGTCCAGTTTATCATCTATCTGCTGTGAAGATTCTGCTCTCTTATCCCCCTTAATGGCATCATGAAAAGATTCTACATCGGTCTGAATAGAGTGCATTTGAGAGCCAATCCGTGCAGTTGAAACCATCGGATGAGACTGAATGTTCCTAACCGCATTAACAAGATCCAAATTTGTTGCATTTAAGGGCAAAAGGGGATAGGTTTGGACAGGAGGCGAAGGTTCATCAGATGGAGTATAGTCAGGAATGTCATCATCAGAAGAAGAAAGGGAAATAGTATCATCGGTTTGAGAGGAAGATGAAGCTATGGGGGTTTTGGATTTGAGCCTGGTATGGGCATCAAGAATATTTTCTCCCATCAAAACACTTAGTGCTAATTCTAACTCTTGTTGATCAAAGTGAGAAATTGGAGGAGTTAGAATCAAAATAGGTGCGGTTTGGATTAGAGGAGGCCTAAGAAAAACTTGAAGAAATTGTGCAAGGTTGAAAGGGAAGATATGTGAAGGTGCAGTGAAGGTATTAAAAAGAGTAGGTGCAGAGATGTGATCATACCGAAATGTAGGCTGTGATGTAAGATCAGTTTCGGCTAGGACCTGAGTAGCAATGGCTTCAAGAAGCTCATCAACAGCACTTGATAAAATTTCATCTACAATGGCTTGAACATCATCAGGAGGGAAAATAAAGAATAGAGGATTTCGACAAGTCTTTTCTGCTAACAGTTCGGCTTTAGTAGCGGCTCTGGAACGCTCTTCCTTCAACTTCTTTACCCTAAACTATTTCAGATATTGAACTAATTCAGGGGCACACTTTCTTTTCTTGGTCAAAGGTTTGGTCGGCTTGACTGGAGATGAAACTGAAGGTTGAACCGTTGATGGGGAAGGAACTGACAGCTGTTGGACCGGAGATGAGATAGGTGAGGACAGAATCGGAGATGGAGTTCTTTCAGGAGAATCAAAGTCCAGTTTTCTCTGTATTATTTAAGATGAAGAGCTATCTTCCAAATGTAGTATCTGTCATTGTAGCTCGTTCTCTCAACTTCCTAACAAAACTGCCTTCTTGAGGTGAATGTGATCTTCTTCCAAAGGCATTGCTGAAGTCCTCTTCACCTGGTAATCTTGTTTGCCATTATACTTTGAAATCAGACTTCTTTATCAATCTTCTTCTCTTCTTCAACAGTTGGACCTCAGGAGACTCATCCTTCTCAGGTAAAAACGCAGCCTCAGAATCATTGTTCTGCTCAGGCTGAACCGCAGCCTCAGAAACCATGTTCTGCTCAGGCTCGGTTTCATCAACCGGTTTGAGTGAAGGTAAGGCTTTGAAAATTTCTTCTAACTGTTCTTTGGTGAATTGAACAGTGGGTGGTTTGGAAGATGTCAGTTTGAGGGAAGGTTTGATTTGAGGTTGTTTTAAAGATGGTTGATTTGGTGGAAAATGTTTGGCTTCAAGAGATTTGGCCTTTGCAGCTTTGAGTGAAGCCGCATCTCTTGCAAATTGCATAGATTTTTCAATGACAGGAATGGGTTGAGGTCTTTGCAGTTTGAGATGTTGGTTTAGATGAAACTGGAGAGAGTTTGATGGCAGGCATTGAAGTGGAAGTGGAAGATGGTTTGGATGATTTTTTTGGAGGGCCAGGTTTGCTGACAATTTGGTTCTTAGATAGATCATCTTTTGTGATTTTAGAAGGAATTGTAACATTTCCTTTTCTCTTCCTAGACACTGCGGTTTCCTTGGGCTGAGCCGCAGGTTTGGACCAAACTGCAGGCTCCCCCTCAACCGTATGCCCTTTTTCAATAAATGTCTCCCTCTTGGCTAGAGTATCTCTTGCAATTCCTTCCAGTCCCATTCTTTCTAGAGTAGCTTTCTGAGCTTCTTCCCTTCTTCGGCTTGCTTCGGCCAAGTCAACAATTTGGCTAGCATATGGTTTGCCTGACTTGTTCAATCGAGCTTCAGGATAAGGGCCTCTTTCAGCAACAAGTAAGGGATCAACATTCCAAATAACTTGAGCAAACCGCCTGTTGGGTTTCGTAGTAACATGCACAGCGGAATTAAGCATTTAAAATTTATGAAACCCAAAGCCCATAGATCCATTCATATGATTAAGTCAAATACAACATAATGAATACTAGAATACTAACCCTTGATGCCTTTGATTTTGCAACCTTGAATTCGATGGAGGCTTGAAATCTTGATCACGAACAAAGCAAGAATCACGAACTATGAAGATGATAAGTTTCACCCTCTAGCGGTATCCACACCACGAACGAATATCAAGAACACTTGATCTTGGTTGCTAGACCAAATTATGAAACACGCTTTCACAATTGTAAGAACTATATGGAATTATGAATATTCTTGTTCTTCACTTTTTGGGATCTTAGAACAAGAAAATAACCTCTCAAAACCTTATGGAGGCTCTCATAATCATGTGTCTAATGGCTGCTGAAAGGATCCTTTTATAGGTCCTAATCCTTAACCCTTAAGGACTTAGGAAACCTAAATCCCGTCACCAAATTAGGCAACAAAGAATTCTGGCCGACTTGACTGGCACGGTCGTGCCCTATAATCTGGCACGGTCGTGCCATCAGGTCCGCATGATTCCCCATATCGACAATTTTCGGCACGGTCGTGCTTGTCTTCTTGGCACGGTCGTGCCAAACATGCCGACAGGTTTTGCCTTGGTTTGGATTTATGGCACGGCCGTGCCATTTTAAGGCGCACGACCGTGCCAGAGCCAAAATCTGACATTCTTCCATAATTCCAATTTAGTCCTTTACGATTCGTTCTATTCGTGTGTGACCCTCTAGGATTACACTAAGTTGGCAATGAGCCCAAACATGAACCCATAAGATATGATTAGGTTCTAGCAAACCGTCATACCTACCCAAATAGTGTAACTAGATACAAGTTCGCATTCCTTTTAGAACATGTCATAATCCCTTTGTCCACGATGTCTTTGAACACAAGTCATGGTCAACAAGTCAACTTGTTTTGTTCAAAACTTTTCTCGATCCCGAATATGTTGATAATCCAAATGACATTGATCCAATCAATCCATTTGAGTTTGGCCAAACATTTCACCAACATCATTCCTTCGAGGGGCCCAAGCTTGACATCTCTCCGAAGAGGGACAAATCCATTTGGCTTATTATTCTTCCCTACGTGAATCCAATCATGCCAATCATACCCTTTATAACTACCGTGTTAAGGTAGCGTTTGAATATGTCAAACATAATGTTCATCAAGTGGAAGACTATAATAACTTCATGTCTAAGGATTCAAATGACATAACTAATATGAGATTTATATATGACATCGACCATGACATAAATCTCATACCGCGGGTTATGTCCAGTACCTTGTTCCAAACAAGTACCCATAAATCTAACATGATCATCCCATGATCATTTAGCCTTTATACTAGTGCTTAACAAGCTCTAGGGACGGAGATTATTATAAGCAAACACGAGCCATAATAATAATCTTATTATCTCTTTATTATCATGATAACTTACAACGTTCAACAAACGTGCCTAGGGCACCAACACCAAGCCCAATTCCCTAGGTATCCAATACCCATGGACCTAACATGACCATCATGTTTAGCTTTATGGAAGTCTCATTGTTTAGCTTGTCTGTAACGTTATCATTAGTTGGTACTTTGCATATATTTACGTCTCCCTTATCAACGATTTCTCGAACGATAAGAAAACGCCTAAGTATGTGTTTGGATTTAGGATGTGCCCTTGGTTCCTTTGCTTGATCAATAGCACGACTATTATCACTAATAAAGTCTATTGAATTAACAATACTAGGAACCATCTTAAGTTCACCAATGAACTTCTTAATCCAAACAACTTCCTTTGCGGCATCCAATGCAGCAATATACTTAGATTTTAGTATGTAGAATTAGTGACGGTACTCTGCTTGGAACCATTCCAACTTACAGTTCCACTATTTGTTATAAAACTCGATTGCGATTTTTCTATTATCTTTGTCAGTTTGGAAGTATGCATCCGTGTACCCATATACGATGAGATCATCTTCCATCCCTCCATAGATCAAAACAAATCTTTAGTCCTTCTAAAGTGCTTTAAGAATTGTTTCACAGCCATCCAGTGACTCTCACCGGTTGTCAGATTGATATCTACTCGTCATGCTCCAAGCATTAGATATATTCGGCTTAGTACTTATCATGGCATCATGGATCCAATTGCCGAAGCAAATGGCATCTCATTCATTTTCTCATGCTCATCTTTTGTCTTTAGGACATTGAGTCTTGCTTAGAGAACTCCATGTAACATTGGCAATGGTCCTCTCTTAGAATTTTCCATGCGGAATCTTCTAATGACTTTGTCAATGTATGTACTTTGGCTTAAACCAATTAGCCTCCTTGATCTATCTCTATAGATCTTAATGCCAAGAACATATGTAGCTTCATCCATATTCTTCATTGCGAAACACTTTCTTAACAAAGTCTTTACAGATTAACGTGTAGGAATGTCGTTTCCAATGAGCAATATGTCATCCACATATATTAAATAAGGAATAGCACTATGCTCCCACTAATCTTCTTGTATATACAAGGTTCATTTTCGTTCTTGATCAAATCAAACTTTTGACTTATCGAAACGGAGATTCCAACTCCCAAAAGCTTGCTTTAATCCATCCAATGGATTTCTGCAACTTTCATAATTTATCAGAATTTTCTTTGACTGTCAAAACCTTTAGGTTGTATCCAATACATCCTTAAGTGAGTTCCCGTTGAGGAACACTTGTTTTGACATCATTTTGTCAATTTCCATATTCCAAATATGAACATGTGACTACGAGAATTCTAGTAAATTTCTTTGCTATCCATGTAAAATTTTCTCCAAGAAAACTCATTCCTCTCCTTTGGTTTTTACACCATAGGTTAGAATGATCAAGTTCCAAACTTGATTATTACACATGGGTTGCCTTTTAGATTTCATGACTCCAAGTCATTAAAATCTAAATATGTGGAGTTGACATTGCATCTTTGATAGATGGTAAATACTTCATTCCAAATGAACTTTACCTCAACACTTTCTATTTCGAAATATCCAATATTTCTTGCAATAGATTGTGTCCTATCACATACGCAAGTTCTTGTATATCTTTTGAACGGATTTTTCACGACTCCTTGTGAAAACTTGTTCAACTTCCATCTTAGGTTAAAATATATATTTTCTAGGTCTCGAACCATTCGAGATACATTTTACTCCCATTGATTCTTTTAGAGATAAACCATTTATCTAGAAAAGTATCATCATAATCAACAAACCATTTGTTTCTTATGAGTAAAATTATATCCTCAAGTTTCCTTAGGATATCCCATGAAAATATATTTATTAGATTTAAATGTGAGTGTGTCCCAGACAACTCCTTTAAAAAAGGGTCTCACCATCTTAAATCTTTATGAAAGACAAACCAAGTTTTCTTTCACCATTTAACCTCTCTTGATAGAATTCAGATTAGTATAATCATAGCGGTTTTAAATACATAACCCCAAAATGAATAATGGAAGATCACTTTGACTTTGTCATCCAACGAACCGTATCCAATAAGGTTCTTATACTTCCACGCAGACATATCATTTGATATTCTTAGTGAAGTTAATTTGTGAAACCATTTCACAACTTTAATGATGACTGTCAAATTCTTGGTTTAATTATTCATCATCATGATCCAATCATAATTTTTTGAATAGTTTTACCAAGTATAACCAAAATTTTCTTTTAGCATTTCTTCTTAATGCACCATACACATCGAAATGTATTAGGTCAATTAAGACATTATCCTTTTTACCAATCATAGTAAAAGATGTCTTGATCCAAGTAAATAAGACTTGCATAAATCATGTGATTCCAAATCATATGACTTAAAACTCCGTCCAATAGAATTTTAGATATGCATTTCTCATTTATTTGATCAAAACAATAATGCATAAAGAATTTTAATTATTTATGTTATAGTCTTTATTATTTTGTTCTTCAAGATTTAGGATATAAGATTTATTTATATGATAACATAATGAAGTAAATCATAATAAATAAAGCATTTTTCTTATTCCAAATAAGAAATTAATATCCTTCATTATCTTATAACAAAATAATGTTTTCTACTTCATCAGTAAAGTCACTTTACAAGTGTTCTACGAACAATGTTGCAACCATTGCATAATTACTGTTTGTAGATAAAACATTACTATAAGTAGTCTTTCATCTTACTAATTATTCTGGTATCCAATACCCAATAATTAAATTTAGAAAGAATAATTTATAACATAAATATTCTGAGTGGTAGTCCCACTACCATTCCTTTTATTGATCACCCAGAATTTTGACTACAATTCTAAATGGTCAATCCAATTGCCATTTTACCAAATTGCATCTATTAGAGTTATTATTATAACCAAAATTATTTCCTTTAGGATTGACAACTCTTGTCTTACTTTTCTTTTGGCATTTGGCCTCTTTCCATCATGAACTATGAGCATTGGAGAACCATTCTCCAATATCTTCATCTTCGCAGTTTTTCAGCATGTTAATGCAATTCGAAGAAATTCTTATTCATTTTAAGCATGTTATATTCCATCACTAAGTGATCATAACATTTAAACAATGAATCAAGAATGAGATCCATGGCTTGCTCCAATCCAATTGGACAACCAAGTTTCTCAAGATGCTCTACGTAGCCTTTATCTTAAGCATGTGAAGTTTCATTTATTGCCCTTTACTCATTTTGCAATGAGTTAATGCAACAATGGTTTTATACCTCTCTTGCTTAGATTGCTCTTTGAAACATGTAACTCAACTCCACGCCTATCTAATAGGCTTCTACAAGTTCTAAACTTTGTTGGAGTTTAAGAGCACATAATCGTGAGCATAAGACAACTCACATTCCTAGAATCATACTCATGATTCTTGTGATTGTCTACTCCGGCATTGGTTCTTTTAGGAATAGGCCCATCAAGAATGTACAACCCATCTTCTTGCCTTAGAACCATTCTTAGGCTCAGGATTCAATCCATGAAGTTTGTACCATTCTTTTTAAGCTTTATCCTTAACAAGGATTAATCGCAACGATTTTAGTTGTCATCTACAACTTATGCAAAATTTCCAAAATTTTACAAGTACCAATCTCATTAAAGAGATAAATAATGTATTTTCCAAAAATACTCCCACTAAATTATATAACCTTCTTATACATCCAATGTATAATATAATTTAAATGGGCTAAGATCCAACTTTAATTTAATTCTAAGTCCGCTATGGCGGATTACACAAAATCAAATTAATTAGGTAGACAATCCTGTCAATCATATCCCATATGACTCTTAGATCCTTTCATGAGACTCTTTTAAATTGGGCTAAGATCCAACTTTAATTTAATCTTGAGTCCACGGAGGCGGACCGCTCAAAATCAAATTAATTAGGTAGACAATTTCTTGTCAATCATATCCAATATGATTCTTAGTGATCCAATTTCAAAAGCATGTTTAATCTCATCTTTTGCCTAGGCCCAAAACTGTTTTGACGCCTTATTAAGTCCAACCATTTTAAACGCATGGTTGATGTGCCTCGCTAGGGCGTGCCCACATCATCCATCTTGCTCATACATAGATAAAGTTAATGCACCTCGCTAGGGCGAACCCACATTAAAATCACCCATGCACTAACAAGTGTTTTAATCATGGCGTGGCAAAAGGACTTAAAACTTTCTTGAAGGTTCATCACCATATAGCATACAACACATTTATGAGCACACAAGATAAACATGTTACGCATCAAGTTTAGCCACTAAATTAATCTCCATTAATTTAAGCATAATATTTATGTGTCATTAGTTTCTCTATTATTATGAGGATGAGATTATTTGAACTTTGGTCATCATCTCCAAATCAAGACAACAAGAAGTGCGGCCGAACTAAGCCATTGGCAACCACAATTCCGCACTAATTCAAGAAACCAAGAAAGTAGTCCATATGGCCGAAACTAAGCAATAGATGGTCTCGATGAACGTAGGCCAATTGCATTCACAATTCCACATGGATCTCCAATCATTGAATCAAGAACTTTGTTTCTCAATTTTAGCAATTATGAACTCTTCATAATTCTAATTTCGTTTTATCTTTGAAACCTTGATTGCGATCAAGTTTGGGAAACACAATCTCGATGAACGTAGATTAGCCATCCAAACCTTGAACTAATCTTAGAATCACAAGACTAAAACAAATAGGAGATTTAAACCCAAGATCCACATCCAAAACCCAAACCCTACCCCCGCGCCAAACCCTAGGTCCGGCCGGGTCAAGGCTTGGGTCCGGTCGGACCCCTTGCGAAAAATCCAAATTTTTAAAGTTCCAAAATTTATCTCAAAATTGTTTTTCCCGATTCAATTAGGATTTGGTGTTCATGGTGATCCAATCACCATGATCATCAAAACCTTGAATAAACGATTTATTCTTGAATCCTTAGAATATCAAAACTTTGATCCAATCAAAAATTGATAATCCAAACAATTTTAAATCCACCATAATTTTAATTGCGATTGAATAGTGCGATTAAAGTTTATAAAACAATAAACCACATAAAACGCATAGACCACATAAACATCATAATCCCAATATTCAAATCATGCTAGGCACATAAACAATTTATATACACACAACATGATTATGTATTGAAATAATCAACATGAACGTGGCTCTGATACCACTGTTGGGTTTCGTAGTAACATGCGCAGTGGAATTAAGCATTTAAAATTTATGAAACCCAAAGCCCATAGATCCATTCATATGATTAAGTCAAATACAACATAATGAATACTAGAATACTAACCCTTGATGCCTTTGATTTTGCAACCTTGAATTCGATGGAGGCTTGAAATCTTGATCACGAACAAAGCAAGAATCACGAACTATGAAGATGATAAGTTTCACCCTCTAGCGGTATCCACACCACGAACGAATATCAAGAACACTTGATCTTGGTTGCTAGACCAAATTATGAAACACGCTTTCACAATTGTAAGAACTATATGAAATTATGAATATTCTTGTTCTTCACTTTTTGGGATCTTAGAACAAGAAAATAACCTCTCAAAACCTTATGGAGGCTCTCATAATCATGTGTCTAATGGCTGCTGAAAGGATCCTTTTATAGGTCCTAATCCTTAACCCTTAAGGACTTAGGAAACCTAAATCCCGTCACCAAATTAGGCAACAAAGAATTCTGGCCGACTTGACTGGCACGGTCGTGCCCTATAATCTGGCACGGTCGTGCCATCAGGTCCGCATGATTCCCCATATCGAAAATTTTCGGCACGGTCGTGCTTGTCTTCTTGGCACGGTCGTGCCAAACATGCCGACAAGTTTTGCCTTGGTTTGGATTTATGGCACGGCCGTGCCATTTTAAGGCGCACGACCGTGCCAGAGCCAAAATCTGACATTCTTCCATAATTCCAATTTAGTCCTTTACGATTCGTTCTATTCGTGTGTGACCCTCTAGGATTACACTAAGTTGGCAATGAGCCCAAACATGAACCCATAAGATATGATTAGGTTCTAGCAAACCGTCATACCTACCCAAATAGTGTAACTAGATACAAGTTCGCATTCCTTTTAGAACATGTCATAATCCCTTTGTCCACGATGTCTTTGAACACAAGTCATGGTCAACAAGTCAACTTGTTTTGTTCAAAACTTTTCTCGATCCCGAATATGTTGATAATCCAAATGACATTGATCCAATCAATCCATTTGAGTTTGGCCAAACATTTCACCAACATCATTCCTTCGAGGGGCCCAAGCTTGACATCTCTCCGAAGAGGGACAAATCCATTTGGCTTATTATTCTTCCCTACGTGAATCCAATCATGCCAATCATACCCTTTATAACTACCGCGTTAAGGTAGCGTTTGAATATGTCAAACATAATGTTCATCAAGTGGAAGACTACAATAACTTCATGTCTAAGGATTCAAATGACATAACTAATATGAGATTTATATATGACATCGACCATGACATAAATCTCATACCGCGGGTCATGTCCAGTACCTTGTTCCAAACAAGTACCCATAAATCTAACATGATCATGATCATTTAGCCTTTATACTAGTGCTTAACAAGCTCTAGGGACGGAGATTATTATAAGCAAACACGAGCCATAATAATAATCTTATTATCTCTTTATTATCATGATAACTTACAACGTTCAACAAACGTGCCTAGGGCACCAACACCAACACCGCCATCCAAACTTAGTTCTAAACGCATCAAACTTAGCATCTCCAAATATTGTCTTGTCGGTTGGGGACATCCAGTAGGAAGGATTTGACATAGAAAAATTGAAGACATCCTTATCATTGTTAAAGAACTTGGTTAGCAACCGACAATGAGTTCTAATCTTTGATTTCTTGGTGGCTTTATCTGCATGATGTCGGTTCAAGGCGTTGAGCAGTTCATTCATGATGATCTTAGGCCAGTGAAGCTGCTTGCCCTTGTAAATATCTATACAGTAGTTGTACTATTCAGAAGTGAAGTTGTTGTGATTCCCATTCTTGCACATCACCCCACTATCAATCAAGTCACAGATGTGGGTCATCAGTTCACAAAAATCTTTCTTAGCCGAGTTCCTTGTTGAAAAATTTCTCATCCCAATCAACTCCATTGTAGTATTAGCCACCATCTCACTACTTGGGCTCATTTCTCCAGAAAATTCAAGGTTGGCTAAAGCACCAATCTTGGTTGCGGTTAGAATAAAGGGTTTACCATAGACTTTAAATCTAATGACATCTTCAATCATGATCTCATTGGTCTCAAGATTCCTAATTTCAACTCCCTTTCCATTCAGCAGAAGAGTAATTGACTTGACTCCATTATCAAAGAATTCTGAACAAATGTAGGGGACAAACCGTTGCTTATCTAGCTCAAATAGCGGTTTTACTTGGACATGGTTAATAACCTCAGCAGTTCCCTTCCAACTGCATCCTGCTTAAATTCATTCTCAAGTATTCTTGATCCAGGTACAAAGTTTGTTAGATCCTAAGAAAACAAACAAAGTTAGAAATAATTGATTTAATAGGGCGATTAGAACCAAAATGCATCAGAGCATGCGGTTTGAGCAAAGCTCATAAAACCGCAAACAATAGAATCCTAACCACATATACACGGTTCATCTATTTAATAAAGAGAAGTAAATAGTAAAAGTAAAAAGAAAAAACACAAATTAATTACTACTACGAACGATATAAGGATCAAAGAAAATGGGTTTTGGGAAAAGTTTTGAATGCATGAAGAACATAAACAACATCAAGAACAAAGTATAAACATGATTTTCAAAAACTTAACCAAAACATGAAAGAGTTATACCAAAATGATCCTTAAAAGAAGATTCTAACAAAGTTCTAAACACATAAGTGCAAATAACATAACACGAGCCCAGAATTTGTCAAAAAATGCGAAGAACACCGAAAACCCAAAAGTTTGATTTTGTCCAAATTTGAACAGAAATCAACAAATAAATCAATGAAACAGCATATATAGGCATTCATAAGCACTATCAAGGACATGTATAACGGAGTTAGTACAAGTGTACATACTAGTGTTGAGAAGACATGACATTTCTCTATTACGATTGGAGTGTATCAAAGTTCTGCACATAATGCCTTTCTCTTTGCTATGATAATGGGCGAGTTAACGATGTCAATCCACGACGATGTACCATGATGTATGTTGTTGACAAATGATATTAGTCTGATTGATGAGGCAAAAGAGGGGTTTGAAAAGTAAGTTTGAATTGTGAAGACAAACTTTAAAATCTCAAGGCTTTAGGTTGAACAGAAGGCAGACTGAATATATGTAGTGTAAGTGTATGATGAATGAGTTTTATAGTAATCTACTAGGTATTTTCTAAACTTAGTCTTTGTGAAATCTTTGATTTCAGTTATTTAATGTTGTTTTGAGTGTTTCATTATATAGAAAACATGCAATGAAAAGAAAAAACAAATACATACTTTAGGGGAGACTGGCGACATTTGTCACTTAAGGGATTTTATTAGAATTTCTAGAAGTTTTTGAACTTCTGTGCAGAATCTAAAGATATCAAAATGGGACTAAAATGATATTATTTGAATGTTTAGGGACTTTATTGATTTTATTTAAAGTTGAAGTAATAAATTGGAGTTTGTAAGAACTCAAAGATCCTTAAGGACTAATCGAGCTAAAAAAAAGGCCTTAAATTTTGCTGCACCTACTCCTAGGAGACTCAAAGAAGCAGTTTGGCTAATCATATTTTGAGGACTTTATTTATTTAATTTCCTTTTTTGTGTTTACTATAAATTGTTTACTTTATTATTCCTTTTAAAGTTAGGATAGTTTTTACTTATAAATGCTAGTCTAGTCAATTGAAATTGTGTCTACCCATAATCTATCTGTAATACACCCAAATTTTAGGGAAATTATTTTGGAAATTAGTAATATTTTGTACTATTAATATTAGTTAGTGATAAGTAGTAAATTATAATTGGACTCTTTAAATATAATGTTCAGGCCATTATGGATATTTAATGGGCTAATTAAGAAGTATTGATATAGTGGCTTTGGGTGGTATTTACGTTTTTTAAAATTCAGTTTGGGCCGATAAGATATAGAGTTAATCTATTACTCCCTCCGTCCCAGAGTAAGAGTCATACTTTCCATTTTAGTACGTCTCAGAGTAAGAGTCATATTTCTAAATTGGCAAAGAATCTTTACTATTCACCCCACTCATTCTCTCTCCTATTTTACTTTTATACTCACAACACCAATCAATTCACTATTCTCTCTCATTCATTCTCTCTCCTACTTTATTTTTACACTCACAACATTTATATTACTTACAATATTTATTAATAAGCGTGCAAATGAAGGGTAGGACTCTTACTCCGGGACGGAGGGAGTACTATATAAAAAGAAGGTTTTCGAAATTTTGTACACATTGAGGGGTAATTTCGTAAACTTGCCAACTGGAAGTCATAACTACACGTATTGATGGAGTTGAACGTGGCAGCTTTCTGCCTTTTCTTTGTGAGCCACGTGAATTAAGAAGAAGGTTGAATTTGAATTTTGAAATTTAAATGTGACAGGAGCGTTAACACTGCGTTCATCACACAATAGAGAGAAAGAGTAGTTATCTATAATACAATACAGCTCCCAAATAACTGCCTCTTAGCCTAGGATAAAGAGCGTTCAGGATTGATTGACAACCGCTCTAATCCGACGGCTATGAACCATGCGGTTCCAAAACCCTCCCACGATTTCTCTCCAGTCACCGTGAAACAGTCGCCTCCCTCTCAATTGCTATGGAATCCTCAAACCGCCGGCTCTTCCTCTTCATTGCCGTCAGTCTTTTCCCATCTCAAGCACTCCCGAAAATGATCCGAGTTCAGATCCCATTGGCTTCAACACTCTCTCATCATCCAAAAATCGAACCCTATGCTTTCTTTCCCAATTCATCCAACCCTTGCTTAATCTGAACTTCTGAAGAGGAGTTGCAGCCTTGGTTGCTGTCGACGTTGGTCGAGAAGAGAAGGCAATTGCAAGTGTCAGGCTTGTGCGATTAATTGGTAACCTTCTAATCGTACGGCTCTTAGTGAGCGGTTTCCACATTTGCGTTCATTCTCCTATGCCGCTTTTTGTCTGTCGCCCCTCTCCTCCTCCTCAAACACCCACAGCCCTCACGTCTCTTTCCCTCCCTCTCCGGTACTCGCGGTCGTTCTTCGACCACTCCGGCATCCAATGCCGTCGCCTCAGGCAATCACCCCCTCTGCCGTGCTTCGATGTCTCTTGCAGCCACCTGTACACCTGCTACTGCAGCAACATCCGGTCTTGCATAGCCCTCCATTGTTGCTTCTTCAAAGGTTTTATTCATGCATTCAAAATTTTCTTTGCGAAGGTTTGAGATTAATCCCTCAATTGGTTCCTATCTTACTTTAATTCGGTTCCGTCACATGAAGTTTTGCTGCTATATAATGGATTGGGGGAGGGGGTTGGAGAGAGGTAAATTGTACACCTCTCCAATTTTTTATCTTTTTGTTGGAAATTTTTATATTTTTTCTGCAGAGTTATCAGGGGGGGGGGGCTTAGATGTATATCTGTCTTTCTTGGAGATTTTCAGCCTTAGTCTCATTGTCAAGATGGTTGAATATGGATGATGTGTTAATAAGCATGAGTTGTTGAATATAGTTGACTTTCGTTTTGTTCATGACTACATATTCAACTGCTGTGCTAAGCTTTACCATTAAAGAATGATGTTAATGCAGTATTATTTCGAGACAGAGAAAGTAGTGCCTGACAATTTTTGAGCTTCATGTTTACTGTTCCGTTGGATTCATGATTTTCAATCTCTTTAACATTTTTCACCACACTGCCCTTCCCATCCGTCCCAACCCCATTTTTTTTTCTTTTTGGGACAGAGAAAGTAGTAGTTGACAATTTTGTTTGCTGTTCCATTTGATTCATGATTTTCAAAATCTACCACACTGCCCTTCCCAAACCAAGATAGTTAACTGAGTTGAAATCTTTAAAGTGGGTTTCTCTTAGTGTGTAACTCTCTAATTTTATCTTCTCAAGGTTAATATGTGTGTTCATCTATATGCCTTGGAATTTTTTATAATTTCACTGCAAACTGAACTTTGGGGGGGGGGGGAGGGGCTGGGTAAGTGTCTCTCTTAGAGGTGTATCTACAACCAAAGCACATATATGAAGAGACAGGCAACGTATCTGAAAATGAGACACGAGGTTGCTGAATTAACCCTACTTTCCACTCCTCCACACTCACGAAAAACTGCCATGGAAAAGGAAAACTGCTATACGAAAACTGCTGAACAACCACTACCTCTTCCGTTCCTACACACATTCCGCACCTTCTTCAACATCCTTCCCCAGATTAATGTGTGATGCTCTCTGCTCTATTTTCTTTTTGTTGTTGTCAGTTATCTTTTTCCGTGGTTCATTATTATTTTCAGTTTTATGCTACTGCCAATTCAGATTAATGTTTTGCTTTCTCTATTTGAAGAGCGAATAAACAAAAAGGCTGCTCAAGCTGCATTAGATGAGACCAAGAAACAGAGGAAGAAGACTCTGGAACATCGAGTGAGGTAAATTCCCATCTTTCATCAATATTCTTCTTCATCAGTTCATCAATTTATCTTATAACACATACTATTTCTTTGAAGGGATCGGACAATAAGTGTCTTAACTTTTATGATTTCTTAGGCCTTCGTAACCGGGTGATGTTGGAATTCCATTTACTGTGTAAATTATGATTAATTCACTGTGATTTTTTTCGCAGAACGTGCAAATCTTGCACCACGGTTTCATCTCCGATGTACTCTATAGTGTCCAAATATGCTCTTGATTAAGAGAAAATTTGGACCTTTATTTGGGGACGGGGGTAGTAAAATACTATGATCGGTAAAAACTAAAAAAAAAAAGCAATGGATTGTTGTCAAAGAGAGTATTTTTATTGTTTTCTTAATCTACTTGATTTTTTAAAGTCGTCTTAACTTTATAAAATGCGAGAGGACTGAGAGCGGGACAGTTGAGAAAGGACTGAGACCATCTACAATGGATTAAACAAGATTTCCCATTCAACACCCATTTTATCATTCCACATCATCTTCTCTCTCTTCCAACTAATTCATTCAACACTCATTCAACTTTTACCCATACAATGGTTTGTTTAATCCCCCATTCAACACTTTTTCCACTCATTATCCTATACCCCACCACTTAAAATTTATTTTTTGTTTTTTATTTTTATGATTAGTGTTGAAATGGTTATTATTGGGATCCATTTCAAGGAAAAGATGGTTTGTTTTTGTGTCGAAATACAATGAAACTTACGTCAATTTAAAGAGAATTTTTTTTTTAGGAATTTTGGTTTTAAAAAAAAAAACATATATTTTTTTTTGTGAAATAATTGAGCTCAAATAATTGGGATAAAAGAAAAAATATTGCCAGCAAATCAGAAGCCAACACGTGGCGACACAAGAAAAAAAGAAAAAAAAAACGCTGGCTTCCGCAACGCGCCTTCCCTGGCGCGTGTGCTGCACGCGCTCGCCAGGCCCAATTGCTTCGCATCACGTGGCAAAACCGGGAGACAATTTTCCCATTCACACTTGTTGAATGCATTCAACAAAAATGGTTAAACAACCTCCATTAAACAACCATTGGAAGCATTAAACAAAACTCCTCTTTATTTAATGGCCATTAAACAAACCATTGTACATGGTCTGAGAGGAGGTATCGGCAACTTTTCCGAGAGAGACGTGACATTGCAGCAATTAAAAGTTGTTGTAGGAGAATGCATTTAATATTTGTCATTTCCAATAAAAATACTGTGTGCAAGTTTTTTTTTCTTTCTAAATGTACTTTTGTACTACAAATGTAATATCGGGTTCTCTTTAAAATAAACGTAATGTCGAAAGTTTTCTTTCCGTATTCTCTCCGTTCCAAAATAGTCCCTCCGTTTCATGTCACTTGAGACTTATTTCCTTTTTCGACAGGTCTACGTGACTTGAGACTGCCCAAAATGGCAAAGAATCTTTACTATTCTTCTCACTCATTCTCTCTCCTACTTTACTTTTACACTCACAACACCAATCAACTTACTATTCCTCCCACTCATTCACTCTTCTATTTAATTTTTCATACTTACAAACACCTCCTCCCACTATTTCTCTCCCTTACTTTTCTTTAATTTGTATGCCAAAATTTTTGATCTCAAGTCACATGAAACGGAGAGAGTAGTTGATAAGATTGATTTTTGTCCCAAAATACTTGCAGTTTTGTAGTTTTTCATAAAGCAATTGCGCATTTTGTCTAAACCATCCTTATTTATGATAGATAATTGTGACTGTAAAACTAGTTATTTTTTTTTAGTTTGTATCATATCATTTAAGGCAATTGCCATCGTGTTACAAGCTCGTATGAGTCTATTACAGATCTATTGCACTATCTATTACAAATTCCTATATTGGAATCTATTACAGTGATACTTGCCTCCTAGAAATCTCTCATAGACGTCTCCGCGCCATCTGGAAGTCTGCTTGTCATAGACGTCCTGCGCCATCTGGTAGCCTCATTGCCATAGACGTCCCCGCGCCATCTGAACGATCACCCGTTGGCACAAACTCCCCTGCATAAGGGGTACCCTCTCTGGGCTGAGCTGATAACACAAGTTCTCCACAAACTCCCCGTAGGGAGGCGAACCTCCCCTGCATAAGGGGTATCCTCTCTGGGCTGAGCTGATAACACAAGTTCTCCACAAACTCCCCGTAGGGAGGCGAACCTGGGACCTCCAAAAGTGGAGGCCACTTAATTATTGGGGGAATGGGGGGGGGGGGGCAAGAGGAATTGAACTTGGGACCTCCCGAAGGAAATCCCAAGCCCTATACCACTCGGCCAATGAAGGCTTGTGTTAAAAGAAAATTAGTTAATTGGTTAGGTACTTTTATATCTCATACACCCCTCAATGTGTACAAATATAATGATAACAATCCTGGAGAGTTTGATGGCTCTACTGACGATATTATTTATAATAAAGTGTTTTACAATGTGTTAATACTTTAAATGTTTTCATGTATAAATATAATTATTTATCTTTCATTACTAAGTTCTACTTTATGATTTGTTACAATCACACGTGGCTTTTTATATTATAGCATTTGTAATTTTGTTTGCTGCAATTAGACATATGTTGGGCCGCACCCTCCACGTGTTGCTGATATCTCTCTCTCTTCCTCCATTTTAAATTTCAAAAACTACACAACCATGACTCAAATTTCTTCTACTCTTTCGTTTTCTCTCTAAACGCCCCTCAAGAAGCCGACTAAAATTGGCCGATCCCGATGCTGCCGTTCCTTCTACTGCGGCTAGCAAAAACAATTTCACACCGGCATAGAATTGAAAACGAGGAAGCAGCAGAAGAGGGATGGAAATAGAGTTGATTGGGTAATACTTCAGAATCAGTTGATTGTTTATGTTTGATTTTGTTAGTGCAGAACTGAGGTGTTGCCTCAGGTGTTGCCCTGACAGTCTAAGTGCTGTGACGAGATTCTTTGTAATTTGACATTTCTTTCTAATGTAATTTTTTATACTAATGTCCTAATATTATTTTCTAGATGTTGGTCCATATTTTCAGGTATAATAAAGTTGGTTTATGGAGCTTAAAATGTGGAAGAAAAATTAATGGAGATTTATTCATAATTGGCGAGTAAATGAAGGAGTCTCAAACATATTTAACATGTGTTAAATATGGAGAAAAACGTGGGAGACCATTTCAAAGTTGTTGTTGCTGATTAATTGAAGATGTACAAGGCTTTGGAAGCATGAGGTACAAGAAGGAGAAGCAAGGACTTGGGCTTCAAGAAAGCGGTTGAGAAAAATATTTCTCTTGTGCTATTTATTTTCCGCTGCAAAAACTCTACAATTTTTGTGTGTGTATTTTCTGTCCGTCTGGAGTGTTACCTGGGGTGTTACTTAACACTTGAGGTAACATCTGTTCTCAGCAAGCTATTGACAAACAATTTCAATTGGTACCAGAGCCCGGTCACTTGACATACTAAGTGATTCGTTCCAGATTTGTCATGGCTTTCGATCCTGCTAATCCTAATCAGAAGCGTCTTCCTGTTTTAGATGGTTCGAATTATGCTTATTGGAAGATCCGCCTACGCTCGCATATCAAATCAATTGATCTTCGGGCATGGCGATCTATAACAAATGGTTACTCTCTCCCTATGTTACCTCCAAGTCAAACCTGAATCGGAGTGGACTAATGAAGAGATTACTCTAGCTAATTATAATGAAAAAGCGCTTAATGCTATTTTTGAATGGGTTGATATGCATATTTTTAAACTTATTCAAAATAGTTCCACTGCTCAAGAGGCATGGGACACTTTACAAAGATTTTGTGAAGGTGATAGTAGTGTGCGTGATAATAAGCTTAGAACTCTTACTGGCAAATTTGAAAGATTGAGGATGGGTGAAAATGAAACTATTTCATCCTATTTTGAAAAATTGTTTGATATTGCAAATGAGTGTCAACTTTTGGGTGAACCTTTTACCAACAAACAACTTGTTTCAAAAGCTATTCGAACTCTCCCCGAGAGGTTCAATATGAAAGTTTCATCTATTGAAGAAGCTCACAATCTTTCTACAATGAACATCAATTCTTTAATGAGTATTTTGAAAAATTTTGAGTCAAATCTCCTTGAACAAAGTGAGGCTTCTAAAGGGAAAAATATTGCTTTAAATGTGCAATCCTCAGATTTTTCAAATGATAATGAAGATGAAATTTTTGAAGAATTGGATGAAAGTGCCAGTGTTGCTTTACTTGCTAGAAAATATAATGCAATGGTTAAAAAGTTTAACAATGAAAAAGTGCAGGTAAAAGCAAAGGAGAAACAAACCAAAGTGTATGATTCGATGCCAAGAAGGACGTTCCCATCTACTCAAAAGTCAGGCCCTATGCGTAGAGCATCCTCAGATCAATAAAGGTTTGATCCCAAATACATTGATTCAATTCAACGTCATGCTTGTTCGGGATGGGGTCATTACGCAAACGAGTGTGCCAACACACTACGGAAGAAGGGAAAGAACCTATGGGTATCCCTGAGTGACAATGAAGATGAGGGTTCAGTCCAGGAAGAAGAACCAGATCAAACAACCATGTATGTCACAGTCAGTGACTTGCAGACTGAACATGTTACCAGAGATGTTATGTCAACTGAGATAACATCCGAGACCACATCTGTCAGGTATAACAATTTCAGTTCTGGTAATAATGTTTGTTTCGTGGTTTACACTAATCTTGATACAGGAAGTTCGCAAGAGGATGAGATGAGCAAAGATGAGCTCATTGAAGACTTAAAAATCCTCTATAAGGATATGCTCAAGGAATGGAAGAAGGAGAACCAAATGGTTAAGACTTTAACCAAGAAGAACGATGGACTCAAGGCCTACTTGAACCGAATGGAAGCTCAAGCATCTCAGAAAGATGCCGAGCTAGAAAAAGTCAAGGCCAAGTTGACTCTAGCCGAAACCACCTTGAAGAAGCTCAACACCGGATCGTCCAAACTTGATGAGATCCTAAACTTGGGTAAGCCTTTGAGAGCAGGTATTGGTTTCCGAGAATCATTAGAAAGTATTACTTCTTCTTTGTCTTGTAATGAACATAACGTAAATTTTGTAAAAGGTCACGAGTTTGATCAAAATTCTTGTTCAAATGATGTTTCTGACAAAGGGAAAGTGTGTCAATACTGTCACACTACTGGACATCTTAAAAATAAATGTACAAAGCTTTTAAAGAAAGAGTCCAGTCCAGATGTGTTACCTGAAGTGTTACCCAGCACTCCAGATAACACACACTGTCAGAAAGTCAAAATGTCAAAAAAGAAGTCTTGGAAACCAAAAGCCAATGTGAGATGTGATGTTGTATATACTGCCTTAAAAGCAAATGTTGAAGGATCATGGTATTTTGATAGTGGGTGTTCACGCCATATGACGGGTACAAAAATATTTTTAAAAACTATGAATCCGTTCAAGGGGGTAGTGTAACTTATGGTGGTGGGAGCAAGAGTAACATAATAGGAAAAGGAATACTAAATGTGAATGATTTTCCTGCTTTAAAAAATGTCTTGCATGTAGATGGCCTAGTAACTAATTTAATTAGTATTAGTCAACTTTGCGATGACAACATGGAAGTAAAATTTAACAAGGACACTTGTGAAGTTTTTGATGGTACTAACAATTGTGTTATGACAGGAGCTAGATCAAGTGATAATTGTTATCGTGTGAAAGATAAATTCGTGTGCAACACCGCACAAATTGATGTCACAAACTTATGGCATCAAAAGTTGGGACATGTTCATTTGAGGAACATTGATAAGATTGTTAAGTTAGATGCTGTTAAAGGAATTCCTAAACTAGATCTTAAAAATCCTATCATTTGTGAAGATTGTCTTAAGGGGAAACAAACTCGTGTTGCCCATAGTGTTGCCCAACATTCCGAGCAACACTCTGGAACAACACATTGTTTTCAACCCTTACATATGGATTTAATGGGTCTAGTTGAGGTAGAGAGTTTTGGAGGAAAGAGATATTCTTATGTCATTGTTGATGATTTTTCGAGATTCACTTGGGTTTATTTTCTAAAAGAAAAATCAGAAACTTTTGAAAAATTTAAACTTTTACACTCCAAAATCAAAAACATGTTTTGTGCCTCTATCTTTAGAATCAAATCTGATCATGGGAGAGAATTTGACAATGTTTTATTTTCTACTTTTTGTGAAAGAAAAGGAATACATCACGAGTTTTCAGCTCCTAAAACACCTCAACAAAATGGGGTGGCCGAAAGGAAAAATCGTACTTTACTTGAAATGACTCGTGTGATGTTGTTTTCTAAAAATATTTCTAAAATATTTTGGGCCGAGGCACTTAACACGGCTTGTCACACAATTAATAGAGTTTTTCTAAGACCCGAAACCACTATGACACCCTATGAAATTTTGAATGGCAAGAAGCCAAAAGTTCACTATTTTCATGTCTTTGGGTGTGTGTGTTACATTTTGAATGACCGGGATTACTTAGCAAAGTTTGACTCTAAAAGTGATAGGGCGATATTTCTTGGATATGCGGAAAATAGTCGGGCATATAGGGTTTACAATCTTAGACTAAAAACCATCCAAGAATCTGTTAACATTGTTTTTGATGACCTCTCTAGTATTTCAGGTGAAGGTGCTCAAGAGTCTCCTCTGGTGTTGTTAGAAGATGTCATACAAACTGCAAATGACATCACAGATGTTAATACAGATGCTGAGCAGAATGTTATCATAGATGAGACAGCACCTCAGGCAACACCTGAGTCCAGTGATCCATCCGAGTTTGATGCAGAAGTTCATGATGACGCAAGAAGGGATCCTCCACCCAGAATTCGTAGGAATCATCCTACAACTCAGGTAATTGGGGAAGTGAATGAAGGGGTCCGAACAAGAAACAAAGAACCCGTGAATTATCGGGAAATGGTAAGGTATGTGTGCATGTCAACCACATACACCAAGGTAAAACACTCTTGTTTTGTGTCATCCATAGAACCTAAAAATGTGATTGAAGCTTTAAAAGACAATTTTTGGATTCAAGCTATGCAAGACGAACTAGATCAATTTACCCGAAATAATGTATGGCTTTTAGTACCCCATCCCATTAATACTAATGTTATTGGGACAAAATGGATTTTTAAAAACAAAACGGATGAAGAGGGTAATATTGTTCGAAATAAAGCTCGTCTTGTGGCTCAAGGCTATACAAAAGTGGAAGGTATCGACTTTGACGAAACCTTCGCACCCGTGGCTAGAATTGAGTCTATAAGACTTCTCTTAGCCATAGCTTGTTATCTTAGAATCACTTTGTATCAAATGGATGTTAAAGCAGCATTTTTAAATGGATATTTAGATGAGGAAGTTTTTGTTGAACAACCTAAAGGTTTTGAAGATCCATCCCAACCAAACCATGTGTATAGACTTGATAAATCCTTATACGGTCTAAAACAAGCTCCGCGCGCATGGTATGGTCGTTTAACTAGTTTTTTGCTTGAATATGGTTTTATTCGAGGAGAGGCGGATAGAACCTTATTCATTTTAAAACATGGAAAGGAACTTGTCATTGCTCAAATCTATGTTGATGACATAGTCTATGGCTCTACTTCAAAAATTTGTTTAAATGATTTTGTAGAGGCTATGACATCAACTTTCGAGATGAGCATGATGGGTGAACTAAACTTCTTTCTTGGCTTGCAGGTGAGACAACTACCCAATGGAATATTCATCTCACAAAGCAAGTACGCAAAAAATCTAGTCAAGAAATTCGGATTGGAGGGGTCAAAAAGTTCCTCGGTTCCCATGGCTACTACACTTAAACTCGGCAAGGATGAAGGGGGAGAAGCAGTCGATCCTACCCTTTACCGTTCCATGATTGGTAGCCTTCTTTACCTTACTTCTAGCCGACCCGACATTATGTTTTCTGTGTGTGTCTGTGCACGATACCAATCCAACCCTAAAGTCTCTCATCTTAATTCTGTGAAAAAGATAATTAAATATGTTTCCGGAACAAACGAATTAGGAATTTGGTATGCTAAAGATACAAATACAAATCTAGTAGGATTTAGTGATTCGGATTGGGCGGGGGATATAGATGACAGAAAAAGTACTAGTGGGGGGTGTTTTTACTTGGGTAATAATCTAGTATCATGGTATAGTCGTAAACAAAATTGTGTGTCGCTCTCTACTGCTGAGTCTAAATACGTGGCAGCGGGGAACTGTTGTACTCAATTAATATGGCTAAAACATATGTTAGACGACTATGGGTTTGAGAGTAAAAATATGATCATGTACTGTGATAGTTTGAGTGCCATTAACATTTCCAAGAACCCAGTCCAACACTCCCGTACAAAACACATTGATATTCGTCATCATTTTTTAAGAGATATGGTTGAAAAAGGCTTAATAACTATAGAGCATATTGATACCAAGTATCAATTGGCGGACACTTTTACAAAAGCCTTAGACCTTGAGAGATTTTCTTTCTTGAAGAACTCTCTTGGTCTTTGTAATCTCTAAAAATCTCCTGTTTTCTGGTGTTACCTCAAGTGCTACCAGCATCTGAGATAACACTTGTATATTATTGTTTTTTTTTTTTTTTTTTTTTTTTTAAATAAAATAAAATTGGTTTTCTGTTTTAATCTGTCAATGAGTAGCATTTTATATTCATTGATGGTGGCACATACTGACCTTTTTGTTATGGTAGGATAACACTCTAGGTAACATTATTGATAACATTCCTTTTTAAACTCAAAAGTGACAAAGTCACTAATCTTTTTCAAAGGCAAAAAGGCTAAAAACACTTATAGTATTTCCTTAGTAGCTCGGGGCACGGCGTTTGCTGCGACGATGCACTCTTGTCAAAGGGGGATATTATCTAGTGATCTTGTACTAAGTATTAGGAACATGGAGTTCGCCACTACAATGTTTTCTACTTGAACAGTACAAATCACTAAAACATGTTTACACTTTATAAGGACTCAGGGCACGGAGCTCACTACTACGATGCTTCCTTGTAGATAAAGATGTGTAAATCATGTTTATTTTTAAGTGTTTGAAGATGAAGAACAAGCTTTTAATATCTATATTACTAGATTTGTTTTGCCTAAAGTATTCTATTTTGGCAAGCTTGTTTTACCTCAAAATGCTTATTATAGAAGCATATTTCTACCTCATGTGTTCAAAAATGAGGTCCATCTCGCCTTAATTGCCTTAATATAAATTCAATATGATGTTTATCACGAATGTTATCTTAAGTGTTACCATCATTGCCATCAACACATTAGTGTGTGCTACATTCGTTTTTTTTAATTTTAATTTATTTTCAGAATTGTTTTTTAAATTTTCAAAGTTTGAAAGTCTTTTTATTTAAAGAAAAAGAGTTTACAATTTTGAAAAAGTCTAAAACAAATCTTTTACGTTGGTAAAATATAGTTGTAACAATTTCCCTAAAATTTAGGAATCTATCTTCAAACTTTTGAGAGATCGTTACATCATTAATTTTACCATCTTTATTTTTTTTTCGTTTTATTTATATAAAAAAAAAAAAACGTGTTTTTTTTTTAATAAAACCGAATGTGTAGGGGAGTTGGTTAGTAGTGTGCTTGTAAATAGGATGAGTTAATTTAGGTTAGTTTTAAATGTGAGGAAAAATAGGGGTTTAGTTAATTTAAATAATAAGAGTTAAGTTTAGATTAAATCTTTATCCCTTTTTTCACATTCTTAAACTCCCTAAAATATCTTCTCCTAATTTCTCTCCTTATTTTTCTCACCAAACTCCTTTTAACTCCTCCTCTCCTCACCGCCTTCTTCAATTCGGCGACAACCAAAACCCTCAAAACCCTTCTTCGACTTCTCCAACAAAATTCTCCAATTTCTTCCCAAAAATTCAACAATGGTGAAACCCCCTCAAAACCCTATCCAACCGGCACCATTGGAGGAGTCACCGGGTGATGCCTCACGTGTTGCCTCACCCATGGACATCTCACCAATTGTTTCCCAAATTTCTCAACAAATTGCAATGTCCATTGATGAGCCCTCACAAGTAGCTACCTCAGCTCGTCCACCACTCCCGGCGACTGCTTCAAAACCTCCAAGTTCCGCCACTAAACGAATCAAGAGAAAAGCTCCGTCAACTTCAACTAAAATTGGCGCAGTTCCACAAGCTCGAAAGAGGACCTCCAACCGTCTAAATGCAAAGGCAATGTCAAAAGTTCCTTCCAACACTTCTGATGACCCAGTACATGTCTCCGACGAGGAAGAAGAAGAATCTCTCGGTCTCTCTTCCGACCACAACTCGGACCAGAATTTTGTTGTTCAACCAGCTGAACGAACTCAATCTGTAGAGAGCCTGGATACTTGGGTAGAAAAAGAGGAAGAAACTCTTTCTGCAGCTCAAAAGCGAGTGACAAAAGCCAAGGGGAAACAGAGTGTTGTCTCGGGTGCTGGCAGACCTCCGAAACCATCCAAGGTAACATCTCGATCGTCAAAACCCCATAGCGCCCCGGTTACGTCTTCTGAATTATTTGGTGCTTCTGATGATATTTTGGAAACAAGTATTGATAAAAATGATGAGGCATTTCCACAACCCTTTTCTACATTCGAATTTTTCGAACGGGCCAATATGCAAAAATGGCTTGATATTTCGGGTTTAAAAATGCACCGTGAGAAGCATATTGATGAGGCTAGTCTTAAGAAGCATGGTGTTTATCAGTTCTTCAAAGATAGAAATATTTTAAATGCCAATCTCTATCCCGAGAACTATGTTGATGCCATTATTCGAAACTTTTTTGCTAATCTTCATCCCAACCTAGATAATGAAAATTCCAACCAATTCGGCAAATTCTTTCTTCGAAGTAAAGTTCTTCGAATAAACCCATCTTTGATTAATAAAGTGCTTGGTTTGCCTAACGTTGATGATGATGGGGTGTTAGCCGATAGGGATGATATTGCCAAAGTTTTGTCTAACAATGTTGTTAAGAAATGGCCAACAAAAAAGGATGAACACTTTCTTGCCTCTTCCCTCACCTCACGTTTTTCGGTTCTACACAAATTGTGTATCTTTAATTGGCTCCCCATAAAAAATGAACAATATGTAACCCTCGAACAAGCTCGGGTCCTACATAAATTGGGGTTGAACCGGAAATTGAATTTTGGGAGATTGATATTTAGACATTTAGCCACTTGGGGAAAGAAGAAATCGATCTCATATTTGCCTTATCCTTCTCTCATTTTCCAAGTGATAAAATCCCAAAATTTTCCACTTATGGATTCGGACGAGTATACTCATGAGATTGACTATTATCGAGTGGATAGTCTTTTGACTAAACAGGGAAAAGGTGGTATTAGATACACCGGTGACTTACCTTGGGATAAGTCGAAAGATATCATTTTGTCAAGTTCGTCCGTTCCATCTCGAGGCGTTGGGAAAGGTGCTACCTCAGATTGTCCGTCATTTATTCCTTCTTCTCCAAGCATGTTGGCAGGTACTAATGCTTAAATGATGGCTAGTGTCTCACATCTTCTGGGCACTGATTCTCCCTCAATCCCAAAGACGACTGTCCTAGCATTTCTTGAAAAACAGAATGTAATTTTGGGGAGAATTGTTCAAGATTGGACACTACTGGTACTAGTGCTGGTACGAGTGCTGCTACAGATGCTGCTGATGCTGCAGGTGCTACTGAAGATGCTGGTACAAGTGCTGGGGAAGATGAACAGGAAGAAGAGGACGAAGACACAAAAGAAGAGTAAAAGAGGAAAATCTTTCCTGAAGGTTGATGTTGCCATTAAATTGTGCAATGACTTTTTCTTGGGGTTTGGTTCCAAATCAATTTGGTTATTTGGTTTCTAAACTATTTATTTTGTGGTGGTTGGTTTAAACAATTTCATACTTTGGTGGTTTGTGTTAGGCCCAATTGGTAGGAAAATAGGCTAGAGGGGGGGGGTGAATAGCCTTTTTAAAACTTTTACAAAGAAACACTTTTAAATGCAAAGTCACTTATCAGTTTGCAAACTATTATCAGTAAGCGCAGCGGGTAAAATATGACTTAGTTTTAACTCACACAAAATCAGTGTATAAAAGATTTTCAGAGCTTAGATTAGACACAAAGTTGTTTCTAAAAGTTCAATGCAGTTCCAAGAGATTGGTCAATGGAAATTACAATGAATCAGTATAAGCATATGCAATCTGCCGGTGATAGAATTCCAACCGGCAAAGATAAGGCAAGCAACAGAGACACATGGATTTGGAGAGGTTCACAGTGTAAATACTGCTACGTCCTCTACCAAGTTTGGTCAGAACTTGGATTTGGGTTAAGAGTACTATTAGATTTTTCTAGTCTATTACAAGCACGGCTTTGCCTGTATACAAAGACTAAGTTCTAGAAATTTCTAATGGATCGTAAAACAATTCTGACCAAGTGTATTTGAGTGGCAAGTTCAAGAGAACTTATCACACTCAGGTGGGTGTGTGAATAACTTAAACAACGTATTCCTTATATAATCTAGTTCGGGAATACTAACAATGTTGTTTGAGTTGGTGCACAAGTGTATGTCCTATTAAATGATCTAATGATTATATGGACACAGAATGTTTGAGTCTTTAATGAATACTCAAAAACATTCAACTCTCTTCAATGCTCTATTTTCACCAACCTTCTTCAATGCTCCAAGTCCACTATTTATAAGAGGAGTAAATGTCTTGAGTCTTGTAGAAGAAGGCTTGCAATTTGAATATCCAGCTGGGTAGTTGAGGAGCATTAAATGCGGTATCTTTAGCATTAATGGCGAAGATATGTGGTACACGCATGCTCGCAAAAGTCTGATGGGTAAGGACCCCTTTGTCTCAACCGGTTACCTGCAAAAAGCAAGTAGAGACAGAGTATAGCTAAAAGTAGCTATGTGTCAAACGGCGCATCAATCATTACAGAGCAGGTAAACTACTTTTAGATAAAACTGTAAGAAAGGACAGGGACAATCAGCAAGGTTGACTTTAAGGTGAAACGATGTAACCTGACTGACAGTACAGACTGTCTTTCTTTATCGGCAAGTTGAGAATGAAGTTGATCGGCAACTTGTTTATCAAGTTGATCGGCAACTAGTTTACTGGTCTGCTGATTTGCTTCCTCTTGCTGGTTTGCCTTGTTTGAAGAGTTGGAATACACCTGTGCTGATCACCAAGAATCCTAAGAGTACCTTATAAGGGTTCTAATAAAATTGGGGGATCCTAAGTGATAGCTATGATTGGGATTAAGCAATTCTATGTCCTAAACATATATTTGATCAACAATCTCCTCCTAATTGCTTAAGTCCAATCACCCTATCCAAGAACATCTATCTTAGCTTAGTAAAAGAATGTATAAGTAATGTCTATTTATTATCATTCCCTAAGCCAAGTCACACACTAGATGTCTTAAAGAGGTAAAAATACAGAATGATAAAAGTAAGAGAAAGAAAAGAAGAATGAGTTGCTGATGGCTTAAGATCAGCAGGGAGAATAATGATCTGCAAAACAAAGTTAGCATGAATAGCAGCAGATATTATAAGAGTATATAACATATAAGCACACATAAAACAGTAATGGTTAGCAAAGAAGTCTTGGATAAATCGTTGAAGTTCTTCTGGATATCTATATCATTGGCTATATTGACTAGGAAACAGGAGGATCCTCTTGCTGGTCAACGGCCTTTGATGTAGAGTCGGTAAGCTTGGCTTTCTTCTTTGCTCTCTTCTCTTTCTTTTCAGCTTCTCTCTTCTTCCTTCTTTGAGTGCTCTCCAGCCTTTCAGTCAGCATTGCATTATTGGCTTCCAGAGCAGCTATCTTCACTTGAACATCAGCAAGAGCAGACTTGGCAGTAGATAATTCTTTTTCAGTCCTTTCTAGATCTCTGATCTGCAGCCTTTGGTCATCTACTAGTTGCTGTTGAATAGAATGCATACTCCCCAAACTCTCTGAAAGGGCAATCAGCCTAGATTCTCTGTCCTCCAGCAGATCTTTCAAGTCTTGGATTCGCTTGCATTCCTCCTCCTGATTGGACTTAAGGATCTTGTCAGAAAGATCCTCATGAATACGGTTCAACTTGTCACGGAGAAAGAGGCCAGTATCACCCAAATCGGCACGAGTAACAAGCACTTGCATATTTTCGGTATCCCCTTCAAGGTAACTGAAGTATTCATACATACTGTTCAGTACCACGGTTTTGACAGACCAAGAGAAGAATACATCAGGAAGGAAGGAATGAAGTCGTCATTGATAATATCAACATCCTCTACAAGACCTTCAGGAGTAGGCATAGTCAACTCGTCATCAGAAGATAGAACAATCAGTAACGGAGAAGCTGGCACAGGAGAGGGAGCAGCGGGCAGAGGCAAAGCTTGTTGAAGAAAAGAAGCATCAGTAGCATATCTGTCAGCAAGAAGGAACTCAGCAGGAATAGATGTGGAGGCAACAGGATCGGCAGAAATCAAATCGGCACGGAAGATCGGCAAAGGAAATGAAGGATGAATAATAACGGCACGTTCAACCGGCAGATGGAATACACCATTATCCTCCAGAGAAAGAAAGATAGCCAAGATAAAATTCAAATAAGCACGACCTTCAAGAATCATGGTCATCAACCCGGCATTCATCAGCCTTGAGGTATAAACCATATGATCGGCACGCTGTCTTGGATGGAACATCGGCAGAGTTAATGCAAGAGCAGCAGATTTTACCAAGCGAAAAAGACCTCGAGAATTAGTGGCTCGGTATTCAAGAATGTCATGGAGTTCATCATTTATCATTATGCATCTCATCATCAGTCCATTTGTGGCGATGCTGACTTCCTTGGGTGATGGACCAGGTAGATGAATTTTGCCGCCAATTTTGAGTTTACCAGGCAGGCAATGGAGCGGTTCAAACGCTGGTGGTCCTTTCACCTTGAGATTGGAGACCCTTGGAGCTTTTCCTTTCCTTCTTTTGAACTCAGGTTTAATCCAGGGCAAGAAAGTAATCCGTTTACTGGTTGAGCCTGGAAGAAATGAGTGATTAGGGCCAAAAGGATTTGGAATTGATCGGAGATAATTTGCCGGCAGCTCGATATAATCATCAGGATCTATTTCATCCGAGCTGTCATTTCCACCGGCAGCTGCAGCACCAGGAGCAGGTTGTGCTTCATCAGCAACAACTGGAGCAATGAAGGCCTCTGGAGCAGGTAGTAAAGGAAAGGAAATAGGAGCAAATAAAGCATCCTGAAATTCCTCAAATTGTAGATCAGCAGCAATCAGAGCATCAAGTTCAGCATTACGATCTTGATTGGCAATCTCTGCATCAGCACCTCCTCCCAACTCAACAATCTCTCTAACACCAGTTGGAGCTACCAGAATCACATCAGTAGAAGAGAGAGGGGCCTTAATAATCTGAGTGTCGGCAGTTGGCTCAGATGGATGAGTTTCAGTAGTTGGCTCATCAGCATACACATCAGTAATGACCTCTTCATCAGCACGATCTCCTCCTGATATCAGCAAGCCACCAACTTCATCAGCAGATTGAGTTTCTTTAGTTTCCTCAATTGATGCAAGTTGGTCTTCTTTAACAATCAGAGGTTAAGTGTCCATAGTTTCCTCAACTTGATTCACAAAGGATTCATCAGCAGTACTGGTTTCATCAGCAGGTTGAGTTTCTGAAGTTTTCTCAACAGTCAGTTCAACAGACTTATCAGAAGAGCCACGCTCAGAGCCATCACTGGCTAAAACGGAGTCAGCAAATGCTTCAGCAGAAGATATAGAAGTGGGAGCAGCAACTGCATGAGCTTGATCAGTAGAGGGCTTTTTGAAGATAATGCTTATCGGCATCTTATCATACTCACCGATAGAGTCAGAAGAAGTGATTGTCTCACCAGCAGCTTTGTGAGAGCAAACAAAATCAGCAGTATCAACAGAACTGACTGGAGTTGGAATAGGTGAGATTGCTGGTGAAGGAACTTGTTCAGGAAAAGATGTAGAAGCTGGAGTAGGAGCAGCTCTAGCCTTAATAAAAGCCTCTGAATCGTTCAGCAGATTCAGTGTAATCCTCTGCACATTCTTCACAAATTGAGTAGCTTGAGCACTCTTCTCCAGCCCTTCATTATCGTTGAAGTTTAGCAAATCATCCTCATCTTCTGGTCTTCCCAGCTGATAAGGATCTTGTTCATCAGCTGGTTGAAGACTGAGGCATAGGCAACCCAAACGTCTTGCACCATCAGATCCTGTCTGATCCTATCTTGAAATAGATAGACTTGATTCCAAGGAAGGGGAAGCAAGTCAAAATATCTTCCAAAATTCAATCTCAATTCACTTTCAGACAACCTTTGAAATTTCTGAACAGGCACAAAATTTTCTTTGAACATATCGGTGACTCTGTTCAGACTTGTTAAATCAACATTATCAGCATGATTGCCAGGGGGAACTGTCTCCTTCCTTTCCTCATGAAATTGAAGCAACCGGCGAACAAACGGATGGAGATGATCAATGGGGAATACCCAATTCTTTGATAAGACCTTATTGGTGAGAGACCAATGGTTTCTGAAAAAGATGTGAAATGTTGGGTTTCTGATAGGCTTGCATTTTCTGACAGAGGGTCCAGAGGCTACATCAGCAGCAGCATGGAGCTCAGGAAAGTATGGAAGATCTAGAATTCCTTTTTGAAGAGGGACTCTCAGCCTTAAGTCAGAACCAAACATTCTTCTCCTCTCAGCCATTTCATCGGCAGCATCGGTTTCAGACTTGATAACCACAGAGGGAGCAGTAAGTGTTGCACCGGCAAGAAGAGATGGTGCAAACCTGATCTGCTTAGCTCTTGGATCAGTAGAAGGAATTTGAGAGGAAGGAACTTGAGAGACTGAAGGCTTTGGCTTTGGAGCAGCAGGGAGATCATCAATCTTTGACTTCTTGACTTTAGGTTTATCAGCAGCTTTGACTAGCCTTCTCTTCTTTGGAGCTGCTGGAGTGGAATCGGCAAGAATCCTGTCGGCAACTGGAGCAGGAGTAGAAACATCGGTAGGTGCTACATCAGCAACCTTGACAACTTTCTTTGCCTTTTTTTTTTTAGGGGTACTAGCAGCAGGAACAACAATTGTGCTGGTAGGGGCCTTCTTGGAAATCCTATTCCAATCGGTAAGCTTAAATGATTTTAGTTTATCAAAGTTAAGACTAGGGGGTGCCGGAGAAGCCCTAACAATTGCTGAGTTGCGCCTCAAGATAGTGCTAATCAGCATGTAGTGGCATCCTTTACCGGGATGAGCTTTGTTCTTCTTTCTATCTTCCTTATACTTAACGGCAGCAATGGCGATGACCCTAAACAGGTAGGCACAACAGTTGTGACACGCCCCCAGGTCCCGGGATCCCCTAATAGAACCTTGAACCTGGATGGGAGTGCCTAACGAGGAACAAGAAACTTAACAAGAACTTTATGACATTTGTTTAACAAACTGACATGATATATATACTCTAGAGTAAGGAGCTATACTAGCTCACAACACGAGTTCTAGACAAGAAAATTTAAAACCAAACTTAATACATACACAGCGGAAACATGCCTAGCACATAAGCTGGCATTAAGAGTACTATACAAGATGTCTAGTGACAACAAGAACTGAACAAGACTGTCTACCCCAAAATAAGGAGTTATACAACCCAATACATCGTCCTCACCAAGTGTAAAAGGACACAAGCCCCAAAATAATCACGACCTGCGAAGCAAGCTCCCAACTATGTCGAGCCTCACTGCGCACTATCCTTCCTTTCCTGGGGGGGGGGGGGGAACAAATAAAGGGTGAGATAAATCTCAGTAAGCTATTAGATGCAACTACATGACATGTTATCATGCAATTCAAGTAGATACTCAAATAATCATATCTCAAGTATCATCAAGTAACAAGTATATGAGAGGATAATCCACTCATCAAATAGCACATAAGGCTAAACAAGCAAGTTATAAGGATATTGCTTCCTTCCTTATTCCTCCCAAGAATACCATTGTTGTCGAAGCTTGTATTACTTTGACATCACGATCAATAACAGGAACTGATTATTCAGTATATATCAGAAGACCCGGTAACCAGTGTCATTCTCAATATCAGTACTCATGATTATTCACGAGGTGTTCGGGACGGGAGTTTAGCATTCACTTAAGTCAGGCTTATTGCTCCAACTAAGGAAGCTATGCCCTTACTATGGCCGGTAGTAAGGGGTTGGGCGGAAATACATAGGGACCCGATTGTCACTTAAACCCCAGCTCTCGCGACAAGCGTGAACCTATATATTTTCGAACAAGCAAGGAGAACCAGCTGGACTCACACAAGAAAGTACAAGTAGATATTTACTTGAACTACGGGAGAGGAACTAATCCAAATGTAGTGGACTAGCTCAACAAGGAACATGCTTCAAGTACTCAAGAAGTCACCTTGTTATCAAGCAACTATATGCAATGTTTGCACATACACAACAAGAACATGTCTCATACACGTTAGTGCTTGTTCATAGCACTTTCTAGTTCACTACCATACATATGTATTGGTGTCAAGTCAAGTACAAGATTTTATTATCTTATATTCAAGTCTTAATCCAATTCTTTGGATGTTCAAATCACGTACAAGCTTTTAAGGTCTTATACTTCAAGTTATAACTTCCAATCTTTGGACATTCAAACAAGTATAAGAGTTATACATTTACTCTTACAAAAATCCCAATCCTATTATTAGGATGTTCAAGTCTAAGACCTTATTCTAATGCCCCTAAAGTATCACAACACTTGCTAGGACATAATATATTAAGGTTATATACCTTAACTAGGGTTACTTCCAACTTATACAAACTTTAAACAAAATCTTTGTTTTTTTAGATAACTGTGCGGTCGCCCAAAATGGACTGTGCGGCCGCACACAAGCAGGTCACTTTCTTTGAAAAACCCTTCAGAAAGATGTGCGGTCGCACACTCATTTTTGTGCGGTCGCACAGTGTACTAAAATGCGAAATTTTCATTCTTTCCCAGGTTGAAATAATTTCCGTCCCAAACGTAGGAGTAACATTTACTAACAATTTCAACATACCCAGAAAAGACATAACATCATTCAAACTCATCTTTCCAAATCCCTTTATTATTTTACACAGGGGAAATTTACTCCCTTTGTCCCAAATTTACAAATACCACAAAAATCATCCCAAACACAAAATTAACAATCACAAGTATCGAGAATAACATTTATGCATGTTATTACAAGCAAGGGGGAGCTAATAACTTACCTAGTCAAAATTCAAGTTGACCAAAACTTATTTTTGTTCGGCCTGGAACGCTCTATTCAACGCCACGAATATTAATCCGGGATCGGAATCAAGAACGGAGGGATAATTAAACTCGAGGAGTCGGGAATAGGGAAAATTCTAACCCTAGCTTTTCAGAACAGAGGGAGTGTACGTAATGAATTTGGGGAGAAATGATTTCTCAGAGAAGGAAACCCAAAGATAAACTTAAACTTTCAAAGAATGACACTTAGGCCCCTCAAGTTTCACTTTTAACAAAAAGACCCCTAAAGTCAAATTTCCACCAATGACCCAAAAGTCAAAACTAGACATTTAACCACCTTAATATTCTAAAGCAGTTAAAACTTTAACCCAAGTAAAACTAATACATAATATGCAAGTTCAAGTATTTAACAAGTATGTCAAATATTTAACAGGAAATTCGATGGGCGTTACATCCTCCCCACCTTAAAGAAAATTCGCCCACGAATTTTACTTACCAAAGTTTTCAAATAGGCTCGGGTATTTATCTCGCATCTCTTTCTCGGTTTCCCAAGTAGCTTCTTCAATTTCATGATTCCTCAACAGGACCTTCACAATAGGAATCCTTTTGGTACGCAATACTTGCTCTTTCCAGTCAAGAATTTCAACAGGCTGTTCCTCATAAGATAAATCAGGCTGAAATGGAATAGCCTCATACTCAAGAACATGTGATTCATCTGCCATATACTTGCGAAGCATAGATACATGGAATACATCATGAATACCAGATAAAGAAGGAGGTAAAGCCACTCTATAAGCCAACTTCCCAACTCTTTCAAGAATCTCAAATGGACCGATATAACGAGGAGATAACTTTCCTTTCTTCCCAAATCTCTTTATACCTCTACGAGGAGAGACCTTCAAGAATACAAAGTCACCTACCTAGAATTCAAGATCCCTTCTACGATGATCTGCATAACTCTTTTGTCTACTCTGAGCTGTGCGCAATCTATCTCGAATGAGTTTCACACTTTCAACTGACTGTTGAACCATTTCAGGACCCAAGAGTCTAGCTTCTCCCACTTCATCCCAGCATATAGGAGATCGACATTTTCTGCCGTAAAGAGCCTCATATGGAGCCATTTCAATGCTAGACTGAAAACTGTTATTATAAGCAAACTCAGCCAAAGGAAGATGAGTATCCCAACTGCCTTTGAAATCAATAACACAAGCACGTAACATATCCTCGAGAATCTGTATAAGTCTCTCAGATTGCCCATCAGATTGAGGATGAAAAGTTGTACTGAAATTCAATTTAGTACCCATAGCACCCTGAAGAGCCTGCCAGAATCGAGAAGTAAAACGAGGATCTCTGTCAGATACAATACTCACAGGAACCCCATGCAGTCGGATAATCTCCTGAACATACAAAGATGCCAATTGAGACAATGAATATCCCATGGAAATAGACAAGAAGTGAGCTGATTTAGTCAACCTGTCCACTATAACCCAAACAGCATCATGGCCTCGTCTGGTACGTGGCAAACCAGTCACAAAATCCATAGTAATATGCTCCCATTTCCACTCTGGAATTTCTAATGGTTGCAACAAACCTGCTGGACGTTGATGTTCCACTTTTACTTGTTGACAAGTCAAACATTTGGATACATACTCAGCAATTTCTCTTTTCATATTGTTCCACCAGAAATGTTTCTTCAAGTCTTGGTACATTTTAGTACTTCCAGGATGAATAGTATACTTGGCTTTGTGAGCCTCTTCAAGAACTTTCTTCTTTATCTCAGGATCAACTGGAATACAAACTCGACCTCGGAAGGTAAGAATTCCATCACTATTAAAAGAAAAATCTGGTTGCTTTCCTTCATTCATTCCACTAATGATTTTCTGCAATTCAGAATCAACTACCTGAGCTTCTTTGATCTGTTGGAGTAAATCTGAAGTAGCTGTTATATTCGCAAACACAACTCCATGATTTGATTCACAAGGACTCCAATCACACAAGTCTTCAAACATCTTCCATTCACGAATCATCAGGCAAGAAATATAAGTCTTTCTGCTCAGTGCATCTGCCACAACATTGGCTTTTCCTGGATGATAAAGGATAGTACAATCATGATCCTTCAATTTCTCCATCCATCTACGCTGCCTCATGTTAAGCTCTTTTTGAGAAAACAAGTACTTCAAGCTCTTATGATCGGTAAAGACTTCAAATTTGGTTCCATACAAGTAATGCCTCCATTTATGCAAAGCAAAAATAATCGCAGCCAACTCTAAATCATGAGTAGGATAATTCTTTTCATAAGGAGATAATTTTCGAGAAGCATAAGCTATTACCTTGCCATCTTGCATTAGAACACAACCCAATCCTTCTTTAGAAGCATCCGTATAAACCATGAAATGCTCAGAACCATTAGGCAAAGCCAAGACTGGAGCTGTAGTCAAACGCCTTTTCAACTCCTGAAAACTTGCTTCACATTTGTCATTCCACTCAAAAGAAATAGCTTTTCGAGTCATATTAGTCAATGGAGTAGCAATCTTGGAGAATCCCTCAATGAACCTCCGATAATAACTAGCTAAGCCCAAGAAACTACGGATCTCAGTCACTGTAGTTGGCCTCTTCCAGTTTACAACTGCTTCAACTTTGGAAGGATCTACTGCAATACCAGTAGCAGACACAACATGCCCCAAGAATGAAACTTCTTCTAACCAGAAAGCACATTTGCTGAATTTTGCAAATAGTTGTTTCTCACGAAGAACTTGTAATACTATTCTGAGATGTTGTTCATGCTTAGCCCGTGACTTAGAATACACAAGAATGTCATCAATGAATACCACCACAAAACAATCAAGATATGGCTTGAATATGCGGTTCATCAAATCCATAAATACAGCTGGAGCATTTGTCAAACCAAATGGCATAACAATAAATTCATAATGCCCATACCTGGTACGGAAAGCTGTCTTTGGTATATCCTCAGATCTGATTTTCAACTGATGATAACCACTTCTCAAGTCAAGCTTCGAATACACTACTGAACCCTGAAGCTGATCAAACAAGTCATCAATATGAGGTAACGGATATTTGTTCTTGATAGTTACCTGATTAAGATCTCTGTAATCAATACACAATCGCAGAGTCCCATCTTTCTTTCTGACAAACAACACTGGTGCACCCCACGGTGATACACTAGGCCTGATAAAGCCCCTTTCAAGCAATTCCTCAAGCTGTGTTTTCAACTCTCTTAACTCAGCTGGAGCCATTCTATAAGGTGCTTTAGAGATTGGTGCTGTACCTGGTACTAACTCAATACAGAACTCAAGCTCTCAATCAGGTGGCATGCTATACTCAGAAGAGAACACATCTGAAAATTCAGACACAACAGGAATATCCTCCATCTTGGGAACAGATAAACTCTGATCAAGTACACATGCGAGATACCCGGCACAACCACGAGATAAAAGTTTTCTAGCTTTTAAAGCAGAAATAACATGTATAGCACATAAAGGCTTATCACCTTCAAAGGTAAAATCAGGCAAACCAGGAATAGAAAAAGTTACTACTTTTCTATAACAATCAACAGATGCATGATGCACATATAGCCAATCCATGCCAAGAATCACGTCAAAGTCCCTTATAGGTAACATGACTAAGTCAGCAAGAAGGGCATGATCACCCACAAGAACCTCACATTTCTTGTAGACCTCAGAAGTAAACATGCAATCTCCCATAGGGGAAGATACTTCTAGCACATAAGGCATAGAATCAGGAAGAACATGCAAATGCGACACAAAATGAGATGCCACATAAGAATGAGATGAGCCTGGATCTATCAAGACTCGCGCTCTCGTACTGGAAAGTAATATAATACCTCCTATAACCGCAGAAGACTCAGTTACACCCTGCTGATCTAAAGCAAACACTCGACCCTGAACTTTTGGTCGACCCCCACTATCTCTCTTAGAACCTGAGACTGGTTGACTTGTACCCCCAACTTGATTTACTTTACTTTTAGAACAATTTCTAGCAAAGTGCCCCGCTTCACCACACACTATACACTTTCCTTGCTTTAGCCAACACTTGTCTTCAGAATGGCCTTCTTTCGAACAAAAGCCACATACTCTCCTGAGACCTTGGACTGTTGTCCTCGAACCAGTTGATACACTACCTTTGCTTTCGGTTGGCTGTCGGAATCGACGATCTTGGCGGCCAGATTTACCACCTTTAGAACCAGATCCCTGAGTTTTCTCCGATACACGACCAGTCATGGTTGTTCCCAACTTCACCTTGTGTTCTTCGATATCATTTTCAATGGTATAAGCCTTCTCCACTACTTGCTGATAGCTAGTGAGCTGTAGAGAAAGAAGTTGCTTTCTATACTCAGTCCTTAACCCTTTAACAAACCTCTGTGCCTTCTTGGCTTCGTTTGGAACTAAGTGATCACAATACCTTGCCAATTCTGTGAACTTGGTTGAGTATTGCCCCACGGTCAGACTTCCCTGCTCCAGATTAAGAAATTCCATCTCTTTCCTATCTTGGACCACTGTTGGAATAAACTGTGACTTGAATGCCTTAAGAAAATTCTCCCATGTCTGAGGTACACCTTCCAGTTCCCAACTTTTACTCAACACTTGCCACCAATGTTTAGCGGCTTTCTCAAGTTTAAAGGTTGCAAAGGTTACCTTATCACCACCTGCACATCTCAAGGCTGTAAAAATCTTTTCAATACTTTCAATCCACTCCTCTGCCTTTTTAGCATCAAATTCCCCGTCAAAACTGCGAGGTTTCAGCTTCAAGAACCTTGTAAGGCGATTAGGATAATCCCAGTCAACATTATCAACCATTTCTTCTTGAGGAGTTATAGATCTCAGCTGATTACTACCACTAGTACCTTCAGAACTCATTGTACCTGTAGGTAAACACTCAGCGTTATTAATAACACCCCAACACTCACCCATACCTAGTCCATAGACCCTATCCAGACTTAGAGCAAACTAAGGTAGCTAAACATGGTAGCTAAACCAGGGAAGCTCTGATACCAACCTGACACGCCCCCAGGTCCGGGGATCCCCTAATAGAACCTCGAACCTGGATGGGAGTGCCTAACGAGGAACAAGAAACTTAACAAGAACTTTATGACATTTGTTTAACAAACTGACATGATATATATACTCTAGAGTAAGGAGCTATACTAGCTCACAACACGAGTTCTAGACAAGAAAATTTAAAACCAAACTTAATACATACACAGCGGAAACATGCCTAGCACATAAGCTGGCATTAAGAGTACTATACAAGATGTCTAGTGACAACAAGAACTGAACAAGACTGTCTACCCCAAAATAAGGAGTTATACAACCCAATACATCGTCCTCACCAAGTGTAAAAGGACACAAGCCCCAAAATAATCACGACCTGCGAAGCAAGCTCCCAACTATGTCGAGCCTCACTGCGCACTATCCTTCCTTTCCTGGGGGGGGGGAACAAATAAAGGGTGAGATAAATCTCAGTAAGCTATTAGATGCAACTACATGACATGTTATCATGCAATTCAAGTAGATACTCAAATAATCATATCTCAAGTATCATCAAGTAACAAGTATATGAGAGGATAATCCACTCATCAAATAGCACATAAGGCTAAACAAGCAAGTTATAAGGATATTGCTTCCTTCCTTATTCCTCCCAAGAATACCATTGTTGTCGAAGCTTGTATTACTTTGACATCACGATCAATAACAGGAACTGATTATTCAGTATATATCAGAAGACCCGGTAACCAGTGTCATTCTCAATATCAGTACTCATGATTATTCACGAGGTGTTCGGGACGGGAGTTTAGCATTCACTTAAGTCAGGCTTATTGCTCCAACTAAGGAAGCTATGCCCTTACTATGGCCGGTAGTAAGGGGTCGGTCGGAAATACATAGGGACCCGATTGTCACTTAAACCCCAGCTCTCGCGACAAGCGTGAACCTATATATTTTCGAACAAGCAAGGAGAACCAGCTGGACTCACACAAGAAAGTACAAGTAGATATTTACTTGAACTACGGGAGAGGAACTAATCCAAATGTAGTGGACTAGCTCAACAAGGAACATGCTTCAAGTACTCAAGAAGTCACCTTGTTATCAAGCAACTATATGCAATGTTTGCACATACACAACAAGAACATGTCTCATACACGTTAGTGCTTGTTCATAGCACTTTCTAGTTACTACCATACATATGTATTGGTGTCAAGTCAAGTACAAGATTTTATTATCTTATATTCAAGTCTTAATCCAATTCTTTGGATGTTCAAATCACGTACAAGCTTTTAAGGTCTTATACTTCAAGTTATAACTTCCAATCTTTGGACATTCAAACAAGTATAAGAGTTATACATTTACTCTTACAAAAATCCCAATCCTATTATTAGGATGTTCAAGTCTAAGACCTTATTCTAATGCCCCTAAAGTATCACAACACTTGCTAGGACATCATATATTAAGGTTATATACCTTAACTAGGGTTACTTCCAACTTATACAAACTTTAAACAAAATCTTTGTTTTTTCAGATAACTGTGCGGTCGCCCAAAATGGACTGTGCGGCTGCACACAAGCAGGTCACTTTCTTTGAAAAACCCTTCAGAAAGATGTGCGGTCGCACACTCATTTTTGTGCGGTCGCACAGTGTACTAAAATGCGAAATTTTCATTCTTTCCCAGGTTGAAATAATTTCCGTCCCAAACGTAGGAGTAACATTTACTAACAATTTCAACATACCCAGAAAAGGCATAACATCATTCAAACTCATCTTTCCAAATCCCTTTATCATTTTACACAGGGGAAATTTACTCCCTTTGTCCCAAATTTACAAATACCACAAAAATCATCCCAAACACAAAATTAACAATCACAAGTATCGAGAATAACATTTATGCATGTTATTACAAGCAAGGGGGAGCTAATAACTTACCTAGTCAAAATTCAAGTTGACCAAAACTTATTTCTGTTCGGCCTGGAACGCTCTATTCAACGCCACGAATATTAATCCGGGATCGGAATCAAGAACGGAGGGATAATTAAATTCGAGGAGTCGGGAATAGGGAAAATTCTAACCCTAGCTTTTCAGAACAGAGGGAGTGTACGTAATGAATTTGGGGAGAAATGATTTCTCAGAGAAGGAAACCCAAAGATAAACTTAAACTTTCAAAGAATGACACTTAGGCCCCTCAAGTTTCACTTTTAACAAAAAGACCCCTAAAGTCAAATTTCCACCAATGACCCAAAAGTCAAAACTAGACATTTAACCACCTTAATATTCTAAAGCAGTTAAAACTTTAACCCAAGTAAAACTAACACATAATATGCAAGTTCAAGTATTTAACAAGTATGTCAAATATTTAACAGGAAATTCGATGGGCGTTACAAGTTGAACTCTTCTTGCAACACGATGGCTGCCATTGCTTCAAACTGTACGTCAGTAACATGGCTGTGAGAGCCAGATCTGCAAACCAAACATCTATCCACAATCTCTGCAAGGGCAAAGAATCTTCTTCTGTAGTGATCTTTGAGATGGTTATCTCCACTGAGTCTGGGACCGGCTCCCCTTATAAGGGTCCATGCCTTGTCCAAAGTCTGTTCATCAGTAATGGAGTCAGCACCCTCATTCCCAAGCAGAGGGAATACTTCATGAATAGAAGAGGGAGTAACGGAGATAGGCACGCCGGCGACGGTTGAAGCGATGGAGACGAATACAGAGGAGTCATTGCGATCAGTGATGACGGAGGAAATTGAGAAGAACTCTTGAACTTGACCCAGAAATATAAAATAAATACCCGATGGAGAGATGAAGGAGTCTAGAAGAGAACCAATCAGAAGATTCCTCAGGAATTCACCGTCAAGGGTGTCGTCGAAGAAGGTGGAGTCAACATAGCCTCCATAGATATCCTTTTCGTTGCTAGACATTTTCTGCAAAATCACTCAAAAAAAATCTCACAAGTTAGAACAAGTTAGTTCAAAAATAGATTGAAATGCAAGCGTGAAATCATCAAGTAGTTACCAGAAAATAATGTTAACTCTGGTTGAAGAACGTAAGAGAGAATGATAGAAGATGAATCAACACAAGCAGTAGAGATATCAAGAAATAGTGAAGAGCGAAAAGATCAGAGGGATTGTAAGTGTAGCTTATATATGTTATGGGAGAGAGAGAGAGAGAATAGAAAGGGTTTGCATGGAAGAAAGAGAAATAATGATGAGTTTAACTGTAACAAATACCTCGGAGAACGTGCGCACACAATGCATTAAATGCACGAATCGGACGGTTTAATATAGACGGTTAAACTTAGGAGAGAGAAAGGGTAGAAACGGCAACAATAAAGTTTAAGGTTACCTTTCTGATTTATCACAGAGAGTTGGGATAAATCTTTGACACGATTTGGGTAAGGCGGAGCACACACGTGTCAGAGAGGAGGTGTGACCGATTGTACCTTTGATTTGACTAAGCTTACGTCAGTGTCAGAGAATCTTTATCCTTTTGAACTGAGATCTACCGATGAATTTTGAATTTTGAATTTTGACAAATCGGCAAGACATGGTTCGGCAAGTTGTTGATCAGCAAGATATTTACCGGCATGATGTTGTCAGCAATAATTTGGTCGGCATGATTTTCAAACTTGCTGATGAGATCGGCAAGACTAGCACAAACAGCAAAGTCAGCACAATTTTAACTATAATAATCAATCATGCCTAGTTCACCTCTGAGGAATTCAAATCTTTTCTGATCTAAGGGTTTTGTCAGTATGTCTGCTCTTTGGTAGTCGGTATGAACTTTGAGCAGCACCACATTTCCCTTTTCAACATGTTCCTTCAGAAAATGATACTTGATGTCTATGTGCTTGGTTTTGGAATGCATGACCGGGTTGTTTGAAACTGAGATAGCAGATTGGTTGTCACAATAGATGGGACAAACTTGAGATGGAACTTCATAGTCAACAAGCTGCTGCTTCATCCAAAGGATCTGTGAACAGCAACTGCCGGTAGCTATGTACTCAGCTTCAGTAGTAGAAGTGGAAATTGATGCTTGCTTCTTACAGGACCAAGACACCAATCTATCACCAAGAAATTGGCAAGTTCCACTAGTACTTTTTCTGGTCACCCTACAAGCTGCAAAGTCTGCATCTGAATAACCTATTAGATTAAAAGATGAATCTCTAGCATACCATAATCCAAGGTTAGCAGTGCCACATAGATATTTAATGATACGTTTAACAGCTTGCAGATGGGATTCCCTAGGGTCAGCTTGAAACCTGGCACAAACACAAACAGCAAACATAATATCTGGTCTACTCGCAGTAAGATAGAGGAGTGAGCCGATCATACCTCGGTAGAGTGTCATATCTACTTTCTTACCAGACTCATCCTTATCTAAGTGAATGTTAGTGCCCATAGGTGTGCTTTGAGTGTGAGCATTGTCAAAGCCAAACTTCTTGATTAATTCTTTTGCATACTTGGCTTGACTGATGAATATTCCCTCATTGGATTACTTGACTTGAAGTCCAAGGAAATATGTTAGTTCACCCATCATGCTCATCTCGAATTTGCTCTGCATTAGCTTCTCAAAACTCTTGCAAAGTGATTCATTAGTAGAACCAAAAATAATATCATCGACATATATTTGAACAAACAATAAATGACCCTTGTGCTTGGCAACAAATAGAGTAGTATCGATTTTACCTCGAGTGAAACCTAAGCCATCACTAAGTAAGAACTTAGAAAGGGTTTCATACCATGCCCTTGGAGCTTGCTTTAGGCCGTAGAGAGCTTTCTTCAATCGGTAGACGTGATTAGGCTTCTTGGAGTCCTCGAAACCAGGTGGTTGTTCAACATACACAAGTTCTTGGAGTTCTCCATTTAGGAAACTTTTCACGTCCATTTGATATAACTTGAATTCTTTGAAGGCAGCATAGGCTAAGAAAAGTCTTATAGCTTCCAATCTAGCAACAGGAGCGAATGTCTCATCGTAGTCAATTCCTTCTTTTTGTCGGTAGCCTTTAGCAACTAACCTTGCTTTGTTTCTAATAATATTTCCAGCTTCATCCATTTTATTCCTGTAGACCCATTTTGTACCGATCACTTATTGAGATGATGGTCTTGGCACTAGTTCCTACACATTGCATCTTTCAAACTGATTTAGCTCCTCCTGCATAGCTTCCACCCAGCCAGGATCAGCAAGAGCTTCTTCAGTCTTCTTTGGTTCTATATTGGAAACCATAGCAGATGAGAAGAGACTCTCAGCGAATGCTCTACTAAGGTTCCTTGTCAATCTTGGTCCAAAGACATCACCAATCACATTTTCTAATGGATGATCACGAACTGTTCTAACCTCCCTTGGCACATCTTGTCTGACTGATTCTTGTTGTAAAGATTCTAGAGAAGGGTTAAGATCAGCAGGTGGAGTAGGAGAATTAGAATTTTGGGTGAGAGGTGGATTAGATTGAGAACTTGTTGGGAAAGGCCTTATAACCGAAATTGGTTGAGGGCTTGATCTGTTTTCAGAATGATCAGCAGATTTTGCATCGGCAAACGGATTATGAAATTCATCAGCAGGTTCTGGTTCTGCCGATGAAGGAAAATACGGAGCATCTGCTGATTCTTCTACTGAAATGACTGGATCAGCAGCTGGTACTTGACCTGCAGGGTTAGAATTACTGGATTCACCTGTCTCATGAGCACTAGAAGCATTAGTACTATTTGGAGCCTTGTCAGACTCTAACAAATCAAATTCATCAAAGGTTACATGAACAGATTCAACAATTTTCAAAAGTTTCTTATTAAAAACTCGAAAGGCCTTACTGTGTTTAGCGTATCCAACAAAGATTCCTTCATCAGCTTTCTCATCAAATTTACCTCTGTGCTCTTTACCGTTGTAAAGCACGTAACATTTGCAGCCGAATATTTTGAAGAATCCAATGTTGGGAGTTTTGCCTCTCCAGAGTTCATAAGGAGTCTTGTTATGGAATTTGTTGATGAGAGATCTGTTCTGAGTGAAGCGGGCGGTATTGATGGCTTCAGCCCAAAAATATTTCGGCATCCTGGCTTCAGCAATCATGGTCTTACCAGCTTCAATGAGAGTTCTGTTCTTTCTATCAACGACACCATTTTGTTGTGGTGTACCGGCATCTGAGAAGTTGTGGTCTATGCCATGATCATCACAGTACTGAGCAATACCATTGTTTTTGAATTCAGTGCCGTTGTCTGATCTCATGCTGATGATATCGCTTTCTTTCTGTGTTTGTAGTAGTCTGAATAACTTGGTAGCAACGGCATAAGTGTCATCTTTGTGACTGAAGGTTTCCACCCAAGTATATCTAGAGAAATCATCTACTACAACCAAGGTATATCTACTTCCCCCAATACTTCCGGTAGTTGTGGGGCCAAATAGATTCATATGTAGCATTTGGAGGCACTTAGATGTTGACATGCAGGGCTTGCTTCGGAAGGATGATTTATGTTGTTTTCCAAGCTGGCAGGCCTTGCATTTCTTTGCATGATCAGCAGACACTTGAGGCAGACCGGTTACCAGATTTGAACCGGCAAGCTTGGATAGATACTTGAAGTTCAAGTGACTGAGTCTCTTGTGCCATAGCCATGAGTTCTCACTGATGTTCTTAGCTACAAAACAAACATTAGCAACACCAGTAATAGCACTTAAGTCTACTGCATAAATGTTACCTTTTCTTTTGGCAGTGAGAAGAGTTTCATTTGAAGCAATGTCTTTCACATAGCAACTGGAAGTAGTAAATACACATTGCATTCCTTTATCACAGAATTGTGATATAGATAGAAGGTTGTGTTTCAGACCATCCACAAGAGAGACCTTCTGTACAGTAACTGCACCTCTCTTGATGGTACCTATATCGATGATTTTTCCTTTGGCATTATCACCGAAAACCACTGGGGGACCTGATGCTTCTGAGAAATCGGCGAGTAGATCTGCAAATCCTGTCATGTGTCTTGAACAGCCACTATCTAGAATCCACAAATCCTTGCTTGCACTAGTTGAGGCCATGAAGCATTCCTGAAATAAAACGGTATGCTTATGGTCCCCCTTATTCTTGGGTCCGAGGGTTAGTTCCTCTTTGGCAACCACATCTGGCCACCACTAGAGGATGCAACCTCAGTGGGTCCATATAGGTGCTTCAAGAGGCATTCATGAGCCTTGTGACCATAATCAGAACAATTTGAACATCTCACTTGATTTATAGGCCGTGGAGTCGGTAGAACGTCATTCTGTTCAGTCAGTGCATCGGCAGAACTAGGGAATTGAGCAGGCACAAACTTAGTAGGTTTAAAGGTTTTAGTATTGCCTTTCTTTCCATTCTGTTTACCTTTGGCAGTTACCTTATTAGGTACTTGTCCATCGGCAGCAGATGTGGTTAGACCGGCAGTACTAGCTCTGCTGATGTATTCACCAAGAATACCGTTATCGGCAGACTCAGTATCAGCAACCTTAACATATTTTTGTTTGTGCTTGTCATTCCTTTTGTTCTGCTTCTTAGGATACTTCATTGCCACAGCACTGTATATTGGCTTAGCATCCTTATGCACTGAGTTAACAGGACCACATTCAACTTTCTCATCCCTTTTCTCGGTCACACAAGTTTCAGTAGAGCTACTGCTGCTGGAATCAAATCCTAACCCAGATTGGTCCTTATAAGATATTTGGGTCTGTAGGATTGTTTCAACAACAACTCTAGATTTTGTGTAAGAATCAACAATCCTTAAGAGTTGATTGTTACTTTTCACAAGATCTTCGATCTGAGCTATCAATACTGCTACTTGGATTTTGAGATCTAGGTTTTCTTTCTTTAGAAGAACAAAATCAAGCTCATGTCCTTTGAGAACCTTAAGTTCAGACACAAGCAAGTCATTCTCTGCAGAAATTCTATTGAAATCAGCAGCCATCACTTTATGAACGCTACTCAGCTTCTCATGATCAATAAAAAGTTCATCCATTGTCTCTACCATTTCAGCTTTGGATATTTCAGGAAAGGGATCAGCTGGAATTTTGGGGGCAGAGGGAATAAGTTTGGGAGAGAAGTCAGGTAGAGAAGAGATGGGTTTAGATAAGCTTTTGGCAATGCTGGGATGCTCGGTGAAAGAGAATTTTCTGGTCATCGGTAAAGGTTTAGGTGTGATGGTAGTGAATTGAATAGAGTTACACTGACCATAGAGAGAGGTTCCCACTTGGTGAACTCTGTATCCATTTGGGTTCTCTGCTTTGACACTAATCTCTTTGAAGTGTGGTTGAGGTCTTCCAGTAGCTTCTTCTCTGACTGGAGATCTTGGAGGGGATGGATCTCGGTAGACTGGAGTCGGCAATGTAGATGTATCGGCATCTTCCAAGTCTAGGGCGACAAAGCTTACGTCGGCATCTTCATCTTCATCGGCATCTTTATCCGAGTCAGTTTCACACCAAACCGGCAAGGCCTTTTTTGTGCTTTCATCGGCAACAAAGCTTCGAGACTTGGGATGTCTCTTGTTGAATGAATTCCTCACATACTCATATTTTGGTTGAGGACATTTAGAAGCAAAGTGATCAGGTTTTCTGCAGTTGAAGCAAACAAGATCACCTTTGTTGTTCTTTCCGTCGGTAGCACTTGTTGATGATTTGTTGTAACTTGCTGGTTTTTGAAAAGTTGGTGTGAATGATTTTGGTTGCTGGTAGTTTCCTTTCTGCATCCTTTTGAAGTCCTTAAACCTTTTGTAGTTCCTAGTGAAGGCGGAAAATTCGTTTTCTTCCATAGGCTGTTCTGAGGTAGTTTCAGAGGTTTTGGAGCTGCAGGGTATAGGATGGGGATCTATAGGAGGGAATTTGTTTGAAGGGAAGGATATCTGTAACTGAGCTGATAGAGACAAGTTTTAGAAATTTTTATCGAGAACGTTAAGTTTTTGCAGTTCTCTCTCATACAGAAATAGACTAGATACAAGATTCTGAATAGAAGTCTTGTTCAAGTCTCTCACTTCTCTAACAGCGGTGACCTTGGTATGATATTCATTTCCTAAAGAACTTAGAAAACGAATATTCAGGTCTTTCATAGTATAAATCTTTCCTAATGAAGCACATAAATTACTTACCTCGCAGAATCTGTCGTAGGCACTCCTTAGTGATTCACCATCTTGTTTCTTGAAGGATTCAAACTCAGTAATACAATCGTAGAGTCTGTTGTCCTTTACCTACTCGTCACCTTCAAAGTATGCAAGGAGCTTGTTCCAGCATTCTTGAGCCGTGGAGCACAAGTCAATGAGTTTATATTGCTTGTCGTCTAAACCACAAGAAATAATGTGGCATGCTTTTCCATCTAGGGCAGCTGAAAGTTTGTCGTCTTCAGTCCATTCCTCTCTTGGTTTCTCGACCAAGGTTTCTTCAATCTGAACATGGGTTTCTTGTTCAGTGTCACGATCAGCATGTTGTGTCAGCGGTGTGGAGGGAATAGGTCTATAGGTGGTTGAGACTTTTAAAGGAATGATTGGACCACCTTCTATGACCTTCATCTACCGATCATCGATTGAGTTCATATACTTCATCATACGAGATTTCCAGACACCAAACTCGTTGACATTTAACAACGGTATGGTGGTGATGTTAAATGACTGCATGATTTTTCCTGCCATGGTATCGGCAATACAAGCTGCAAAGCTTGGAAATTTCTTTCAAAATTCCTAGCTCTGATACCAATTGTTAGGCCCAATTGGTAGGAAAATAGGCTAGAGGGGGGGGGGTGAATAGCCTTTTTAAAACTTTTACAAAGAAACACTTTTAAATGCAAAGTCACTTATCAGTTTGCAAACTATTATCAGTAAGCGCAGCGGGTAAAATATGACTTAGTTTTAACTCACACAAAATCAGTGTATAAAAGATTTTCAGAGCTTAGATTAGACACAAAGTTGTTTCTAAAAGTTCAATGCAGTTTCAAGAGATTGGTCAATGGAAATTACAATGAATCAGTATAAGCATATGCAATCTGCCGGTGATAGAATTCCAACCGGCAAAGATAAGGCAAGCAACAGAGACACAGGGATTTGGAGAGGTTCACAGTGTAAATACTGCTACGTCCTCTACCAAGTTTGGTCAGAACTTGGATTTGGGTTAAGAGTACTATTAGATTTTTCTAGTCTATTACAAGCACGGCTTTGCCGGTATACAAAGACTAAGTTCTAGAAATTTTAATGGATCGTAAAACAATTCTGACCAAGTGTATTTGAGCGGCAAGTTCAAGAGAACTTATCACACTCAGGTGGGTGTGTGAATAACTTAAACAACGTATTCCTTATATAATCTAGTTCGGGAATACTAACAATGTTGTTTGAGTTGGTGCACAAGTGTATGTCCTATTAAATGATCTAATGATTATATGGACACAGAATGTTTGAGTCTTTAATGAATACTCAAAAACATTCAACTCTCTTCAATGCTCTATTTTCACCAACCTTCTTCAATGCTCCAAGTCCACTATTTATAAGAGGAGTAAATGTCTTGAGTCTTGTAGAAGAAGGCTTGCAATTTGAATATCCAGCTGGGTAGTTGAGGAGCATTAAATGCGGTATCTTTAGCATTAATGGCGAAGATATGTGGTACACGCATGCTCGCAAAAGTCTGATGGGTAAGGACCCCTTTGTCTCAACCGGTTACCTGCAAAAGCAAGTAGAGACAGAGTATAGCTAAAAGTAGCTATGTGTCAAACGGCGCAGCAATCATTACAGAGCAGGTAAACTACTTTTAGATAAAACTGTAAGAAAGGACAGGGACAATCAGCAAGGTTGACTTTAAGGTGAAACGATGTAACCTGACTGACAGTACAGACTGTCTTTCTTTATCGGCAAGTTGAGAATGAAGTTGATCGGCAACTTGTTTATCAAGTTGATCGGCAACTAGTTTACTGGTCTGCTGATTTGCTTCCTCTTGCTGGTTTGCCTTGTTTGAAGAGTTGGAATACACCTGTGCTGATCACCAAGAATCCTAAGAGTACCTTATAAGGGTTCTAATAAAATTGGGGGATCCTAAGTGATAGCTATGATTGAGATTAAGCAATTCTATGTCCTAAACATATATTTGATCAACAGTTTGTTTATGGTGTTTTATTTTCGGATCTTATGTTGGTTTTTATGGTTTTTTTAAAAACTTGGATTTACTTTGGATTTTGAAGGTACTAGTTGAAAACATTTAAGGATGTGTTTAATTAGTATTTGTTTGTAAATTCTTGTTTTCTCTCGACTCCTACTTTAAGGGGGAGTTTATATTGGGTGGTTGTTATATTATCTTGTTATATGGCTAACTTGTTTTTGCAGGTACCAACACTTAGGTGATTGGAAAGAAATCTCAAATTAAGGGGGAGATTGTTAGTGCAGAACTGAGGTGTTGCCTCAGGTGTTGCCCTGACAGTCTAAGTGCTGTGACGAGATTCTTTGTAATTCGACATTTCTTTCTAATGTAATTTTTATACTAATGTCCTAATATTATTTTCTAGATGTTGGTCCATATTTTCAGGTATAATAAAGTTGGTTTATGGAGCTTAAAATGTGGAAGAAAAATTAATGGAGATTTATTCATAATTGGCGAGTAAATGAAGGAGTCTCAAACATATTTAACATGTGTTAAATATGGAGAAAACGTGGGAGACCCTTTCAAAGTTGTTGTTGCTGATTAATTGAAGATGTACAAGGCTTTGGAAGCATGAGGTACAAGAAGGAGAAGCAAGGACTTGGGCTTTAAGAAAGCGGTTGAGAAAAATATTTCTCTTGTGCTATTTATTTTCCGCTGCAAAAACTCTACAATTTTTGTGTGTGTATTTTCTGTCCGTCTGGAGTGTTACCTGGGGTGTTACTTAACACTTGAGGTAACATATGTTCTCAGCAAGCTATTGACAAACAATTTCAGATTTAAATCAAAAATTGATTCTGAAATATTAACAATCAACACGGTGATAGGATTAATAATAGGAAGCACAGGAAGATTGAGAAGAGGGAGAAGGTGCTTATGCGGCCTGAATTTGAAGGACGGAAAGAGGGGTAGATCAGTGAAGCTTAAGTTTCTCTTCCATTCTTACTTTTTATTTCACACACGGGCACACACACACATAAAAGAAAGCACGAACACACATACATACACACAAAAATGCACATATAAACCCAAGTAACTAAATTTCTATTGTATATTGTGTAAAGTAGGAATTGAGAAGACAGAAAAGAAAGCATGGGTTAATCAGTGGTCGGCGTTGGGCGTCATAAAAAAGCAAGTCGTGATGAAGAATTAGTCGGCGGTTTCAGAAGATCCGGTGGTTGAAGAAGAATAAGGAGCGGCAGCGGCAAGCGATAAAGAAAAATCTGTATGTTCTCCCCCATTTTCATCTCTTTCTCCCTCTCTCTCTCTCTCTCTCTATCTATCTCTCCATGACTTTGAATTCAAACCTTGGCTTTTACACATACTTATGCAGCTTTCAGTGTCCGTTTTTTCCAACTTCAAGAATTTGCACCACGAAAATGAGAGAAAGAAGAAGAGAAGCCGAGAGAGGGTAGCCATGGTGGATGGAGAAGAGAGAGAGAGAGAGAGACGTGTAGTGATGGAAACCAGAGGAGAGCAATGACTTTTTTAGGGGATAAGGGCGTATTGTGTGGGGAGTGGGGAGATGAAAACTTTTTACTGGGAACAAGAGAGTTTTTTTTTCTTTACAAAAATGTTATTTTTCTCTCAATTTTTTTCGTTATTTCAAATCTCAATATTAACGAAACTGGATGGTTTATGGGAAAGATGGTATTTGAATTATTTGGCTATTTCAAATCTCAATATTAAGGGACCGTTCTCTATTTTAGGCGTTCAGGTGAGGTGATAAACAAAGGTACTATTCACACTTACTATGTGCAAGTAGTCCAAACATCATTTTTCAAGTTCATCTAATTTTTCTTTCGAACAAAAAAAAGTTCTCTAATTTTAAATTAGTCAATATAGTAAACTTAATGAGTAGTCGAATTCTTTTCATATTTTCCAAGAGAATGGTCATTTTGTCATTAAATTTATTTGAGTTTACCTTTCAAACAATAAAATGAGATTTAATTTAAAAAAAAAAATGAAATTATGAGATCTATTATTTTAAGATGGAAAAATATTCCGTATTTCCGTGTTTTTTTTTTTTTTGTAAATTAAAATCCTCAATAGTCAGTATCGAATAAGTAAATTCACCATTTTCTTTAGAAAGCAGTAAATTCAAAATTATTAAATTATACTCCTTCCGTCCTAGAGTATATGTCCACCCTCCCATTCTCATGAGTGGGAGAGAATAGTAAGTTGATTGGTGTTGTTAATGTAAAAGTAAGTAGGAGAGAGAATGAGTGAGAGGAATAGTAAAGATTCTTTGCCATTTAAGGAAGTGGACACATACTCTGGGACAGACTAAAAAGGAAATGTGGACATAAAATTTATATATTGAGTTTATTTATTTTTTATTATTTAATATTTTCAAAATAATTTAAAAACCCTTTTATTCAATATTTTATTAATTATTTTGATTTTCGACATAAAAAATAAATATTTTGATTTTTAGCCTTACAAAGTTTTAAACTTTCATTTATGTCCTTTAACTGACTTTTCTGACGAAAATCGTCAAAAAGGCCTAACGTGACGAACATTTTTTACCTCAAGGCCTAAATTGGCGAAAAAAGACGCCCAAATTTCGATTGGAAGGGTGGTACTATATTTCATGGTCTAAATTGTCATTAACCTGATATTTTATTGACCACATCTGTCGCGACCCGACCCTGCGGGCCGGGAGCTCGCGAGCTGGACGTCGACTTAATTATTAAAACACCAAAATACAGAAGATAAAAATTCCTCTTTAATACCAAAAGATGTAACACAAGGTTTTAGAAATCCAAGTCTTAACAACATTACTAAACCACTAGTATAAGCTCACAAGCTTACACCAAAACACAAAATATTACAACTTCTTAATGACGTCATAGTTTGGTAATACTATCCTAAAAGGTTATACATTTAAGTAATGCAAACCGAATAACAACCTGCCCAAAAGCCTCGAACACCCTCGACGTCCTTCTCGTGATCAGCGAGTCCTATTACTTTCCTCCTGGGGGGGGGGTTAAGGAAAAACAAAGATAAAAAGAAAGGGGTGAGATAAATCTCAATAAGTTACTAATGCAACTACATGTCATGCTATGATGCAATAACAGTAATAAATCTCATATAGCACGTAGCAAGTAACAATTAACATATAGCAGCGGAAATAAACAAGTAACAAAGGATATTAGCCAAGGTTTCCCAAACTGATAGAACAATCGCTGCGCAGCTTCAACCAATCAACCAATCAAACAATCTTCATAGTAGCATAATAGCTGAAGATCACAACCCCGGTACCGGAACCATAACAATGTAACATGTCACAAAGGACAGGGAAATGACACAGAGTCATACCCAAAACGACTAGCTAGAATACTCACCAAAGGAGCTAGCTCATCCCAACCAAGGCCAATCTGGATGAGGAAAGAAGGACTAATGGGCGATGCTATACTGGACTTGGCTTGTGCCATTATAGCATTATCCATTGCCTGACTCGAACACAATTAACCAGCTGGACTTTCAAATAAATGCTAAGTAATAAATACTAGCTTAAATAAACAACCAATGATTCCAAAGTAGGGAACCATTCCAAATAAATCACCATAAAGATGAACCAATCCAAACAACACATCAAAGAAGTTCAACATTCCAAAACGACACTTAATCAAATTCCATAACATATTTGTTCACAAAGGAACCATTTTACCAACCTAGAGTGTTCCACAATGACCATCTAAGTTAACTAGAATAGTACTCAAAACCTAGACCAATTCTAAACGTTTTTGTTTTATGAAACACTTACTGAGAGCTCGACCTAATCTGAACCTGAAACTCAATAAAATAAACCCACTCATCTCAAAGTACTCAAGTAGATCTTTAAAACGATAGTTTACACGTCTAAAACAGAGTCCGGATGAAGAAGTTATGGCCTCCGGAAGATTGAGTGTAAAACGGAGAACATGGGGAAAAGAGAAGGGGGGTGCGCACGCCTCCCTTAAAAGGGTGCGCGCGCCTCCAAGGATCAGAAGGTAGAGTTTTTGAAACACATGAAGGTGTGCACGCCTCCCCTAAAAAGGGTGCGCGCGCCTCCTTTTATCAGAAGGTTTAGTTTTTGAAGCATAAGAGGGAGCGCACGCCTCCCTTAAAAGGGTGCGCGCGCCTCCTTGACCGGAGGAGCCAAATCCAGCCATTTTTCTGGGTTTGAGCCACTTTTCTTACCATTCACAACCCATTAGAATCAACACTCCTAACTAGCACAACAATGAACCAAAACAACATATATGCCTACAAAAGACTTATTTTACAACCCACACAATCCAAGCCAAGAGTTGATTCAAACACCCAAATTTCACAAAAGTGGATAAATTACAAATAAATTCCAAATCAACCAAAGAAGCCATATATATCAACTAGAGAATCAATGGAGTTAAAGATGAACATTTTTAGCATAAATGGGGGAAAAGCAACTTACTTGGAATTTATCAAAGATGACGGAATTCGAAATTTCTTAGCTCTACACGATCCTATCGACGATCTAATCATTTTTCATAAAATGGGCAATAAGAAATAATGAGAGGAAGATGATCAAAATGAAGAGATAGAGAGAGAGGGAGTTTACCTTCAACAATGGAGAGGAGAGGTTGAGTGTGTGTGTGTGTGTGCAGGGAATAGAGAGAGAGAGAAGGTGAGGGAGAGGGAGGGAGTAAGTAGAATGATTTAAAATAGTTACACCTAGGCCTCCTCTACTACTACTACTACTACCACTACTACTACTACCCTTAATATCCTCTTCCCTAATAATTCCCTTACTTCATACTAGCACAAATGACTAGTTAAAATGCTAGGCATAAAAATATTATGAGGTATAAATGCACACATAAATATTTAAATAGATAAATAAATAAGCAAATAAATAAATAAATAAATATTTACTACTAAGAAAATAGAGACGGGTTTTCGGGTCGTGACATTCACTCCTCCTTAAAGAAAATCCGACCCGAATTTTTAAAGATACTTACCCGAAACAAAAAGCCACGGATATTTCCGTTCCATCTCTTCTCGGAGCTCCCACGTTGATTCTTCGACATTGTGATTCCTCCATAGCACTCTAACCAACGCAATTCTTTTATTCCTCAGCTCTTGAACTTTGGTATCAAGAATCCGAACCGGTCGTTCCTCATATGACAAGTCAGGCTCTATATCCTCCGGTACCCTCGGTAACACGTGAGATGGATCATGCAAATACTTCTGAAGCATAGAAACATGAAAGACGTTATGCAACCGGTCTAAAGAAGATGGTAACGCAAGTCGATAAGCAAGAAGCCCCACTTTTCCCAAAATCTCAAACGGTCCAATAAACCTCAGAGCCAATTTACCCTTCTTCCCAAACCTTCGAATACCCACCTTCGGAGATACCTTCAAAAATACAAAGTCTCCGGTCTGAAAATTAAGATCCCGTCTTCGGTGGTCAGCATAGCTCTTTTGTCTACTCTGGACCGTCTTCAATCGATCCTGAATAACTCTGACTTTCTCAACTGAATCCTGAATCAAATCAATACCCCATATCTTCGCTTCCCCGATCTCATCCCAACAGATAGGTGATCTACACTTTCTCCCATACAAAGCCTCATAAGGAGCAATCTCGATGCTAGCCTGATAACTGTTATTATAAGAAAATTCCACTAAAGGTAAATGCGTATCCAAGAATCAGAAAAGTCTACCGAACAAGCTCGAAGCATATCCTCTAGAATCTGAATAGTTCTCTTGGATTGACCGCCAGTCTGAGGGTGAAAAGCTGTACTGAATCTCAAATCTGTACCCAAAGCTGCCTGTAATGCTTTCCAGAATCTGGAAGTAAACCTCGGATCTCGATCTGATACAATGCTAACCGGAACCCCATGCAATTTCACAATCTCATTAATATAAAGGGTCGTAAGTTTTTCCATCGAGTATCTAATATCAATCGGTAAGAAATGAGCACTCTTGGTTAGTCTATCCACGATCACCCATACACTATCATACTTCCTACGGGTACGAGGTAGTCCCGTAACAAAATCCATAGTCACATGTTCCCATTTCCACTCCGGAATCTCTAACGGCTGAAGTAGTCCTGCGGGTCTCTGATGCTCAGCTTTGACCTGCTGACAAGTTAAACACTTCGATACATACTCAGCTATTTCTCTCTTCATGTTATTCCACCAGAAATGTTGCTTCAGATTTTGGTACATCTTCGTACTACTAAGATGAATAGTATATCTCGATTTATGACCCTCATCTAAAACGTGCCTCTTTATTCCATCAACGACGGGTACACACAAACGACCACGATATGTCAACACTCCAACCGGACTGATAGAAAAATCCTCAAAGTTCTTCTCCTTCATTTTACCCATTATTTTCACTAACTCGGGATCTTCTTTCTGAGCTTCCTTTATTCTTTGGATTAGGGTTGGAGATACCCTAATATTCGCAAAAATAGCCCCATGTCTCGATTCACGAGGACACCAGTCTCGAACATCCTCAAGCATTTTCCACTCTCGAACCATCATCGAAGCCACATAAGATTTTCTACTAATCGCGTCGGCTACAACATTCGCCTTCCCTGGATGATAAGATATTTTACAATCGTAACCTTCAAAAGTTCCATCCATCTGCGCTATCGGTTATTCAGTTCCTTCTGTGAGAAAAGATACTTCAAACTCTTGTGATCCGTGAAAATTTCAAATTTTGCCCCGTAAAGGTAATGCTTCCACTTATGAAGAGCAAAAACAATAGCTACCAATTCCATGTCGTGAGTAGGATAATTCTGTTCACTCGAACTCAACTTCCTCGAAGCATACGCGATAACTTTCCCATTCTGCATTAAAACACAACCCAAACCTTCCTTCGATGCATCACTATAAATCACTAGGTCATCGTTCCCATTAGGCAATGACAATATCGGTGCAGTATTCAACCTCTTCTTCAGCTCTTCAAAACTGTTGTTACACTTCTCGGTCCACTCAAACGGAACATTCTTTCGGGTCAACTGAGTCATCGGTGTAGCAATCCACGAAAACCCTTCTATAAACCTCCTGTAGTACCCTGCTAACCCCAGAAAACTCCTGATCTCAGTCACTGTCTCGGGTCTCTTCCAATCAACAATAGCTTCTATCTTTGAAGGATCCACAGTAATCCCATCTTTCGAAATAACATGACCCAGAAATGAAACTTTCTCGAGCCAAAATTCACACTTACTAAACTTCGTGAATAACTGTTATTTTGCGAGTACTGATAAAACTGTCCTCAAATGTTGCTCGTGCTCTTCTCGAGATTTGGAATAAACAAGTATATCATCAATGAAGACCACTACGAACATATCAAGATAAGGATGGAAAATCCTGTTTATCAAGTCTATAAATACGGCAGACACGTTAGTCAACCCAAACGGCATAACTAAGAACTCATAGTGACCATATCGGGTGCGAAAAGCAGTCTTCGGAACGTCCTCCGATCGAATCTTCAACTGATGGTATCCACTCCTCAAATCAAGTTTAGAGAATACCACTGACCCTTGAAGTTGATCGAACAAATCATCAATATGCGGTAGAGGATATTTGTTCTTCACCGTTACCTGATTCAACTTTCTGTAATCAATACACAACCTCAGCGAACCGTCTTTCTTCCTTACAAACAAAACCGGTGCTCCCCACGGTGAAACACTAGGTCGAATAAATCCTCTATCAAGCAACTCATGTAACTGAACCTTCAGTTCTTTCAACTCTGCTGGAGCCATTCTATAAGGTGCTTTCGAAATCGGAGCTGTACCTGGTAATAGATCTATAAAGAACTCTATCTCTCTATCGGGTGGCATACTGTACTCTGAAGAGAAAACATCAGGAAATTCTCTAACTACCCGAACACTTTCCAAACCAGGTGATTCTTTCCTGGTATCCAGCACACTAGCCAAATAACCCTCACAACCACGATGCAACAAATTCCCTAGCTTTCACATAAGAAATTATACGAATATTTCTACCCAAAGGAATAGCCTCAAACACAAACTTAGGCACATTAGGAATAGAAAAAGTAACGACCTTCCTACGACATTCAACTGAAGCATGATATTTGCTCAGCCAATCCAAACCCAAAATAACGTCAAAGTCTTGTATCGGAAGAACTACCAAATCCGCACATAAAACATGACCACAAATAAGCACATCACAAGCACGAAACACTTTATCAGTCACTAGACACTCTCCCATAGGAGTTGACACCTCTAACACATAAGGTAAGGACTCAGATGAAGCATTTAGCAAAGAAGCAAAGTGCACAGATATGTATGAATGCGATGATCCTGGATCTACTAATACACGGGCGCTCACACTAGACACAGAAATAATGCCTCCTATCACTGAAGGATCATCGGTAGCCTGGTGCTGGTTCATAGCAAAAACTCTTCCTTGAACCTTAGGCTTCCCCGTTGCATCTCTCTTCTGACCTTGAGCAGTACCAGCTCCACTTCCCCATGGCTGACCCCTAAACTTCGGACAATCCTTCACAAAGTGCCCCAATTGACCGCAATTAATACACTTCCCTTGCTTCTTCCAACACCGATCCTCAGAATGTCCTTCCTTCTGGCAATAAGAACAAAGTCTCCTATTCTGATTCCCTTGGTTCCCCGGAGTAGTGACCGGATTCCTTAGGATTGGTTGCCCTTTGAATTGAGATTGTCCTCCTGAATTACCTCGGTTATCCGAACGTGGTTGTGGTTGTGACCTGCTTTGACCTCTTTGTTTACCCGTGTTAACTACCTCAGTCTTTCTCTTGTGCTCCCCGATGTCTTGTTCTACCAAGTAAGCACGGTCCACAGCATCCTGGAAAGTCTGAATCCTCTGAGCTATAAGCTGAGTCCTGATAGCTGTCCTCAAGCCTATGATAAACCTCAACGCCTTCTGCTCTTCAGTCCTCACAAGGTAGTCATAATACCTAGCTAATTCTGTGAACGTAGCCGAGTATTGAGCTACGGTCAACACATTCTGCTTCAAGCTTAGGAACTCGATCTCCTTCTGATTCTGATCGACCAAAGGAATGAAGTGTTCCTTAAATTTCCTCACAAACAACTCCCAAGTATACGGTACAAGAGTCGCATCCCAACTTGCCTTAAGTGCCTTCCACCAATGTTCAGCAGCTCCCACTAGCTTATAGGCCGCAAACCGAACTCTATCCTCGTCCGTGCAACCAAAGACATCATAGATCTTCTCCATTGATTCAATCCACATTTCAGCCTTTTTCACATCCGGCTCACCATCGTACTCGACCGGTTTCAATTTCAAGAACTGCTCCAACCCATACCGTGGAGGTGGTGCTTGTTCCTCTCTCGGCCCTTGGTCATGAATTGCTTTCATAGCCGCTTCAAACATACCCTGAAACATCGCACGATTTTCTTCCCGTATCTCATTATGATTCGGAGCCCCACTGGGACCTTCACCAGCTCTTCTTCTAGCCATTTTGAACAAATACCTGCATAAAACACCAACCGTTACTCATTCCGAACACTACTACCCTCCTAGGTCATTCTAGTACACCTATACTTAAACTTAGAGCTAAACCGTAGCTCTGATACCAACTGTCGCGACCCCGACCCCGCGGGCCGGGAGCTCGCGAGCTGGACGTCGACTTAATTATTAAAACACCAAAATACAGAAGATAAAATTCCTCTTTAATACCAAAAGATGTAACACAAGGTTTTAGAAATCCAAGTCTTAACAACATTACTAAACTACTAGTATAAGCTCCACAAGCTTACACCAAAACACAAAATATTACAACTTCTTAGTGACATCATAGTTTGGTAATACTATCCCAAAAGGTTATACATTTAAGTAATGCAAACCGAATAACAACCTGTCCAAAAGCCTCGAACACCCTCGACGTCCTTCTCGTGATCAGCGAGTCCTATTACTTTCCTCCTGGGGGGGGGGGGTTAAGGAAAAATAAAGATAAAAAGAAAGGGGTGAGATAAATCTCAATAAGTTACTAATGCAACTACATGTCATGCTATGATGCAATAACAGTAATAAATCTCATATAGCACGTAGCAAGTAACAATTAACATATAGTAGCGGAAATAAACAAGTAACAAAGGATATTAGCCAAGGTTTCCCAAACTGATAGAACAATCGCTGCGCAGCTTCAACCAATCAACCAATCAAACCATCTTCATTGTAGCATAATAGCTGAAGATCACAACCCCGGTACCGGAACCATAACAATGTAACATGTCACAAAGGACAGGGAAATGACACAGAGTCATACCCAAAACGACTAGCTAGAATACTCACCAAAGGAGCTAGCTCATCCCAACCAAGGCCAATCTGGATGAGGAAAGAAGGACCAATGGGCGATGCTATACTGGACTTGGCTTGTGCCATTATAGCATTATCCATTGCCTGACTCGAACACAATTAACCAGCTGGACTTTCAAATAAATGCTAAGTAATAAATACTAGCTTAAATAAACAACCAATGATTCCAAAGTAGGGAACCATTCCAAATAAATCACCATAAAGATGAACCAATCCAAACAACACATCAAAGATGTTCAACATTCCAAAACGATACTTAATCAAATTCCATAACATATTTGTTCACAAAGGAACCATTTTACCAACCTAGAGTGTTCCACAATGACCATCTAAGTTAACTAGAATAGTACTCAAAACCTAGACCAATTCTAAACGTTTTTGTATTATGAAACACTTGCTGAGAGCTCTACCTAATCTTAACCTGAAAATCAATCAAATAAACCCACTCATCTCGAAGTACTCAAGGAGATCTTTAAAACGATAGTTTACACGTCTAAAACGGAGTCCGGATGAAGAAGTTATGGCCTCCGAAAGATTGAGCGTAAAACGGACAACATGGGGAAAAGAGAAGGGGGGGGGGGGGGGGTGCGCACGCCTCCCTTAAAAGGGTGCGCGCGCCTCCAAGGATCAGAAGGTAGAGTTTTTGAAACACATGAGGGTCCGCACGCCTCCCCTAAAAAGGGTGCGCGTGCCTCCTTTGATTAGAAGGTTTAGTTTTTGAAGCATAAGAGGGAGCGCACGCCTCCCTTAAAAGGGTGCGCGCGCCTCCTTGACCGGAGGAGCCAAATCCATCCATTTTTCTGGGTTTGAGCCACTTACTTACCATTCATAACCCATTAGAATCAACACTCCTAACTAGCATAACAATGAACCAAAACAACATATATGCCTACAAAAGACTTATTTTACAACCCACACAATCCAAGCCAAGAGTTGATTCAAACACCCAAATTTCACAAAAGTGGATAAATTACAAATAAATTCCAAATCAACCAAAGAAGCCATATATATCAACTAGAGCATCAATGGAGTTAAAGATGAATATTTTTAGCATAAATGGGGGAAAAGCAACTTACTTGGAATTTATCAAAGATGACGGAATTCAAAATTTCTTAGCTCTACACGATCCTATCGACGATCTAAACATTTTTCATAAAATGAGCAATAAGAAATAATTAGAGGAAGATGATCAAAATGAAGAGAGAGGGAGAGGGAGTTTACCTTCAACAATGGAGAGGAGAGGTTGAGTGTGTGTGTGTGTGTGCAGGGAAAAGAGAGAGAGAGAAGGTGAGGGAGAGGGAGGGAGTAAGTAGAATGATTTAAAATAGTTACACCTAGGCCCCCTCTACTACTACTACTACTACCACTACTACTACTACCCTTAATATCCTCTTCCCTAATAATTCCCTTACTTCATACTAGCACAAATGACTAGTTAAAATGCTAGGCATAAAAATATTATGAGGTATAAAGGCACACATAAATATTTAAATAGATAAATAAATAAGCAAATAAATAAATAAATATTTACTACTAAGAAAATAGAGACGGGTTTTCGGGTCGTGACAACATCGATAGTGGACCCGTCACACTTATATTAAAAGCACCAATACAATTATGACACCTCATTTTGTAAGCCACATTTTATAGTCATTTTTTGTAACTTTATTACTCCCTCCGTTTCAAAATATCTGTCGCTTTAGACTTTTTCACACATACTAAAAAATATAATTAATTAATGTTAAGAAGACCCATTTGCCCCTAAATAATTCAACTTTCTAGGTGATTAAATGCTTGCATGAGAGATACTTTCACCATCATTAATAAGAGTATAATTGAGACAAAAGGGTAAAAGTGCATTGATAATAGTAAAGCGACATATATTTTGAAACAATTTTTTACTCCTAAAGCGACATATAATTTGAAACGAGGGGAGTATTTCCCATAATATTTCCTTACAACCAGGCGGTCAATTTGTTAACCTAAAACACGCCACGTATAGAAGCTTCTATGTCGTCAATTACAATTTATAATCAATTGTTTCCATCTATTCGAAGTGTTTCACTTCACTAGACATACATTTATTTCTTTCAGCTACAACCAAACTTCTACGTTTTCCAAGTTGACATTACTTTTTTTTGTTACTCTTCACACCAACAATGTAACTACTCCCTCCGTCCCAAAATACTTGTAGTTTAAAGGGTTGAAGTTTGTCCTAAAATGTTTGTACTTTTGCTTTTATCTAGACATCTTTGGCATTGTTTGTCAAATATACCCTTATTTATGATGGTAGTTGTTATTGTAAAAAAATTTAGTTGTCTTGGTACTTGAAATGATTCAAGGGTAATTTAGTCCATTAGATATGCATTGATTGCTTTTCTTAATTTGTGTGAAAATCCTAGAACTACAAATATTTTGAGACGGAGAGAGTACTCTATTTCTTGGGAAATCACCATCTTTGCATGTTCAGCATAAATTAAATTGGTTGTACAACAGTTAATTACAACCACCAACTCCAATAAATTCAAACAATGATGCAGTGTATAAATACAAATAGACATACTCATACTATCAACGTTACGTAGATATATTTAACATTGTTTGTCAAATACTTCTTACGTCCCTAAATTATCTTTGCGTTTGACTATTCAAACTTTTGGAGGATATAAACACTTGCTCCACTGACCATAGTTTTTTTAACCCTAAAATATTGAAATGTGAAGAACTTTTTGAGACAATAACAAATAACAAATTCGAAGATAATATTGGGACGGAGAGAGTATACCCTTATTTATGATGGAAGTTGTCATTGTAAAAACATTTAATTGTCTTGGAATTAAAAATATTTAAAGAGTTATTTAAACCGTTAGTGTAACGACCCCAAAACCAGTCCCTATTTATTTTATATTTTATTTTATATTTTGAGAATTTTAATTTGAACTTATATGTGCATCTTATGTGTTGCATCATATTTCATAATTTGCACATCTTAATTGATTATATGTGTTAGTTAAAGTGTTAGGAGTAATCTTTGTTAAGGGAGTTAATTGTGTTAGTTGAACCTTAGTGAAATTTATAACTTTAGGGGTTTAATTGTTGAAAATGAAACGTTAGTGATTTAATTAAAGAAATGGGTAAAATCTTTACATGGTTATCTCATTTCCCCCCCTCCCCTGCGCACCTCACCATTTCTTTACAAACTTTCCCAAAATTCTTCTCTGAGGATTCCATGGAAGAAGGTGAGGAATATTTTATTCATTTTGATTTTCTTTCTTTTTATTTACTGGTCTATTTTCAAATCTAATTATACCAAAATGTTCAGGGTATTGAGTAGGCCATTTCTAACCGATCAAATAATATTTTCTCGATACTTTTCCGGAAAATAGGTAAGTTACTAATTCCCGTTTAAATGTTAAATTGGTCATATATATGTTATATATGCTATATGTGTTGAAAAATCATGTTTTGAATGTTTTTGTGATACTTGTAATTTTGGGGCAAAGGGAGTAGTATGTGAATTGAGTCTAGTTGGGTGTTAGAGTTGTTTGAAGCTGATTTTGCAGCTCTAGTGAAGTTTAATGAAGTTACAAATGTTGATGTTATAAGTATTAGTACTTTTGGGACGGTGAGATGAAGGGAGCATATCTAAATAGCCAAAATTTTGCTCCAGGCTTGATTACACGACTCGTGTAAGGTTACATGAGTCGTGTAGAGGAAAAAATATGAATGAGAGAATTGTTACACGAGTCGTGTACTGATACACGACTTGTGTAGAAATTGTTACATGAGTCGTGTAAGGGTACACGAGTCGTGTAAAGGCCAAATTCTGCACTTGTACATTTTACGTGAAATCTTCCGGAGGCCATAACTTCTTCATCCGGACTCCGTTTTGGTCGTGTAAACTATCGTTGGAAAGCTCTTCTCGAGTACTACAAGATGGGTTGGTTTTTCAGTTGGGTTATGAATTTTATTGTACGGAAATCCAGTAGGTGTTTAGTACCAAAAAGAGTATTAATGGTTCATTATGGTAGAGTTGGTCTTTTGTGATCAAGTTTGAATTGATGTGATCGTTTGGATTGATTGTGTGGTGACTTAATGTCAATGTATGGATTATATTATGAATATGTGTTTGCCTCTTTATGATGAGCTTGTGTGGTTCCCTACTTTGGAATCATACCCCAGTTGTTGTTTAAGCAAGTATTCTTTGCTACGCTTGTGTTTAAAGTCCGGCTGGTACTTTTTGTGTGAGTTCGGGCAATGGTAGGGATTATAATGGCACACGAGCCAAGTTCATTGTAAGGCTTCTACCATTGGTTTCCCATTTTTAAACCCCTTCCTTAGGCCAAAGGTTGGGCACTTTGGGTTATGACTCTGTGTCATTTTCCCCGTTGTTGTTGTTGTGATTGTTTGGTTCCGGAACCCATTTCAGCCCTTCGGTGCTGCTCCGTTGAAGCCTCTCAGATGGTTATTGTTTTGGTTTGAGAACCTTGGCTCAGTATCCACGTATGAGTGTTTATTTCCGCTTTATGTGTTTTATGATGAGTTGGTCGTTATTTCCAACCGGTATGGGATGGTTGGTGATAGGGAGCCTCTCATATTATGTGTTATAGGCTATATGATTATTTGGTGACATTGTTAATTTATGTTTATCATATCAGCATGTAATGTAGTTGCATTTTAGTAACTTACTAAGATTTATTCTCACCCCTTATTTGTTTACCGTTTTAGATAAGAAGGAGCCCAGGGGATAGGTCACATCACAGGGAGGACATTGAGGAGGAATTTTGGGTAGTGTTGTGTAAAGGATACATTATGTAAATGTAAATCCTTTTTGGTAGTGTACCCGTGACTTGATCGTTGTATCACCTCTTTTTGGTTTATGTTGGTGATTTGTAAATAGTAAGTAAAGTTGGTAGTTGTAGTTAAGTACTTAGTTTGAGAATGTTGGTTTGTATGACTTGAAGTCAAGTTCTAGTAATCGTGGTTGGTTAAATGAGACTTTTTATAAAAGGATATTTCAAAAAAAATTCCTAAAATGTTTTATGACGTCTTCCGTGCGTGTCCCAAGCGTGGGGCCAAGTAGGACCATGGGTCGGGGCACGATAGTTGGTATCAGAGCTAGGTTGTAGATGGTCTAGAATGACAAAGTGACCTAGGAGGGTAGTTAAGTATGGAGTGAGTAACGTTGAGTGTTTTATGCAGGTACTCAGTAAAAATAGTTGAAAATGAGGGTGAGCAGTTTGGTACTGCAGGCCAGGGTAATGTAAGGGAAAAGGCTTAAGCTATGTTCCAAGGAATGTTCGAGGCAGCTATGAAAACTATACATGATCATAGGCAAGGAGGAGAACATGCACCTCCGAGGTATGGTCTTGAGCAGTTTTTAAAGATGAAACCAACGGGTTATGATGGGGAACCGGATGTGACCAAGGTTGAGAGATGGATTGAGTCCATGGAAAAGATATTTGATGTCTTGGGATGTTATGAAGAGGAGCGGGTCAGGTTTGGTACTTATAAGTTGATTGGAGCTGCAGAATATTGGTGGAGAACACTGAAAGCTAGTTGGGATGAGGCGCATGTACCCTATACTTAGGAATTTTTTTTGAGGAAGTTCAAGGAGCATTTCATTCCGAGGGTGGATCAAGACAGGAAAGAAGTGGAATTCCTTAGCTTGGAACAAAATACGATGTCAGTGGCTCAGTATGCAGCTAAATTCACGGAGTTATCCAGGTATTATACTCACTTAGTTGCAACTGAGGAGAGGAAGGCAACGAGATTTGTGAAAGGATTAAAAACTGTGATCCGAACTTAACTAGTGTCCCACAAACTACAAGAGTTTCAAGATGCAGTTGATCGAGCCTATCAAGTGGAGCACGATATTGAAGAACATAAGAGGAAAGTGGAATTGGTAGGTGTGGGAAGACAAGGTAGACCACAACAACATCGTAGTGATAATCGTGGAGGACAAGGAATATCAACACCATTTAGAGGGCAACCGCAAGGACAACCTATTGTCAGAAATCAAGGTAATATCTCTGGGAATCAGAATAAGAGGGTATGTAATTATTGTCAGAGAGAAGGGCATAGTGAAGAGAGGTGTTGGAAGAAACAGGGGAAATGTTTAAACTGTGGACAACTTGGCCATTTTCAAAGAGATTTCCCTAGATCGAGGGTTCAACCATCGGGGAGTGGTGTTGGATCGTCTCAGGGTCAGAAAAGAGATGCTTCAGGAAAACCTAAAGTTCAGGGTCGTGTTTTCGCTATTACTCAGCAACAAGCTTCGGATGCTTCCATCGTGATAGGAGGTATAATTTCTATGTCAAGTTTGAGAGCACGTGCACTTATAGACCCCGGCTCATCGCATTCATATGTTTCTGTGCATTTCGCATCTCGATTGCATTCTTCCTCTGAGTCTTTGCCTTATGTGCTAGAAGTGTCGACTCCTATGGGAGATTGTTTGATAACTGATAAGGCGTTACCTGATTATGATGTGGATATTAGTGAGCATGTTTTACTTGCTGATTTAGTTATACTGCCATTGCAAGATTTTAATGTTATTCTGGGTATGGATTGGTTAAGTAAATATCATGCCTATGTTGATTGTTTTAAGAAAGTGGTTACGTTTTCTATCCCTAGTGTGCCTGTGTTTACTTTTGAGGCTGATTCTTTGGGTAAGGGAATTCGTATTATTTCTTATGTGAAAGCTAGAAAGTTGTTGCACCGTGGTTGTTCGGGGTATTTGGCCAGTGTTTTTGATACTACAAAAAGGTTGCCTGAAGTTGAGGATGTGCTTATAGTTAAAGAGTTTCCTGATGTGTTCTCTTCTGAGTATTCTATACCTCCCGATAGAGAGATCGAGTTTGGTATTGACTTGCTTCCAGGTACCACCCCTATGTCAGAAGCACCTTATAGAATGGCTCCAGCTGAACTGAAAGAGTTGAAGGTGCAATTACAAGAGTTACTTGATCGGGGATTTATCCGTCCTAGTGTATCACCGTGGGGAGCTCCTGTGTTGTTTGTCAAGAAGGAGGATGGGTCTTTGAGACTATGCATCGACTACAGGAAGCTGAATCAAGTAACCGTAAAGAATAAATATCCTCTACCTCACATTGATGACTTGTTTGATCAACTTCAAGGGTCAGTCATCTTTTCAAAACTTGACTTGAGGAGTGGGTACCATCAGTTAAAGATTCGTTCTGAAGACATTTCTAAGACTGCTTTTCGTAGTAGATATGGTCATTATGAATTTCTGGTTATGCCTTTCGGGTTGCCTAATGCTTCGGCTGTTTTCATGGATATGATGAATCGGGTCTTCAAACCTTATCTTGATACCTTCGTGGTTGTATTCATTGATGATATTCTTGTTTATTCCAAGTCTAGGGAGGAGCACGAGCAACACTTGCGAATGGTTTTATCTATTCTTCGTGAAAAGCAATTGTCTGCGAAATTCAGTAAGTGTGCTTTTTGGCTCGATGAAGTCTCTTTTCTGGGGCACGTGGTTTCTAATAGAGGAATATCCGTAGATCACTCCAAAATTGAAGCTATTGTGAATTGGAAGAGGCCTGAATCAGTTACGGAGATTCGAAGTTTCTTGGGTCTAGCCGGGTATTATAGAAGATTTATTGAGAGATTTTCTAAAATTGCTACTCCGTTGACTCAGCTGACTCGAAAGAATGTACCTTATGTGTGGGATAACAAGTGTCAAGTCAGTTTTGAAGAGTTGAAGAAGAGATTGACTATAGCTCCTATTCTTGCACTCCCTAATGGAAATGACAATTTGGTGATTTATAGTGATGCTTCTAAAGAAGGCCTCGGGTGTGTGTTAATGCAAAATGGAAGGGTAATTGCGTATGCTTTAAGGAAGTTGACTCTGAGTGGGAAAAATTATCCTACCCATGACATGGAGCTAGCTGCGATTGTTTTTGCGTTGCACAAATGGAAACATTATCTTTACGGAGCCAAATTTGAGATATTTACCGATCATCAAAGTTTGAAGTACCTTTTCTCCCAAAAAGAGTTGAATAATAGGCAAAGAAGATGGATGGAGCTATTGAAGGATTATGATTGCACTATCTCTTATCACCCGGGTAAAGCAAATGTGGTAGCCGATGCCATTAGCCGAAAATCTTTTATGGCTTCATTGATGGTGCATGAATGGAAGATGTTGGAGGATGCTCGAGATTGGAGTCCTTATAAATCAAAGCATGGAGCTACTTTTGCGAATATCCGAGTATTACCAGTCTTGATTCAACAAATAAAAGAAGCTCAGAAAGATGATCCAGAGTTAGTAAAAATAATGAATAAAATCGAAGATGGCAAATTTGAGGATTTTTCTCTCAATTCTGAAGGAGTGTTAACTTTCAGAGGCCGATTATGTGTGCCTTGTGTTGATGGGATTAAACGTCAAGTTCTTGATGAAGGCCGCAAGTCGAGGTATACTATTCATCCCGGGAGCACTAAAATGTATCAGAATTTGAAGCAACACTTTTGGTGGAATAACATGAAGAGAGAAATAGCGGATTATGTATCCAAGTGTTTGACATGTCAACAAGTTAAAGCTGAGCATCAAAGACCTGCGGGGTTACTTCAACCATTAGAGATTCCGGAATGGAAGTGGGAACATGTTACTATGGATTTTGTGACGGGATTACCTCGCCTCGAAGAAGGCATGACACAATTTGGGTGGTCGTGGATAGGTTGACAAAGTCTTCTCATTTTCTACCTATTGAGATTAGTTACTCGATGGAAAGGCTTGCGACTTTGTATATTAATGAGATTGTGAGGTTGCATGGAGTCTGTAACGCCCATCCTTAATCTCGTTAAATATTTGACTTATTTCTTAAATTCTTGACTTGCTTGTTAAATTCTTGACTAGCATATTTATATGCTATTTTATTTGAGTTAATTATTTAGCTACTTTAAAAAAATTAAGGTGGTTAAATGTCAAAGTTGAAAGTTTAGGGGCCTTTTTGTCAAAGTTAGAACTTGAGGGGCCTAGTTGCAATTCTTGGAAAATCTCAAGTATATAAAGTGTGTTTGCCTGAGAAAGGCAATTCATATTCTCAAGCTTTCTCGTACTTTCTCTCTGTTTCTAGAAGGGAGTTCAGTTTTACCCTATTCTCGACTCCTCGAGCTTAATTTTCCCTCCGTTCGTGATTCTGGTCCCGGATAAATATTCGTGGCGTTGAATAGAGCGTTTCCTGCCGAACAGAAATTAATTTGGGTCAACTTGATTTCGGACTAGGTAAGTTATTGACTCCCCCTTACTTGTAATAACATGCATATATGTTATTCCCGCTACTTGTTCTTGTTAAAATTGTGTTTTGGGCAATTTTTGTGATACTTGTAAAATTGGGACGAAGGGAGTATTCGTATAATAACAAGCATGAATAGTACCTGGGGAAATTCTTGAAAAGTATTGGAAAAAAATTATACTCCTATTCGTGAGACGGTAAAATAGTAACTTGATTTAAATATTATTAGAAAAATTGTACCATTATTTGTGGTACGGGGAAATGAATGGAAGTATCTCTAAATGGGTATATTAGTATAATATAAAATTGTACTTATACTTTTGGGTCGGTGAAATATTAAATTGGAATAAAAGGAAATTGTCCTATCATTTATGGGACGGTAAAAGAAATGAATTGAGCTTGAAAATAGGTGTTAAGAAAATGTTTGTATACTCTTGGGTGTATTAAAATGTTAATAAAAAGTTACTCCTACGCTTGGGACGGGAAATTTCTTAACCTGGGAAAGAAATAAAAATTTCGCATTTTGGTACCTTGTGCGACCGCACAAAAACCCTTGGGCGACCGCCCATCTTTCTGAAAGGTTTTTCAAAGAAATTGACCTGCTTGTGTGCGACCGCACAGGCTATTTTAGGCGACCGCACAGTTACCTGAAAAACAAAATGTTGTTTAAAGTTTGTATAAGTTGGAAGTAACTCTAGTTAAGGTATATAACCTTAGTATAAGATGTCCTAGTAAGTGTTGTGACACCTTAGGGGCATCAGAACTTGGTCTTAAACATGAATACTCATTTAATTAAAATGAGAACTTAGTCTTGTACATGGACACTTATAGAACTCAAATGAGAACTTAAGTATAAGAGTAACAACCCTTTTATATGTCTTGAAAGTGCTATGAACAAGCACTTATGTGTTATGCTTGTCTTGAAGCCAATGATTGTGCACCTTAGGGGCATTAAAACAATGACTTGAGATTGAATATCCTATGTAGGGGCTTAAGAACTCGTAAGTATGAGTGGTATAGCTCATTTACTTAATTTGAACTCGAAGTATTCTTGGTCTAGGTTTAGGGTACTACCCTAGATGGCCTAGATGAGTGTTGTAGAACACCCTAGTACTGAAAAATAGTCCCTTTGTGAACAAATGAAATGTGGACTTGAATCATAATTAAATGATAACTTGAGTATAAGAGTAGTAACTCTTTTATGTGTCTTGAAGTTAATGTTTGTGTACCTTAGGGGCACCAACTAATGTCTTGAGCTTGAATGTCCTAAGAAAAGGATTTGAAAATAATTCGTAAAAGATGTATAATTCATCTACCTAGCTTGAACTTGAAGTATAAGATAATTAACTCTTGTACATGTTTAATCATCCAAAGAAATGGATTGAGAACTTGGATATAAGATGATAAGATCTTGTATATGTATTGAATGTCATGAATATCCTGAATGTCTTGAATGTCTTAAGATGAGACAGTAACTTGAAGTATAAGACAATGAAATCTCGTACATGACTTGAACATCTAAATAATTGGATTAAGACTTGAATATAAGATTATAAAATCTTGTACGTGCCTTGACACCAATATAGGTGTATGGTAATAAACTTGAAAGAGTCTTGATGTGTATATGCGAATTTTGCATATATTTACTTGATAGAATGTGGCTTCTTGATTGATTGGTACATGGTATGAATAACCAAAGAATTGGGTTATGGAACTAGATAGAGAATGATTAACTCTACTACATACTTGAACTTGATACGCGTGTATTGTAAGTGTTATGAACAAACACTAAAGTGCTAGTGATTGGTTTTAATCGTGTATATACTTAATAAAGTATATAAAGAATAAAGAAGATATCTTGTCTTGAAATGGGTTCCTAAAGAAAATAGGGACTAGTGTAATATGAAGATAATTCATATAATCGTGAATACTATGATATAAGTTAATAAGAATAACTACAGAACACAATATGTGATGGAAAATGTATTCGATTATTAACGATACATATACGTGAGATATGAATGTGACCTATTCTCTTACGTGTTTAGAGTCTAAGGTGTTGGGCTCTACTTGATAGTAAGGGTATCGTGATAGACACTTTAATGTGTTAAACGTGATATGAATATGTACGTGCAAACTTGGCATGTGACTAAATGATATACCCTACTACGTGATTGAGGTCTGTTATTAATAGACCCTAACTTGGATTGATCGTGTTACATGGACACTTACGTGCCATAGTTGAACTTGATTGGTATTCGCAATAATTGCGTACGTGTACTTATATTCTCGTGAGCACATGATACATGACTACATGGTGCATATTCTCGCGAGCACATGATACATGACTACATGGTGCATATTCTCGTGAGCACATGATACATGATTACATGGTGCATAAAGAATGGTCCACTAATATGGGACTTAGTTCTATTCTCGTAGTTCAAGTAAACATCTACTTGTGCATTCTTGTGTGAGTCCAGCTGGTTCTCCTTGCTTGTTCGAAAATATATAGGTTCACGCTTGTCGCGAGAGCTGGGGTTTAAGTGACAATCGGGTCCCTATGTATTTCCGCCTGACCCCTTACTACCGGCCATAGTAAGGGCATAGCTTCCTTGGTTAGAGCAATAAGCCTGACCTAAGTGAATGCGATTGTCTTGAACACCACGTGGATCTTGTTCTTGTGGATGACACTGGTTACCAGGTCTTCTTACATACTGCACAACAGTTCTTGTTCTTGTTCTTGGTTGTCCTCAGCTAGAAAAGCATCGACAACAAATGGTATTCTTGGGAGGAATAAGGAAGGATTCAGGTACAAATGCGTGATAGGCCTATGTGCATCTTGGTGAGCTGGTCTAGCCTCTCACACTACTTGACTACTTGTTACCTGATCATATCTTGAGCTTGATTACTTGTTGAGTTGGCTTAGCCTCTCCTATACTTGTTACTTGATGATACTTGATATATGTTTAGTTGAGTATCTATTTGTATTGCATGATAACATGACATATAGTTGCATGTTAATAGCTTACTGAGATTTATCTCACCTTTTATTTGTTTAATTGTTTCCCCCCCCCCAGGAAAGCAGGGGATAGTACGCAGTGAGGCTCGCCTTAGCTGGGAACTTACTCAGCAGGATATTCTTGTTCGAAGTTAGTGTCCTTTTATATTTTGGTAAGGACGATCTTGTGTGAGTTAATAAACCCTGGGCTTGTATTGGGGTAGTATTTGTTGTCCCTAGACAGTTCTTGATGCTAGCTTATTTGCTAGGCATGTCTTCCGCTGTATGTAACCATGTTTGGTTTAAATTTTCTTAGTCTAGAACTCGCTGTGAGCTATCTTAGCTCCTCACTCTTGAGTATATATATCATGTCAGTTTGTTTCTAACAGGTATTGTTCCTGTTTCCCGTTAGTTTCTTGTTCCTTGTTAGTTACGCGCACCAGGTTCGAGGTTCTATTAGGGGATCCCAGGACTTGGGGCGTGTCAGAGTCCCTGTGAGTATTGTATCTGATCGTGATCCTAGATTCACATCTCGATTTTGGCAAGCATTTCAGAAGGCTTTGGGTTCAGAATTAAAGTTCAGTACAGCGTTTCATCCTCAGGCAGATGGTCAATCAGAAAGAACTATTCAGATTCTCGAGGATATGTTGCGGGCTTGTTCAGTTGGTTTCTCAGATTCTTGGGATACTCATTTACCTCTCGTGGAATTTGCCTATAACAAAAGTTTCCAGTCGAGTATTGGGATGGCTCCGTATGAAGCCTTGTATGGGAGGAAATGTTGGTCTCCGATTTATTGAGATGAAGTAGGAGAAGCAAAAATTTGGGGTATTGATATGGTTAATAAATCAGTTGAGGAAGTTAAACTTATTCGGGATCGCTTGAGTACCGCTCAGAGTAGACATAAAAGCTATACCGATCACCGGAGACGAGATCTTGAGTTTCAATCGGGTGACTTTGTGTTTTTGAAAGTTTCACCTAAAGTGGGGATTCGAAGGTATGGGAAGAAAAGCAAGCTAGCACCGAGGTATATTGGTCCATTTGAAATTTTGGGTAGAGTTGGAGATAGAGCTTATCGTCTTGCGTTACCTCCTTCTCTTGATAAGATCCATAATGTGTTTCATGTGTCTATGATTCGAAAGTACGTGTATGATCCTTCTCATGTCTTGTCCGAGGTTCCCGAGGATATTGAACCGAGTATGTCTTACGAGGAGCATCCAGTTCAAGTCATTGATTCGAAGGTTCAAGAATTGCGAACTAAGAGTATTCCTCTTGTTAGAGTTGTGTGGAGGAACCATAATGTGGAAGATTCAACTTGGGAGCTTCGGGAAGAGATCGAGAGGAAGTATCCTTGGTTGTTTGAGGGCTGAGGTAAGTAACCGTAAAAATTCGGGTCGAATTTTCTTTAAGGGGGAGTGAGTGTAACGACCCCAAAACCAGTCCCTATTTATTTTATATTTTATTTTATATTTTGAGAATTTTAATTTGAACTTATATGTGCATCTTATATGTTGCATCATATTTCATAATTTGCACATCTTAATTGATTATATGTGTTAGTTAAAGTGTTAGGAGTAATCTTTGTTAAGGGAGTTAATTGTGTTAGTTGAACCTTAGGATCTTTAGTGAAATTTATAACTTTAGGGGTTTAATTGTTGAAAATGAAACATTAGTGATTTAATTAAAGAAATGGGTAAAATCTTTACATGGTTATCTCATCTCCCTCCCTCCCCTGCGCACCTCACCATTTCTTTACAAACTTTCCCAAAATTCTTCTCTGAGGATTCCATGGAAGAAGGTGAGGAACATTTTATTCATTTTGATTTTCTTTCTTTTTATTTACTGTTCTATTTTCAAATCTAATTATACCAAAATGTTCAGGGTATTGAGTAGGCCATTTCTAACCGATCAAATAATATTTTCTCGATACTTTTCCGGAAAATAGGTAAGTTACTAATTCCCGTTTAAATGTTAAATTGGTCATATATATGTTATATATGCTATATGTGTTGAAAAATCATGTTTTGAATGTTTTTGTGATACTTGTAATTTTGGGGCAAAGGGAGTAGTATGTGAATTGAGTCTAGTTGGGTGTTAGAGTTGTTTGAAGCTGATTTTGCAGCTCTAGTGAAGTTTAATGAAGTTACAAATGTTGATGTTATAAGAGTAAACTCCTTTTCTGCCCCTCGTATTATGGCCCCAACATCAATTTGACACTCGTACTATTGAAACAACAAATGTATGATGCGTACTATAGTTTTATTAGCAAAATTAACCAATTTACTATTCAGTCGTTAACTTTTTTTAACACACGTTATTTTTTTAACGAGCATTAATTTATAACTAACTTGGGGCGATTTGGGAAGAAACATAAAAAAAATAAGGGACTTGGGGCGATTTTTGAGTTTTTTCGCCGGATTTGCGCCGTCGGCCATATCTCCGGCACCGCTGATTACTTTTCTGATCCCAACGGTCAATATGAGCGCCTGAGTGATGCGAACATACCCCAGAAATTTTACGACGATCCAACGGTTAATGAATCGGGAATTTGATTTTTAATATAGCGAATTTTTGGAGATTTTCACCAGTTTTCGCCGCCGGCCATTTCTCCCTCTCCGGCAATTATTTGGAAGATCCCAACGGTCATCATGTGCGCCTAGGGGATGCGACCAAAGCCCAGAAGTGTCACGACGATCCAGCGGTTAACGAAGTCGGAATTCGATTTTTACATATGCGATTTGGTTTTGATTTTTTGCTGAATTTGGTTCGAATTCTGGCCATTTGGCCGGAATTTTTGGTTTATTCCTGTCTTTTTGTTGTCGCCTAGGACTCTAGAGGGGTTTACTATGGTGAAGGCAGGCATTGGAACCAGTTTGGGTGAGTTTCATGTCCCGGCGGCGGCTGCTGTGCAGGGGATCCCGTCTTGTGGCGGTGGTGATGGGGGTGGTGGTGGCGGTGTTGGGCAGGGAAAGGGTAGGGTGGATGTTGGGTTTGGGAAGATGATGGAGATAACAAAAGTTAGTTATAAATTAATGCTCGTTAAAAAAATAACGTGTGTTAAAAAAAGTTAACGATTGAATAGTAAATTGGTTAATTTTGCTAATAAAACTATAGTACGCATCATACATTTGTTGTTTCAATAGTACGAGTGTCAAATTGATGTTGGGGCCATAGTACGAGGGGCATAAAAGTAGTTTACTCGTAAGACTCGATGTTATAAGTATTAGTAATTTTGGAACGGTGAGATGAAGGGAGTATATCTAAATAGCCAAAATTTTGCTCCAGGCTTGATTACACGACTCGTGTAAGGTTACATGAGTCGTGTAGAGGAAAAATTCTGAATGAGAGAATTGTTACACGAGTCGTGTACTGATACACGACTTGTGTAGAAATTGTTACACGAGTCGTGTAAGGGTACACGAGTCGTGTAAAGGCCAAATTCTGCACTTGTACATTTTACGTGAAATCTTCCGGAGGCCATAACTTCTTCATCCGGACTCCGTTTTGGTCATGTAAACTATCGTTGGAAAGATCTTCTCGAGTACTACACGATGGGTTGGTTTTTCAGTTGGGTTATGATTTTATTGTACGGAAATCCAGTAGGTATTTAGTACCAAAAAGAGTATTAATGGTTCATTATGGTAGAGTTGGTCTTTTGTGATCAAGTTTGAATTGATGTGATCGTTTGGATTGATTGTGTGGTGACTTAATGTCAATGTCATGGATTCTATTATGAATATGTGTTTGCCTCTTTATGATGAGCTTGTGTGGTTCCCTACTTTGGAATCATACCCCGGTTGTTGTTTAAGCAAGTATTCTTTGCTACGCTTGTGTTTAAAGTCCAGCTGGTACTTTTTGTGTGAGTTCGGGCAATGGTAGGGATTATAATGGCACACGAGCCAAGTTCATTGTAAGGATTCTACCATTGGTTTCCCATTTTTAAACCCCTTCCTTAGGCCAAAGGTTGGGCACTTTGGGTTATGACTCTGTGTCATTTTCCCCGTTGTTGTTGTTGTGATTGTTTGGTTCCGGAACCCGTTTCAGCCCTTCGGTGCTGCTCAGTTGAAGCCTCTCAGATGGTTATTGTTTTGGTTCGAGAACCTTGGCTCAGTATCCACGTATGAGTGTTTATTTCCGCTTTACGTGTTTTATGATGAGTTGGTCGTTATTTCCAACCGGTATGGGACGATTGGCGATAGGGAGCCTCTCATATTATGTGTTATATGCTATATGATTATTTGGTGACATTGTTACTTTATGTTTATCATATCAGCATGTAATGTAGTTGCATTTTAGTAACTTACTGAGATTTATTCTTACCCCTTAATTGTTTACCGTTTTAGATAAGAAGGAGCCCAGAGGATAGGTCACATCACAGGGAGGACATTGAGGAGGAATTTTGGGTATGACATTTTGGGAAGTGTTGTGTAAAGGATACATTATGTAAATGTAAAACCTTTTTGGTAGTGTACCCGTGACTTGATCGTTGTATCACCTCTTTTTGGTTTATGTTGGTGATTTGTAAATAGTAAGTAAAGTTGGTAGTTGTAGTTAAGTACTTAGTTTGAGAATGTTGGTTTGTATGACTTGAAGTCAAGTTCTAGTAATCGTGGTTGGTTAAATGAGACTTTTTATAAAAGGATATTTCGAAATTTTTTCCTAAAATGTTTTATGACGTCTTCCGTGCGTGTCCCGAGCGTGGGGCCAAGTAGGACCACGGGTCGGGGCACGACAGTTAGTCATATATACATTGATTGGTTTTCTAATTTTGTGTGAGAATAGAAGAACTACAAGTATTTTGGGACGGTGGAAGTAAGTAAATGCGAAGTGTTTAATAACTGCAGCATGAATACTAAATTGTCATTTTCCATTGGTTACTTAGACGGAGGTGACGCTCATTAATGTAGTGCACGAAATATTTTCCCAAACAAAAACAAGTGTAAGTGTAGCTCAATCTAGACCACATGGACATTTTTGAAAACATTTTTACACCACATGTCCATTTCCTGGCCATTGTTTGCAACAAACCATTATTTTGATATTTAAATATATAATGTATACTATTTCTAACTATTTTCAAATGCAATATTTTCAACCTTCAGAAATAAAAAATCAAACTAACGATAATTTATAGATATAAGGAGGGAGAGAGAGAGAGAGAGAGAGAGAGAGAGAGAGAGAGAGAAGAGCATATTATTTTGGGATGGATCACGGATTTGAAGGCTTGAAAAGAGTAAACTAAATAAAAAAAAATCTTAATATAAATAAAATTTATTATCAATTTTGTGTATATTCAATGTTACTATTCAAACAAAATTTTAGGTGTATAATTAAATTATTGCCAATATTTAAATAGAAAACAGGAACATGTTATTTAAGATAATATTACTACAACAATATGATTTTTTTAACTTACTGTCTAGGAATGAAAATGTTGATTGGATTGAGTTAATTTTGATATCTTCTTATTTGTTATTAATATTCATGTAATCCTTTTTTAAAGGATTTTGTTGCTTTGTCCGGAGGCAAAATTTCGAATAGTCTGTAATGGTGATAAGATTGGTGTATTTAGTGTACGTACTGATAACTTTCATTTCTTTAAGACTTTCTTTATTTTGTTTAGTGTTTATTATTTGTATAATTTTTTGTAAAATAACATGTACAAACTTATTGTCACTGTCTCTGATGCTACTTGATGTGCTTCTTTTGTGTTATGGGATAAGGAATGCATTCAACTAACTGGAAAGTCAGCACATGAAGTCATCGAAAATCAAGTGAGCAATTTTTTTGTTTCTAAAAATTCCGTTTCCTTATTGTGTCTATAAGTTAATGAATTAATTTACTTCTTTTTTCTAGATACCACCTGCTGAAATTAATAAAATAGTTGAACTTGAGGCTTTCTTCAAACTGAATGGAGTATTCAGAGAATGGTGGTTTTGGAAGTTGGTAAGTTGAGAGTTGAGACAATGTATTAATAGGAGTAATCTTTACCTTACCATTTTCTTTACCAATCGGATGATCACTATTATATCTTTAAACCTGGTCCAAATGTATGAAATAAAACAACTAACAAGTCTCTTGAAATAAACATATATCAGTATATGTGAACCATATACAGACAATATTGTTTTCGCTTTGGGAAAATGATAATGAAAAGTACTATCTTGCCTCTGACTCGTGCAAGTGCAATGACCACCGTGCAAGTCCAATTACCAGTAAACAGATAATCTTCCCATTAACATTAACACTCATTTAGGGACGGAGGGAGTAATATTTTTTCCCAAATTTGTGACATTATTTATACTAAAAATTAAAATTACGGTAAAATAATAAAGTTACCGCCGTGCAACGCACGGGGGATAGAACTAGTTACTTAAATGAGAAAGTTGATGAGCTTGGTCCAATTAAGGGCATAATGGTGAAATTAAGTTTATATCTCTTTTACCCTAAACCTAGACAACCAAAATAATTTGATCGCAGAGAAAAAACGATAAGCAAACTGCGGCAATGGGGCTAGGAAAATCAGTTCGTTTTGAACCTTGAGGTAAAATATTTTGTTGACCTTAATCTCCATTGATATGGGTGAATGGTTTTATGAAGTTTAATGGTTTTATGCATGGGAATCAAATTAAGAAGAAGTTTGGGAGAAAGGCAGCAAGAGAGAGAGAGAGAGATGATTTTTTATGCAAAGAGATTTAATTCGGTTCAAGTTTGCTTGGATTTCAACGATTATTTGGTGATCCGATTTTAGCGTTTTGAGGTAAGAAAGACTATGCAGTGTCGATTATGTGCCATTTTAATCACGTGATTATTCATTTCATATCCGTCCTATCGTTGTGTTCCATTTTATTGATACGTATATTGATTGTTCGGTTCAATTTGATAATTGTTTTGATATTGATTTTGCTCCGTAAAGTATTGATTATTTTGAAAGCATGCTATTTGTTTTTTATCATCAAGAAATGAGATTTGTTATATGGAATTGTTTTGATGTGGTTAATTATGTGACGGTTGGAGTGGACTTTGTTATTGTGATTGTGTTGGTTCGGCTCCGAGTGTGGGCACCAACTATTGAGTTTGTGATTGCGTTTTTGTGTTTGATTGTTAGACCATTTAACCCGAACATAATTAGTGCATCAAACTGTGAAGTATGATCGATTGGTATTCGATTTATGAAAAATTGAGTCTTATTGTTATGCCCAAATTTATAACTTCATGGAATGTGTTATTTGATAATTGTGTTCCTTTGGGTTCTGTGATACTGTGTATACCATTTCTTAGTGAGCCCCTCAGCTCACCCCCTCCAGTTTCAGTTTTGCAGTTGATCATTGATCGGAGTTTGATAACAAGGATTTTGATCGAATCAAGTTTATTGAGATTTTGAGGCGATTACTGATATTTTGTACATTGTTTTAGAGACTTTGCGATGTTTTATTTTGGATTTATGGAAATTAAGTTGTGTGAAATTTCGGGTTGTGACACTATCTGTCTTCCATATAATATTTTTCAAGAGTTTTTTTTAAAATTATTATTTTAAAGAACTAATTATTATTGTGAATTAGAGGTAACAAGTATAAAAAATATGAATAATAGTGCTTAAATTATATTAATTCGATATATTTGTTGGATTTATCAAAGTTATTTGTAATTATTTCTATTCTTTCATGTCTCATTAGTTTAGAATAGTGTTGCATGTCAAAATTTCTTCATCTTTTGTTATTTTAAGTAATTTGAGCAACTATTGTTGGTCCATATGTGTATATTTGGTGTGATTAGTTACGCCAATGCGAATTAATTCCATGTTAGCCATCTTTTGACAATCGAATCTTGTTTACAAGCTATGATCCTTTATAAGATTCAAGTTCATTGTGTTCTAATCGTTCTTTTAATGGATTTTCGCATAAACAAAAAACTACTCCCTCTATTCAGAAAGGTAATCACTCTTTTTTCGTTGTTACTATGAAAGAACTTTGAACAATAATGTGCTCGTTTGTTTTCACTTAATTTTAGTGGATTATGGCTTTTGGCTTAAAATAAGTAATAACGAAAAAAGAAAGATTAACTTTTTGGAATAGAGTGCACGACCTTAACCAACACATCGGTTTGTACAGTTCTTTACAAATGTGAATGAACATCTACAATTGATTGAAAAAATCGTGAATGTTGTGAATTCAACAGCCTTTAGCTCACACACACCCAAACGCCCAAGCAGTATAAACAATAATAGAGAAGAAATTTGAGAGAGAAAGCTTAGAGAGAAAACCCCGTTTCTCGTTATTGAGGGGGGGGGGAGGCGGTGATTCTTATTTACGTTGTAGAAGAGTACACGTGTTGAATAACATGAGTGTGAGTCATGTATCCTATATCACCATATTACATATAGCCCCCTATATAATCCTTCATTGCAATAGGAAGACCCACAAAAGATTGTATTTACAACACTCCCCCTTGGGGATTCCTATTGAATGATAATTGTGCCACACGTGTTGCGTCGTTAAAAACCTTCCGAGCAAAAACCCTGTGGGAAAAATAATCTCGAAGGAAAAGAGTACAACGCACAATCTTTTCAATCAACCATCATTGCCTCATTAAAACCTTTGCGGGTAACAAAACCCAGTGGGAAAATAACCCCGCACGAAGGAAAAAGAGTACAATAGAATCCGAGTATCTTCTGGATACTCCCCCTGAAATCTACAAGGGTGGAAGCTCCGAAAATCTGCGCAAGCCAATTGCTTTCACATGCTTTTCAAAAGTGGCTTTAGGTAATGACTTCGTGAATAAATCAGCGCAGTTGTCTTGACTTCTGATCTGCTGGATCATTATTTGATTGAGCTCCTGCTGTTGTTGATTGAAGAAAAACTTTGGTGCTATGTGCTTGGTTTTGTCACCTTTAATAAAACCCATTTTCATTTGTTCAATGCATGCCGCATTGTCGTCGAATATAATCGTAGGGTCTTCTGTGGTATCTAATCCACAGGAACTTCGAACATGTCTCACTATGGTCCTAAGCCATACATATTCACGAATTGCTTCGTGGAGAGCTAGAATCTCAGCATGGTTCGAAGAGGTGGCAACCAAGGTCTGTTTCGTGGACCTCCAAGACATAGCTGTGTTACCAATGGTAAACACATATCCGCTCTGGGACCGAGCTTTTATGCGGATCTGATAAATAACCAGCATCTGCATATCCAATCAAGTTTGCATCCTTCAGGGACGCATAGGGATAGAGTAAACCCATGTCCGTTGTCCCTCGGAGATAACGAATAATCTCCTTTATGCCATTCCAGTGGCGGCGTGTTGGTTCAGAACTGAATCTAGCAATTAAATTCACTGAAAAAAACGAGATATCAGGTCTGGTGCATTGAGCTAAGTACAATAATGCGCCTATTGCACTTAGATACGGCACTTCTGGTGCCAGCACCTCCTCACCCTCTTCCATAGGGAGGAATGGATCCTTTGATTTATCTAATGACCTGACTACCATTGGTGTGACCGATGGTTTTTCCTTGTCCTCATTGAACCTTCTTAACATCTTCTGGATGTAGTTCGATTGGTGGACCATTATTCCATTTATACGGTGAACTATTTGTAGACCAAGGCAAAAACTGGTCCTCCCAATGTCCTTTATCTCGAATTCTGTTTTTAGGAGCTGGGAAATTTCCTGGACTTCTTCTGGAGTCCCTATCAAGTTCATGTCATCGACATATACATCCACGATAGCAAACCCAGTCTTTTTCTTTTAATGAACATGCACAGACATATATCATTGTTTACATATCCCCTTCCGAGCAAGTATTGGCTGAGACGGTTATACCACATCATTCCGGATTGTTTCAATCCATATAATGAACGCCTCAAACTCATTGAGAGCGTGTTCCGTGGTCTAGAACTACTTGCCTCGGGTATCTCTAGTCCTTCAGGGACTTTTATATAAATACTCGTATCTAGATCCCCATAAAGATACGCTGTGACCACATCCATAAGCTGCATAGTCAGTTTTCAGAGACTACTAAACTGACCAAGTATCTGAATGTAATAACATCCATAACGGGAGAGTAAGTCTCATAAAAGTCAATCTCAGGTCTTTGAGAGAAGCCTTGTGCCACAAGGCGAGCTTTATATCTCATAATCTCATTTCTCTCATTCCTTTTTCTCGTAAATACCCATTTATATCCCACGAGTATAATCCCAGGAGGTGTAGGAACTATTGGTCCAAACACTCCTCTTTTCTTTAAGGAATCAAACTCAGCCTGGATTGCTTTCTCCCATTTAGGCCAATCAACTCTTTGCTTGCACTCATCTACGGAGCGAGGTTCAATATCATCACCACATATAATCTCAGTTGCTACCGTATAAGAAAATATATCGTTGATAACTGTATCATCCCGATGCCATATCTCATAAATGCATGCATGACTAACTGATATTTATCTATTCTCAGAAATAGATGTTAGTGTCGAGGCGTCCCCCGACTTCGTTTCCAAAACGAATCCATAATCTGGAACAATATCATGAGATAATCAGATGAGATCCCAATTTTATTATCGCTAACGGGATTCGACTTTTGTGCACTCACCCGTTTATAGGGATGCGAATCCTTGGATCCAACTGGCCTCCCACTCTTCTGAGCAGGGGTATATATTTCATTAGCGGGGATCACTGGCCTTCCTGATACTACTCCTTCTGACATTTCTATCCTTGCAGGCTCATTTGTAGTTGGTATATGAGATCTCGTCACTTTTGCTAGATCTGAGAATGAGTCTGGCATATTATTTGCTACTTTTTGCAGATCTAGTATTATACGCACTTCAGTCTCTCTAAGTGCGGTAGGGGATCGTGATGAGACACGGTAGGGTTGTACCATACCAATTCACGCCGTTCTTCAGGAACGTTAGTATGAACGTTCTTTCCTCCCCCTAACGGCGGGAAGACAGTCTCATCAAAGTGACAATATGCAAATCTTGCAGTAAAGAGATCGCCTGTCGAGGGTTCCAAGTACCGTATTATAGATGGTGATACGTATCCCACATATATGCCTAACCTCCTCTGAGGTCCCATCTTTGTTCGCTGTGGTGGAGAGATTGGTACATAAACTACACACCCAAACGTACGTAGATGCGAAATGTTTGGTTCAAATCCCGTAACCATTTGTAACACAGAATATGGTTGGGTTGCAGTTGGTCTCAAACGTACGAGCATAGCTGTATGCAAAATTGCATAGCCCCAAGCAGAGATAGGAAGTTTGGTGCGCATAACCAAAGTTCTCGCTATCCTCTGTAAATTCTTAAAGAGTGCTTTCGCGAGGCCATTTTGGGTGTGAACATAAGCTACTGGATGTTCAACATCAATACCCAAAGACATGCAACAATCATCGAAAGATCGAGATGTAAACTCCGCAGTATTATCCAACCTGATGGATTTAATATGACAATCTGGATAATGCGCTCTCAGCCGTATAATCTGAGATAGGAGTTTTGCATAAGCAGCATTCCTTGTGGACAACAGGTCAACTTATGACCATCTAGTCGAGGCATCAATCATCACCATGAAATATTTAAATAGTCCACATGGTGGTGTTATCGGTCCACATATATCTCCTTTTTCCAAGAAATCAAGGGATTTTTTACCACTCTGTGTATATGCTGGCATTGTATCTAGTTTACCCATAGAACAAGGTAAACATAATTTGTCACCATAGACAAAATCCTTGTTCTTTAGTTGATGCCCATGAGATGTATTAATTATTCGGCGCATCACACTTTGACCTGGATGCCCTAAACGGTCATGCCACAGAACATACTTACTGTCAGCACTTGGGTTAGAACTATCAACGCGTGAGTGAAGAAGGGCAATGCCGCTTGTAAAGCTCTTTCGTCGAGTGCGCGATCATGACAAGACCACAAGGGAAGCTTCAGGTACCCTTATGATAGTTTTATACAACCCAGTAGTATGTCCCTCTAATTTCTCGAGAGTACGCTTCAGACCATACTCATTAGAGGTTATACACAGATATTAAATCCCATTTTCATCCATGGTTTCTACGTGGTAACCATTTGCTCGTATGTCTTTAAAGCTTAACAACGTTCTTCTGGAACGCGGGGAATAAAGCGCCACAGAAATGGTCAAAACCTTACCATTAGACAACATAAGATGGGATTTCCCATAGCAATCTACCAAATCACAAGTTCCTGATATTGTTGTCATTGAGGTCTTAGTCGGCTTTAATTCTTCAAAATAAGCTTTATCCTTTAGGATCGTGTGCGTTGTCGCACTATCTACCAGACATTCTTCCCCACTTGCCATATTCCTTCGTAGATTTGTCCTTCAACAACAGGGAACGAACTTTCGATCCTTTACGTCCTAGTTCTAAGCCTCGTGCTGATAACGTGTTGTGAATTCAACAGCCTTTAGCTCACACACACCCAAACGCCCAAGCAGTATAAACAATAATAGAGAAGAAATTTGAGAGAGAAAGCTTAGAGAGAAAACCCCGTTTCTCATTACTGAGAGGGGGAGGGGGAGGCGGTGATTCTTATTTACGTTGTAGAAGAGTACACGTGTTGAATAACATGAGTGTGAGTCATGTATCCTATATCACCATATTACATATAGCCCCCTATATAATCCTTCATTGGTATTGGAAGACCCACAAAAGTGACACGCCCCCAAGTCCCGGGATTCTCTAATAGAACCTCGAACCTGGTGGGTGTGACTAACAAGAAACAAGAAACTAACAAGAAACGGGATGACATCTGCTTATAACAAACTGACATGATATATATACTCAAGAGTAAGGAGCTAAGATAGCTCACAACAAGAGTTCTAGACAAGAAAATTAAAACCAAACTTGATTATACACAGCGGAAGACATGCCTAGCACATAAGCTGGCATTACAAGATGTCTAGATACAACAAGTACTATATAAGATGGTCTATCCCCAAAATAAGGAGTTATACAACCCATACAAATCGTCCTCACCAAAATGTAAAAGGACACAAGCCCCAAAAAGAATAACAACCTGCATAGTAAGCTCCCAGCTATGTCGAGCCTCACTGCACACTATCACTAGCCTTCCTTTGATCTAAGGAAAACAAATAAACAAGGAACGGGGTGAGATAAATCCTAGTAAGCTATTAGATGCAACTACATGACATGTTATCATGCAATTCAAGTAGATACTCAAGTAATCATGTATCAAGTATCATCAAGTAACAAGTATATGAGAGGCTAAGCCAACTCATCAAGTAGCACATAGGGATAAGCTAACACGTTACAAAGGATATTGCTTCCTTCCTTATTCCTCCTAAGAATACCATTGTTGTCGTAGCTTGTATTACTTTTGACAATCACGATCAATATCAAGAAACTGCTTATACAGTATATATAAGAAGACCCGGTAACCAGTGTCATTCCCAAGATCAAGATTCACGAGGTGTTCACGAATTTAGCATTCTTTAGACACCCCGCCTTGGACCTCTCACCCCGATTGCATACATAGTATTTTTATTTAACTTGTTTTTGTTAATTTCTGTTACTTCCGTTAAGTTCCTAACTGATTCCGTTAGTTTTGGACTAAAATGCATAACAGAGTTAACTTTTAGAGTCATTCTGTCATTCTGTCTTTTTCTCCCGCGGGCGCTTCCGGAAGTGTTATCGGGATGCGCGCGCGTCTCGCCCCTAAAGCGGGACCCGCGCGCCTCCCATTATGACAGTAACGGATTGCACCTTATTTCCCTCCTTTTCTTATTTACAAACATCTTCTTGATCACAAAAACATCTCTTTTTACATCCAAGTTCATCCCCCTTTTTATTCATTAACTCCAAATCCCATATTCTAGCCTTTTCCCAAAACTAATATTTCTTTCATTTATTATTTGATTTCTTTTATTTTTCTTTTATTCATTTATCTTATTTGTGATTGCTCAACTCCATCTCACATGGATTGACCAATTTCCCTCCAAGTTTTCCCTCCTCTTTTTACCTATAAAAACCACCATCTTCTACCTTCTTTTGGGGAGCTCAACATTTTTCTCTCTAGCAAAAGGACCTCATTTTTAGACCTTGAACACTTTCTCTTTACACAAACAATACACAAATTCTCCCTACAAGAGTTCTTCGTGACAAGACTCTACACAAATTGTTCCACAACAATTTTCCTACAACGACACCATCTTCAAGTCAAGGTTTAAAGTCCTTCTTCTTAAGGTATAACTTCCCTTTTTCTTCTTCTTATTTTATTCATGTCTAGTCAATGTATGCAATCTCCATAAAAAGAAATACAACCAAAAGGCCACTTCACTATTGAAGTTTGGTCAAGGTTACATTCCAACATTCCAAACACTAATTAAATTCCATTTCATTTCTTATGTAATTGTTTAGCATATTCAACATGTAATCTTTTAGCATAAATTAATTAATAAAATCATTCTTTTTATTTCCCCTTTTCTTCTCATCTCAATTGTTAGCACATTTTTTTATATCAATAAATTGAAGGACATTAGCACTAGAACACCAAAGTAGCAAGACCCGCGTAAGCGGGGCGGAGTGGGTGTTTAAGTACTTCCCACTCCGTCACCTAACCCCCGAACCATTTCTCTCCCGAATCTCTGGTTTTCGTACAAAAATTGGCTTTCTTTAGGTTTTTCTTATGTTCCTCTAAAACATAGGTGGCGACTCTTAAAATCAAGTAGACATCCTAGGATAATTCACGCGCTCTAGCCAAGCCGTGGTCCCCCGGGGTATCTACAGTGGCGACTCTGCTGGGGATATAGAGGGTTAAACTTGCGTTTTTCATTTTTGGTGTTCTTTTATTTATTTTCTGGGCATTCTGGTAAAAAAGGGTAGGAAGCGCGCGCCTCTGGCCTTCTTGGCCTAAAGCGCGCGCGTCCGACCCTTATTACCAGAATCGCCCGCCTCCCATCTCGTCCTTCAATTCCATGTTTCTGTGCTAACAATGTCTGCAGGGGAAAAGTTCTATAATTTAGGGTCAAGGCAATCCCTTGAACCCACTGATTTGCAGGTACTTCCCAGAAGCGGGCGCCTCCTCTTCTCTCAGTCTAACGCGTGCGCCTCCCGAGTAGGCATCTGAATGCGCGTGCTTCTGGGCATTTCCCAGAAACAGAAACAGTGAACAGAATGGACAGTTTGACAGCGTGTGGGCACCGGGCCTGCACAGAACATCTTTTATTTCATGTTCATTTTTATCGGTCACACGGGTGATTCGAAAGTTGTAAATATGTGCTTATTTGTTTTTTTTTCTTTCTTTGAAAAAAAAATATTTTGTCACTTGTTAGACCTCACACTACGTGCTCAATTCTTATCAACTGCTCACTATCGAGTCGCAAAAGTCCAACCCCAAACCCGTCGAGGCCCGTCGTAGGAAGTTTCAAGCTCCACTCGACCTTGACTCTTTCGAAGCGGTAAACCTCAGCCCGTGGCGTAGTTCACGACTACATGCCGGGGGTGACCTTTAATCCTCTCTTTAGCCGAGCACAAACCACACAATTCTAGTTAGGGTCTAACACTCCGTGACTCAAGTCGGTTTCCATGTACTGAGATTTCCCTAAACTAATGTCTTCAAATCATACATGCCACTCGTTGTTTTGGACGAAATAAAACTCCGTCCCCAAGTGGTTGTTATGGACGAAAATAAAAATCCGTCCCCGCATGTATGCTTTACTACATTAATTTAGTTTAATCCCGACACATGTAGGATTCACAAGCGTGGTGGAATCCGATGAGTATATGGGACCACGAGAAGGTCTATATACTAGTGTGACGATTCCACTATTTTTCTAGAAACCTCAAAAAGGACTATGTCCTTTCGACTTTGTAAATAAATAAATAAAAAAAAGAGTCATTTTTCTTATGTGGTTGAGTCTTTTTCCTTTGTTTGTGGGTTAATTATTTTACTCAAAATATGTTTGTGGGGCCAACCTAAGATCGACCGTGTTCTCTCAATAGGTCCAATGGCTTCCAACGGCAACAACAACAAGGGTGAGAACATCTTCGTGTCCAACGAAAAGCTCTTCAAAATAATAAACAAATGGATAGACTTGTCGAGGATGCCCGCCGCAAGGATGATTTGTGGCAAGACCGTCTTGATCTCGAGAGGAAAATTCACAAGGAAGAAGTGTCCGAACTTAAGGCTCATTTGCAAGAGCTCACCGACAGCAAGGCAAAGGTCCACGGTAAAGCACGCTCAAGTGGCTCACCCCTCAAAAGTCACAAAGGTGCCACCAACGACCGTGTCTATACCCCTCTCAATGGCATGACCATCACCGAGGCCTACGAAGCTCTCAAAACCAAGGGACAAGTTTCTCCTCTCCAAGGGTACAAGCAACCACAACCATTGCGTCGCAACCATGCCCACCACAAGTGGTGTGACTATCACCAATGCAGCGGTCATCTCACCGAGGATTGCTTCTCCCTCCGCGACATCATCCAAGATTCGATTGACAATGGTGAATTTACCGTGGGTGAAGAACAACAGTCAGAGAGTGAGAACATGCAAGAACTCATCAAGGAAGAGGCTCAGATTTGAAATGGGGTTTCAACAAGAGATCATGCTACAAGGCCGACAACAACAATCTCCGTTTCTCTTTCTCTACCTAGAAATAGGATTAAAAAAAAAAAAAAAGAGTCGAAAGTCCTCTAATGTGTGCATTAATGTTTTCTCTCGTCCAATGTTAAATTTTGAGTCAATCATCAAATTAAAGTTGTTCTTGTCCTCATACACTCTTCCAAGTTGTTCAATTTAATTCTTGGCAAAATGATGAAAAATTGTCTAAACACGTTTTAGAACGAAGGCCATCGCTTGAATGTCTAGGGTCTAAACATCGACGACGGCATCAACAACGAAGACATCAACAATGACGAAATCAAGACAAAGAAAGGTGGAGCAACAATCATGAAGCAAAGTTTTCAAAAGGGGATAAAATAAAATAAAATAAAAAGCTCGCTAGGTTGAAATCCTCAAATCAACCTAGGCAAAAGTTAGAGCACAAAAAAAAAAAAAAAAAAAAAAAAAAAAAAAAAAATTCCCCCTCATTCAAAGAAATTCATATCAAGGATCAACATCATTCCACCAAACGAAGGACGAAGCAACATCGACAACAATCACGACGAATGGAGAATCCACAAGAACTACACTGACCTGAGCCTCTACACTGGAGGAACGTAGGCAACCTTCGGGTCCGGTCTCATGCAAGAAAGAAGATATGTTTAGCCCTAGCGCGTTATGGTGATCGGCCTTCCTCTCGAACTTGTCATGACATCTTTGTACGATTCATTTGCCAATGAATTAATCACCTCAAGATTGAACAACTTTTCTAGATTTGGAATCACTTTCCGTTCATTGTCGAGTCTAGGGCTTCTATTCTTTCTGCATACTCCCAATTTCTTGCAATCAAATTGGGGGTTTCCTTCTCTTCTCTCTTAATGACTTACTTGCCTTCATGAGTCATTCAACAAATATATACAAATTCAATACTAGGGATACTTCCCTAGTCGAATCAATGTCACTCATCTTTAGTGACAAGAGGTCTTCACCGCAAAATCACATGTCTTATCTCCTCAGCTAGAGTCAATGCACACTTCCTCATTAATCGAGTAAAAAAAAAAGAAGACGCAAAGAGATGCCCGCTAGATTGAAAACCCGAAAGGGCGGTCTAGGCAAAAAACAGGGTGCGTCATAAAAAAAAATGAGAGAGTGAGAGAGAGAAGGGAAAGAGAAATGGAGATTCTGGCCTCTAAGGAAGACAACTACACAAGCTCTACATTGGATCTCCTCAACAAAGCAATTCCCCACCGAGTCAACTTTGGGATTGCAAAAGGCTCGACAAGATATGGCACCATCAAAGGTTGTCTTGGGTTATCGGCATCATTCTCCAGCAGTGTGCATTTTTGGGTTTGAAAAGAAGGCCCGTGGTAACCAAGACCCATCTGAGAACGAGCACATCATAAAAAGGCACGAGGTTGCACAAATAATCCCTAGCTAGTCAATTGGCTTGGGCAGCAAATAGCAACAACATGTGTCTCAGTTTTCAAAGCTTCTGCAAGTATGTGCTTCTAAAGTATGTCGAAAGGCTCCCGAGAAATGGAGTAGCTCTTGCCATGTCCTCTCATGTTTGTTCCCTCGCACGAGGATGAGTCACTCTTACTTTGCTCAACAAATGGTGACGCTCTAGGGGCTATGTGATTCAAGATCAAGGGCTTCTTATGCTTCATTTGACAATCAATAAGCCCTAGGGACTGTGCTCGAGAAAGATGTGTGAGACTATCCTCAAAGTCTCTCAAAAGGGATGTCAAAAAGCCCTCTTGTCATGTGTGCCCATACTCTTTCCCCCGATCAAGGATGGACCTTTCTCGCAATCAATGATGGAACTTTAGGGACTATGGTCAAGTCTTAAAGGCTCCCTCGGCAAGAAGCAATTCACTTCAATGTCCCCAGCAACATCTGAAGATTTTTACCGAAAGGTATCAAGGGGCTTCGCAATCTACAATCTTTTGGGCTACGGCATTACAGTGATACACGCAAAGGGCAATATTGGGGCTTCGTAATTAACAAGATTTTGGGCAGTGGTACCCGAGCAATGCAATTTGGGAGTAGTCTTATGGCTCCATGAAAAGGATCAAACTTCAATGGTCCCTCAACACTTCCAGTCAAAAGGCCTCTTGGTTTTAAATGAAGGCTCCGATGATATGAATGAATTTGATGATTCTTGTTAGAACTCACAGTGAGATTCTGAAGGAAGTCTTAGAGAAAAGGAAAAAGATTCAATATGCTAGACTCACCCGGCTGAGTTATGGCGGGCAATGCCAATATGTTAACTCTAGAGATAGAGTTACGGCCAATCCCAATGTTTCTGCAATACAACACCCCCTTCTCCAAGATCAAAAGCACAGGCTGCATCCGAAGATCCGCCGTCGGTTCAACTCAAGAAGAGTCAAGTAAACATACCGTTCGAGACCTTATCACGCCAAGACCTTATCATCTGCAACAACATCAGCATCTCCCACGAGACGTCTCCCGAAGACCGTACTACACTTCCAACATGGGCCTTCTGCCATTTGGGTATCAACCACAAAAAGGGCCATTCATCTCCCCTGCAAGAGTAAGAACGAGATCACTTTCAAGAGTTCTATCCAATGGTGCATCCGCTCTCAATACAATGCCAAGATAAGTTGGGGCTTCACACCGAAAGGTCCTCGTATCCCGCCATCTACAAACTTGATAAGCCCATGACATTTGGGGCTTAGAAATCTCTCAAAGCTTGGTATCAATGATCTTCTCTTGGGGCTTGCCCATGTCGACAACAAAAGACAGTTTATTTGAATGGGCTAAGAGTTGATTCATCTTGGGGCTTCATAAGCCACTCAAAGTTCAGCATTCGAGGGGCTTTACAGTCAGCAACCCCTTAGCATCTCGACATCAATAGTCCTTTTGAAGCCCCATAAACGACAAATCTCTTGGGGCTAGACATCAATTTTCGTTGGACACCGTGGCGACAACATTCAAGCGAGGCAATCTGGACTTCGATCGAACATGACTTGATCTTGGGTTGACTTTACAAACACACAATGGTTAAAATGGTTCACCCACGAACTAAGAAAAAAAATCTTTTTCTCACATGTGTGCATATTCTTTCCCTTCTAATCTAAAAAAAAAAAAAAAAAAAAAAATTCTTTTTCTTTTTCTCCTTCTATGTGCAAAAGTATGTGCTCTACTTTGCTTTGCTCCTAGCTTCCTCCCCAGGATCCTCCATCATCCTTGAACTACGCTGGTCTGATTCTCTTAAAAGGGATACGTAGGCAGCCTTTTGGCACGACCAACCCACCATCCAGAATACCATCTCGCCGACACTCCTTCAAAGGCAAGAACAATTCATCACCACCAACATCATCATTCTCCATCCAAAGCATGGACATTCTTCAGCAAAAGCATCAACATCCTTCAGCAATCCATCCCCAATCAAGCGGCAATGGTAAGTGAAGGTATGAACATCATTCATCTCAATCAATCTCCACTTTCAAAAATCACTTCACACACAGAATCACTTTACTTCTCTCTCATGCAAAACTTCTTTCAAATCACATTGCACCACGAGCACAATTTCTCTCTTCCTTTCACACTCCATGCATTCTCTTGCACAAACATATATACCTGCCAAGCACACATATAACAGGTACCACCACGAATTCAACAGCATCCGCTACTCAAGGCACTTCATTCCCAGCAGAAAATGGTCCACAGTCAACCATGCCCGCATCCCCACGATAAAGTCAACATCAACTGCAGCTCTAGACAGCAATTTGGTCCATGGTGATCCCGCAATCAGCAAACGGATCCCGCATTCAGCAAACGGATCCCGCATCAGCAAACGGATCCCGCGTCAGCAAACGGATCCCGCTTCAGCAAACGGATCCCGCAATCAGCAAACGGATCCCGCATCAGCAAACGGATCCCGTTTTCAGCAAACGGATCCCGCATTCAACAAACGGATCCGGCATCAGCAAATGGATCCCGCATTCAGCAAACGGATCCCGCATTCAGCAAACGAATCCCGTATTCAGCAAACGGATCCCGCTTCAGCAAACGGATCCCGCTTTAGCAAACGGATCCCGCCTCAGCAAACGGATCCCGCATTTAGCAAACGGATCCCGCCTCAGCAAACGGATCCCGCCTCCAGCAAACGGATCCCGCTTCAGCAAACGGATCCCGCTTCAGCAAACCGATCTCGCTTCAGTAAACGGATCCTGCTATATCCTTTCCTGTCGATGTCCTCGGCGGTTGTATTTCTTTCGTTGACGCGTTTTGCTTCGCAATCCACGTCGCCGAGGGGCTCTGTAGACACCCCGCCTTGGACCTCTCACCCCGATTGCATATATAGTATTTTTATTTAACTTGTTTTTGTTAATTTCTGTTACTTCCATTAAGTTCCTAACTGATTCCGTTAGTTTTGGACTAAACTGTATAACAGAGTTAACTTTTAGAGTCATTCTGTCTTTTTCTCCCGCGGGCGCTTCCGGAAGTGTTATCGGGATGCGCGCGCGTCTCGCCCCTAAAGCGGGACCCGCGCGCCTCCCATTATGACAGTAACGGATTGCACCTTATTTCCCTCCCTTTTCTTATTTACAAACATCTTCTTGATCACAAAAACATCTCTTTTTACATCCAAATTCATCCCCCTTTTTATTCATTAACTCCAAATCCCATATTCTAGCCTTTTCCCAAAAACTAATATTTCTTTCATTTATTATTTGATTTCTTTTATTTTTCTTTTATTCATTTATCTTATTTGTGATTGCTCAACTCCATCTCACATGGATTGACCAATTTCCCTCCAAGTTTTCCCTCCTCTTTTTACCTATAAAAACCACCATCTTCTACCTTCTTTTGGGGAGCTCAACATTTTTCTCTCTAGCAAAAGGACCACATTTTTAGACCTTGAACACTTTCTCTTTACACAAACAATACACAAATTCTCCCTACAAGAGTTCTTCGTGACAAGACTCTACACAAATTGTTCTACAACAATTTTCCTACAACGACACCATCTTCAAGTCAAGGTTTAAAGTCCTTCTTCTTAAGGTACAACTTCCCTTTTTCTTCTTTTTATTTTATTCATGTCTAGTCAATGTATGCAATCTCCATAAAAAGAAATACAACCAAAAGGCCACTTCACTATTGAAGTTTGGTCAAGGTTACATTCCAACATTCCAAACACTAATTAAATTCCATTTCATTTCTTATGTAATTGTTTAGCATATTCAACATGTAATCTTTTAGCATAAATTAATTAATAAAATCATTCTTTTTATTTCCCCTTTTCTTCTCATCTCAATTGTTAGCACATTTTTTTATATCAATAAATTGAAGGACATTAGCACTAGAACACCAAAGTAGCAAGACCCACCTAAGCGGGGCGGAGTGGGTGTTTAAGTACTTCCCACTCCGTCACCTAACCCCCGAACCCTTTCTCTCCCGAATCTCTAGTTTTCGTACAAAATTGGCTTTCTTTAGGTTTTTCTTATGTTCCTCTAAAACATAGGTGGCGACTCTTAAAATCAAGTAGACATCCTAGGATAATTCACGCGCTCTAGCCAAGCCGTGGTCCCCCGGGGTATCTACACATTCACTTTTATCAGGCGTATTGCTCTAACAAAGGAAGCTATGCCCTTACTATGGCTTGTAGTAAGGGGTCAAGCGCAGATACATAGATCCCCGGTTATCACTTTGGCCCCAACCTCATGATAAGCGTGAACCTATATACCTTCGAACAAGCAAGGACCAGCTGGACTCAAATGCACAAGTAGGTATTTACTTAAACTACGAGAGTAGAACTAATCCAAAAGTAGTGGACTAGCTCACAACAAGGAACATGCTTCAAGTAATCAAGAACTCACATTGTAATCAAGCAACTATATGCAATGTTTGCACATACATATCAAGAACATTTCTCATACACGTTAGTGCTTGTTCTTAGCACTTTCAAGTTCATTACCATACACATGTATTGGTTTCAAGGCATGTACAAGATTTTATCATCTTATATTCAAGTTGTCAATCCACTTCTATGGATTTTTAAGACATGTACAAGATTTTATTGTCTTATACTCGAGTTATCATTCCAATCTTTGGACATTCAAGTCATATATAAGAGTTAGACATCTTATAGTTCAAGTTCATCATCCTATACTTTGGATGTTTAAGCTCAAGACATTGTTCTAAGGCCCCTAAGGTGCACAAACATTGGTTTCAAGACACATATAACATATTAGTGCTTGCTCATAGCACTTTCAAGACATATAAAAGAGTTCTTCCTTTTATACTCAAGTTCTCTATTCAAATCATTGAATAATCATGTTTAAGACTCACTTCTGATGCCCGTAAGGTGTCACAACACTTGCTAGGACATCTTATACTAAGGCTATATACCTCAATTGGGGTTATTTCCAACTTATACAAACATTGGAAAACATTTTGAGTTTTCAAGTCATCCGGACGGGCGCTCAAAACGGACCGGGCAGCCGCACACTACAACACATTTTGTATGGAAATTCTTCAGCTAGCTTGTGCGGTCGCACAACGGATTTGTGCGGTTGCACACTAGGGTGCAAATGCTCAATTCTTTCCTAGGTTAAGAATTCTCCGTCCCAAGTGTAGGAGTATAACTTATTAACACTCAAGACATTCAAGACATACAAAGATACTCTCTAAACATGCTCTAAACATGCCTAGAACATTTTCAAGTTCATTTCCTCTTTTATTTCTACAGAGTCTTTTATACTCCCTGTTGGTCCCAGAGGGCAACAAGGGTATAGAACCGCTAGAGGGGGGGGGGTGAATAGCGGTCCAAAACTTTTTCCAAAATACCCTTAAAATCAACCGAGTACTTATCAGTTTGGCCAACTGCGGTTCAAAACACAAGAACCGAACTGATAAAATGCACAGCGGAGTTTGCGGTTTGGCCAAATAGGATAGTTAAAGAGTTGGGCGGTTTGACGCAGGTTGAAAACACACTATGATGCAACTGAATAGTTAAATTTAAAGTTCAAAGGAAAACACATTTCATCTTTCAAGTCATTTCGTATATGAAGAAAAGTTAAAGACCACAAACAAGAAAGATAAATAACAAGACAGAAAATAAAGATCAAACACACAAATTGAAGAGGTTCGTTCTTAAATGAACTACGTCCTCTACCTAGATGGTTAGTCCAGGATTTTCTAATAGCTATGAGACTTGTATTAATTTAGAGGAGGTTTTACAAGATGAATCTAAACTCTAAACAATAAGTCTAACCTAAGCTATAATAACAACCAGTGTTTTCGAAGTATATAATCTATGTGATCATATAAATGGGGTGTGTGTGTGGAAAGAAATCAAATGCTCTAAGTATCTAAATGATGGTTGAGCAAATGGAAATCTTTCGGTGTAAAGGCTGAGTATGAAAGGTTGTTAGGCTTGAAGCTTTGATGAAGAAATCTGGGTTTGCCAAGGAGATGGTTTGAAGATATGAATATCTGGGTTTGAATCTTCAAAGCAAACTTGAACACTTGGGAATAAATCTTTTGAAGCTCAGCAACCTTCATTGTTGAGGAATGAAGGCTATTTATAGGCAATGCACCCTTGTGACCGTTGGGTAAAGATTTGAATCAAATTTGAAGGGTACAGTGCTGTTGAATTCCCATTGGTTGAGCTGTCATTGTCGTCCTTTGTTTTGTCTTGTAGTCCTAGGTAGTTGTAGCACCACTACCTGACTTCCGTCCTTTGTTGCAGAAAGGACCAACGGTAAACAATTCAAATTGCTTGGACAAGACCGACATTCCTTGCAGTAACTCCAAGTTAACTTAGAGTTATTTTGACATGACATAAAATATTTCTTTACGGTTGAAAAGAGAATAGTTGTCTAAGGAATAAATGACATCTCTTTAATTCTTCACTAACTGCACTGCGGTTCCACCAGGCATATGAGCGGTTTGAAGGATGAACTTGATGTGCGGTTTCATCAAAGCCACATACTGCGGTTTGATGAGGGACTTAGGGTTCCATGCTGGCGGCTCAAAGATGACGGCTTGAGACATCAAACCGCGAGGAGTAAAACCGAACTATACTCAGCCTAAACAAACAAAAATCTAGAAATTGACTTATCTAAAAATTGAAGTAAAACTTCATTACATGCGGTCCTAAAGTCCATAAAAGACACGTGGCATGGATCAATCAAATTATGGTGGGTGTACTAACAATGAATCCTAATAATTTCCCCCTATTTGATTGATGCCTTTACCACACTATGATAATAGCAAAACATTGTACTTGGTAAAAACATGTCCGAAATAAATTTCATGAAATTGCATGTCCCAAGTCAATGCACACACTATGCTAGATCATAGATTTCTTATCTATCAAAAGAAATAAAAAAGAGGAATAGATAGAAGTGAAATTCATTCAGATGCATATAAAATGATGTGATTTTGAAAATCAGATATACATGTTTAAACTGAATGTTTAAAACAAATTGCACTTAAAAATATTTTCATGATGAAATGTAGTGCATGAGGTTTTGAAAATGTAAGCATTGTTTCACAAACAAGCAGTTTGAATAAACAAAGTTTTTTTGAAACAGAATGCTATGCAATCATTCTCATTATAATTCAATCATAAAGGTTTTGAACTTACCATGTAGTGAATTATAACGAAATCAAAAGGACTAAGAAAATGAAATCTAGTCTATTTCATCACCGGCGGCAGGAGCTATCTTTTGTTCAAATATATGTTTAGGACATAGAATTGCTTAATCCCAATCATAGCTATCACTTAGGATCCCCCAATTTTATTAGAACCTTTGTAAGGTACTCTTAGGATTCTTCGTGACCAGCACAGATGTATCCCAACTCTTCAAACGTGGCAAACCAGCAGAAGGAAGCACAATCAGCAGACCATAATTCAACATGCCAATCAACTTACTCTCAAGTTGCCGATGACTCAAACAATCAGCAAGGACAATCTGAACCTTACTGACAGTCAGGTTTTGTTGTTCTATCTCATTGTCAGCTTACTGATTGTCTCTGTCTTTTCCGCACTGTCTTATCAGAAAGTTGTTTAACTGCCCTGTCATGATTACTGCGCCGTCTGACACATAGCTAGTTTTAGCTATACTTTGTCCCTACTTGCTTTTTGCAGGTAACCGGTTGAGACAAAGGGGTCTTTACCCATCAGACTTTTGCAAGCATGTGTGTACTCCATATCTTCGCCATTAATGCTAAAGATACCACATTTAATGCTCCTCAACTACCCAGTTGGATATTCAAATTGCAAGCCTTCTTCTACAAGACTCAAGACATTCACTCCTCGTATAAATAGTGGACTTGGAGCATTGAAGAAGGTTGGTGAAAATAGAGCATTGAAGAGAGTTGAATGTTTTTGAGTATTTATTAAAGACTCAAACATTCTGTCCAGATAATCATTAGATCAGTTAATAGTACATACACTTGTGCACCAACTCAACAACAATGTTAGTATTCCCGAACTAGATCATTTAAGGAATACGTTGTTTGAGTTATTCACACACCCACCTGAGTGAGATAAGTTCTTTTGGACTTGCCGCTCAAAAACACTTGGTCAGATTTGTTTTACGATCCATTAGTGATCTCTAGAACTTAGTCTTTGTTTCTGGAAAAGCCGCGCTTGTAATAGACTAGAGATATCTAATAGTGCTTTTAACCCAAATCCAAGTTCTGACCAAACTTGGTAGAGGACGTAGCAGTATTTACACTGTGAACCTCTCCAAATCTTTGTGTCTCTGTTACTTACTTTATCTTTGCCTGTTGGAACTCTATCACCGGCAGATTGCATATGTTTGTACTGATTCATTGTATTTTTCTTTGACCAATCTCTTGAAACTGCATTGAACTTTTGGAAACAACTTTTTGTTTAAACTAAGCTCTGATAACCATTTCTTACCGATTTAAGTGAGAGTTAAAACTTAGTCATATCTTCTCCGCTACACTTACTGATAATAGTTTCCAAACTGATAAGTGACTTTGCATTTTTAAAAGTGTTTCTTGAAAAGTTTTAAAAAGGCTATTCACCCCCCCTCTACCCTATTTTCCTACCAATTGGGCCTAACAATTGGTATCAGAGCTTGGAATTTTGAAAGAAATTTCCAAGCTTTGCAGCTTGTATTGCCGATACCATGGCAGGAAAAATCATGCAGTCGTTCAACATCACTACCATTCCGTTGTTGAACATCAATGAGTTTGGTGTCTGGAAATCTCGTATGATAAAGTATATGAACTCAATCGATGACCGGTTAATGCAAATAATAGAAGGTGGTCCAATCATTCCTCTAAAGGTCTCAACCACCTACCGACCAATTCCCTCCACTCTGCTGACTGCTCATGCTGATCAAGACACTGAACAAGAAACGCATGTTCAAGTTGATGAAACCCTGATTGAAAAACCTAGAGAAGAATGGACTGATGAAGACAAACTTTCAGTTGCTCTAGATGGAAAGGCGTGCCACATTATCTCATGTGGATTGGACAACAAGCAATATAAACTGATTGACTTGTGCTCCACGGCTCAACAATGCTGGAACAAACTCCTTGCATACTTTGAAGGAGATGAGCAGGTGAAAGACAACAGACTCTATGACTGCATTGCTGAGTTTGAATCTTTCAAGAAACTAGATGGTGAATCTCTCAGAAGTGCCTACGACAGATTCTGCGAGGTAAGTAATTTATGTGCTTCATTAGGTAAAGTGTATACTATGAAAGATCTTAATATTCGTTTTCTAAGCTCTTTAGGAAATGAGTATCATACTAAGGTCACTGCTGTTAGAAAAGTTAGAGACCTAAACAAGACCTCTATTCAGAATCTTGTGTTTAGTCTGTTCTTGTATGAGAGAGAACTGCAAAAACTTAACGTTCTCGATAAAAATTTCAAAAACTTGTCTCTATCAGCTCAATCTCAGGTATCCTTTCCCTCAACCAAATTCCCTCATATAGATCCCCATCAAACACCCTGCTGTTCAAAAACCTCAGAAACACCTTCAGAACAAACAATGGAAGAAGACGAATTTGCCGCCTTCGCCAGAAACTACAAAAGTTTAAAGACTTCAAAAGGATGCAAAAAGAAAGTCACCAGCAAAAAAAATCCTTTACACCACCATTTCAAAAATCAGCAAGCTACAACAAACCAAGTACCAGTGCTACCGATGGAAAAAATAGCAAAGGTGATCTTGTCTGCTTCAACTGCAGAAAACCTGGTCACTTTGCTTCAAAATGTCCTCAACCAAAGTATGAATACGTGAGGAAATCATTAAACAAGAGATATCCAAAGTCTCGAAGTTATGTTGCCGACGATAGCACAGAAAAAGCCTTGCCTGTCTGGTGTGAAACCGATTCAGACGAAGATGCTGATGAAGATGCAGATGCCGATGTAAGTTTCGTTGCATTAGATTCAGATGATGCCGATTTTTCATCCTTGCCGACTCCAATCTACCGAGATCCCTCGCCGCCAAAGACTCCAGTCAAAGAAGTACCAACTGGAAGAGCTCAACCATACTTCAAGGAAGTAAGCATCAAAGCAGAAAACCCAATAGGATACAAGGTTCATCAAGTGGGAACGTCACTCTATGGACAGTGTAACTCTTCTCACTTCAATGCTTCTAAAACAAAACCCTTGCCGATGACAAGAAAATTCTCATTCACCGAACATCCCAATATTGCCAAAAGCCTTTCGAAACCCATCTCTTCCCTACCTGACTTCTCACCTAAACCCATTCTCTCTACTCCCAAAGATTCAGCCGACCCTCTTCCAGAATTATCTAAGGCTGAGATGGTAGAGATAATGGATGAACTTTTTATTGATTTTGAGAAGCTGAGTAGCGTTCATAAAGTAATGGCTGCTGATTTCAAAAGAATTTCTATCTAGAATAGCTCGCTTATGTCTGAACTCTCAATTCTCAAAGGACACGAGCTTGAGTCTATTTCTCTAAAGAAAGAAAACCTAGATCTCAAAAGTCAAGTGGCAGTATTGATAGCTCAGATCGAAGATCTTGTGAAAAGAAACAATCATCTCTCAAGGATTGTTGATTCTTACACAAAATCTAGAGTTGCTGTTGAAACAATCCTACAGACCCAAATGTCATATGAGGACCAATCTGGGTTAGGATTTGATTCCAGCAGCAGTAGCTCTACTGAAACTTGTGCGACCGAGAAAAAGGATGAGAAAGTTGAATGTAGTCCTGTTAACTCAGTGCATAAGGATGCTAAGCCAATATACAGTGCTGTGGAAATGAAGTATCCTAAGAACCATAACAAAAGGAATGATAAGCACAAACAAAGATATGTTAAGGTTGCTGATACTGAGTCTGCCGATAACGGTATTCTTGGTGAATACATCAGCAGAGCAAGTGCTGCCGGTCTAACCACCTCTGCTGCCGATGGACAAGTACCTAAAAAGGTAACTGCCAAAGGAAAACAGAATGGAAAGAAAGGCAACACTAGCACCTTTAAACCTACTAAGTTTGTGCCTGCTCAATTCCCTAGTTCTGCCGATGCTGTGACTAAACAGAATGATGTTCTACCGACTCCACAGCCTATCAGTCAAGTGAGATGTTCTAATTGTTCTGATTATGGTCACAAGGATCATGAATGCCTCTTAAAGCACCTATCTGGACCCACTGAGGTTACATCCTCTAGTGGTGGCCAGATGTGGTTTCCAAAGAGGAACTAACCCTCGGACCCAAGAATAAGGGGGACCATAAGCATACCGTTTTATTTCAGGAATGCTTCATGGCCTCAACTAGTGCAAGCAAGGATTTGTGGATTCTAGATAGTGGCTGTTCAAGACACATGACAGGATTTGCAGATTTACTTGCCGATATCTCAGAAGCATCAGGTCCCCCAATGGTTTTCGGTGATAATGCCAAAGGAAAAATCATCGGTATTGGTGCCATCAAGAGAGGTGCAGTTACTGTACAGAAGGTCTCTCTAGTAGATGGCTTGAAACACAACCTTCTATCTATTTCACAATTCTGTGATAAAGGGATGCAATGTGTATTTACTACTTCCAGTTGCTATGTGAAAGACATTGCTTCCAATAAAACTCTTCTCACTGCCAAAAGAAAAGGTAACATTTATGCAGTAGACTTAAGTGCTATTACTGGTGTTGCTAATGTTTGTTTTGTAGCTAAGAACATCAGTGAGAACTCATGGCTATGGCACAAGAGACTCAGTCACTTGAACTTCAAATATCTATCCAAGCTTGCCGGTTCAAATCTGGTTACCGGTTTACCTCAAGTGTCTGCTGATCAAGGAAAGAAATGTAAGGCCTGTCAGCTTGGAAAACAACATAAATCATCCTTCCGAAGCAAGCCCTGCATGTCAACATCTAAGTGCCTCCAAATGCTACATATGGATCTATTTGGCCCCACAACTACAGCAAGTATTGGGGGAAGTAGATATACCTTGGTTGTAGTAGATGATTTCTCTAGATATACTTGGGTGGAAACCTTCAGTCATAAAGATGACACATATGCCGTTGCTACCAAGTTATTCAGACTACTACAAACACAGAAAGAAAGCGATATCATCAGCATGAGATCAGACAACGGCACTGAATTCAAGAACAATGGTATTACTAAGTACTGTGATGATCATGGCATAGACCACAACTTCTCAGTTGCCGGTATACCACAACAAAATGGTGTTGTTGAGAGAAAGAACAGAACTCTCATTGAAGCTGGTAAGACCATGATTGCTGAAGTCAGGCTGCCGAAATACTTTTGGGCTGAAGCCATCAATATCGCCTGCTTCACTTAGGACAGATCTCTAATCAACAAATTCCATAACAAGACTCCTTATGAACTCTGGAGAGGCAGCACTCCCAACATTGGATTCTTCAAAATATTCGGCTGCAAATGTTACGTGCTTTACAACAGTAAAGAGCACAGAGGTAAATTTGATGAGAAAGATGATGAAGGAATCTTTGTTGGATACGCTAAACACAGTAAGGCCTTTTGAGTTTTTAATAGGAAACTTTTGAAAATTGTTGAATCTGTTCATGTAACCTTTGATGAATTTGATTTGTTAGAGTCTGACAAGGCTCCAAATAGTACTAATGCTTCTAGTGCTCATGAGATAGGTGAATCCAGTAATCCTAACCCTGTAGGTCAAGTACCAGCTGCTGATCCAGTCATTTCAGTAGAAGAACCAGCAGATACTCGTTATTTCCCATCATCGGCAGAACATGATCTTACCGATAACTTTCACAATCCATTTGCCGATGCTAATTCTGCTGATCATCCTGAAGACAGATCAAGCCCTCAACCAATTCCTGTTATAAGACCCAATCCTCCAAGTTCACACCCACCTTTCACTCAAAACTCTAACTCTTCCTCTCAGTCATCTGCTGACCTTGATCCTCCTCTAGAACCACTTCAATAAGAGTCAGTCAGACAAGATGTGCCGAGAGAAGTTAGACCAGTTCGTGATCATCCATTAGAAAATGTGATTGGTGATATCTTTGGTCCAAGATTAACAAGAAACCTTAGTAGAGCATTTGCTGAAAGTCTCTTCTCATCTGCTATGGTTTCCAACATAGAACCAAAGAAGACTGAAGAAGCTCTTGCCGATCCTGGTTGGGTTGAAGCCATGCAAGAGGAACTGAATTAGTTTGAAAGATGCAATGTATGGGAACTCGTACCAAGACCAACTTCTGAGCAACTTATTGGTACAAAATGGGTCTACAGGAACAAATTGGATGAAGCTGGAAATATTATTATAAACAAAGCAAGGTTAGTTGCTAAAGGCTACCGACAAGAAGAAGGAATTGACTACGATGAGACATTCGCTCCGGTTGCAAGATTGGAAGCTATAAGACTTTTCTTAGCCTATGCTGCCTTCAAAGAATTCAAGTTATATCAAATGGACGTGAAAAGTACATTCTTAAAGGGAGAACTCCAAGAACTTGTTTATGTGGAACAACCACCTGGTTTCGAGGACTCTAAGAAGCCTAATCATGTCTACCGATTGAAGAAAGCTCTCTACGGCCTAAAGCAAGCTCCAAGGGCATGGTATGAAACCCTTTCTAAGTTCTTACTTAGTGATGGCTTAGGTTTCACTCAAGGTAAAATCGATACTACTTTATTTGTTGCCAAGCATAAGGGTCATTCATTGTTTGTTCAAATATATGTCGATGATATTATTTTTGGTTTTACTAATGAATCACTTTGCAAGAGATTTGAGAAGCTAATGCAGAGCAAGTTCGAGATGAGCATGATGGGTGAACTAACATATTTCCTTGGACTTCAAGTCAAGCAATCCAATGAGGGAATATTCATCAGTCAAGCCAAGTATGCAAAAGAATTAATCAAGAAGTTTGGCTTTGACAATGCTCACTCTCAAAGCACACCTATGGGCACTAACATTCATTTAAATAAGGATGAGTCCGGTAAGAGGGTAGATATGACACTCTACCGAGGTATGATCGGCTCACTCCTCTATCTTACTGCCAGTAGACCAGATATTATGTTTTCTGTTTGTGTTTGTGCCGGGTTTCAAGCTGACCATAGGGAATCCCATCTGCAAGCTGTTAAACGTATCATTAAATATCTTTGTGGCACTGCTAACCTTGGATTACGGTATGCTAGAGATTCATCTTTTAATCTAATAGGTTATTCAGATGCAGACTTTGTAGCTTGTAGGGTGACCAGAAAAAGTACTAGTGGAACTTGCCAATTTCTTGGTGATCGGTTGGTGTCTTGGTCATGTAAAAAGCAAACATCAATTTCCACTTCTACTACTGAAGCTGAGTACATAGCTACCGGCAGTTGCTGTTCACAAATCCTCTGGATGAAGTAGCAGCTTGTTGACTATGAAGTTCCATCTCAAGGTTGTCCCATCTATTGTGACAATCAATCTGCCATCTCAGTTTCCAACAACCCGGTCATGAATTCCAAAACCAAGCACATAGACATCAAGTATCACTTTCTGAAGGAACATGTTGAAAAGGGAAACGTGGTGCTGCTCAAAGTTCATACCGACTACCAAAGAGCAGACATACTGACAAAACCCTTAGATCAGAAAAGATTTGAATTCCTCAGAGGTGAACTAGGTATGATTGATTATTATGGTTAAACTTGTGCTGACTTTGCTACTTGTGTTAGTCTGCCGATCAAATCAGCAGATCGAAAATTATCTTGCCGACAAACATCATGCCGTTAAATATCTTGCTGATCAACAACTTGCCGAATCATGTCTTAGCGGTTTGTCAAAATTCAAAATTCAAAATTCATCGGTAGATCTCATCCAAACGGATAAGGATTCTCTGACACATGACGTAAGCTTAGTCAAATCAAAGGTACAATCGGTCACACCTCCTCTCTGACACGTGTGTGCACCGCATTACCCAAATCGTGTCAAAGATTTATCCCAACTCTTTGTGATAAATCAGAAAGGTAACCTTAACTTTATTGTTGCCACTTCTACCCTTTCTCTCTCTTAAGTTTAACCGTCTAATTTAAACCGTCCGGTTCGTGCATTAAATGCATTGTGTACGCACGTTCTCCTAGTTATTCGCTTCAATTAAACTCATCATTATTTCTCTTTCTCCCATGCAAACTCTTCCTATTCTCTCTCTCTCTCTCTTCCATAACATATATAAGCTACACTTAAACTCCTCTTGGTCTTTTCGCTCTTCACTCTCTCTTGATATCACTATTGCTTGTGTTCTTCATCTACTTTCACATTCTCTTACGTTCTTCATACCAGAGTTAACTCTACCTTCTGGTAACTACTTGATGATTTTACACTTGCATTTCAAATCTATTTTGAACTAATTTGTTCTAACTTGTGAGATCTTTTGAGTGATTTTACAGAAAATGTCGAGCAACGAGAAGGATATCTATGGAGGCTATGTTGACTCCACCTTCTTCGACGACACTCTTGACGGTGATTTCTTGAAGAATCTTCTGATTGGCTCTCTTCTGGACTCCTTCATCTCTCCAACTGGTATTGAGTTTATATTTTTGGGTCAAGTTCAAGAGTTCTTCTCAAATGCCTCCATCATCACTGATCGCAATGAATCCTCTGTCTTCGTCTCCATCGCCTCAACCGTCGTCGGCGTACCGATCTCCGTTACTCCGTCTTCTATTCATGAAGCATTCCATATGCTTGGGAATGAGGGTGTTGACTCTATTACTGATGACCAGACATTGGACAAGGCATGGACCCTTATGAGGGGAGCCGGTCCTAGACTCAGTGGAGATAATCATCTCAAATCCCATTACAGAAGAAGATTCTTTGCCCTTGCAGAGATTGTTGATAGATGCTTAGTATGCAGATCTGGCTCTCACAGCCATGTTACTGATGTCCAGTTTGAAGGAATGGCAGCCATCGTGTTGTAAGAAGAATTCAACTGGTGTGCCTATCTATTTAGGGTCATTGCCATTGCTTCTGTTAAGTATAAGGAGGATAGAAAGAAAAACGAAGATCACCCCGGTAAAGGATGCCATTATATGCTGATTAGCACTATCTTGAGGCACAACTCAGCAATTGTTAGGGCTTCCCCTGCACCCCCTAGTCTTGATTTTGACAAGCTCAAATCCTTTAAGCTTACTGATTGGAATAGGATTTCCAAAAAGGCTCATACCAGCACAATAGTTGTTCCTGCTGCTGGTACTCCTAAAAAGAAGAAGGCAAAGAAAGTTGTCAAGGTTGCCGATGTCGCCCCTGCCGACGTTTCTACTCCTGCTCCATCTAACGACAGGATTCTTGCCGATTCTACTCCAGCAGCTCCAAAGAAGAGAAGGCTAGTCAAAGCTGTCGATAAAGCTCAAGTCAAGAAGTCAAAGGTCGTATCTACTGATGATCTACCCGCTGCTCCAAGGCCAAAGTCTTCAGTTGCTCAGGTTCCTTCCTCTCAAATTCCTTCTACTGATCTAAGAGCTAAGCAGATCAGGTTTGCACCATCTCTTCTTGCCGGTGTAACTCTTACTGCTCCCTCTATGGTTATCAAATCTGAAACCGATGCTACCGATGAAATGGCTGAGATAAGGAGACTGATTGGATCTGACTTAAGGGTAAGAGTCCCTCTTCAAAAGGGAATTCTAGATCTTCCCTATTTACCTGAGCTCCATGCTGCTGCTGATGTAGCCTCTGGACCTTCTGTCAGAAAGTGCAAACCAATCACAAACCCAACATTTCACATCTTCTTCAGAAACCATTGGTCATTCACCAATAAGGTCTTCTCAAAGAATTGGGTGTTCCCCATCGATCATCTCCATCCGTTTGTCCGTCGGTTGCTTCAATTTCATGAGGAAAGGAAGGAGTCAGTTTCCCCTGGAAATCGTGCTGATTATGTTGATTTCACTAGCCTGAACAGGGTCACCGACATGTTTAAAGAAAAGTTTGTACCTCTTCAGAAATTCCAAAGGTTGTCTGAAAGTGAGTTGAGATTGAATTTTGGAAGGTATTTTGATTTGCTACCCCTTCCTTGGAATCAGGTCTATCTATTTCAAGATAGGATCAGACAGGATCTGATGGTGCAAGACGTATGGGTTGCCTATGCCTTAGTCTTCAACCAGCTGATGAACTTTGATGAATAAGATCCTTATCAGTTGGGAAGGCCAGAAGATGAGGATGATTTCCTGAACTTCAATGACAATGAAAGGCTGGATAAGAGTGCCCAAGCCACTCAATTTGTAAAGAATGTGCAGAGGATAACCCTGAATCTGTTGAACAATTCAGAGGCCTTTATCAAGGCTAGAGCTGCTTCTACACCAGCATCTACCTCTATTCCTGAACAAGTTCCTTCACCAGCAATCTCACCCATTCCAACTCCAGCCAGTTCTGTTGATACTGCTGATTTCGTTTGTACTCACAAAGCTGCTGGTGAAACAATCACCTCTTCTGATTCTATCAGTGAGTATGATAAGCTGCCGATAAGTATTGTCTTTAAAAAGCCCTCTACTGATCAAGATCATGCAGCTGCTGCCCCTACTTCTGTATCATCTGCTGAAGCTTTTGCTGACTCAGTACTAGCCAGTGATGGCTCTGAGCGTGGCTCTGCTGATAAGTCTGCTGGACAGCTTGTTAAGAAAACTTCAGACACTCAACCTGCTGATGAATCCTTAATTAATCAAGTTGAGGAAACTATGGACACTCAAGCTCTGATTGTTACAGAAGACCAACTTGCATCAATTGAGGAAACTATAGAAACTCAATCTGCTGATGAAGTTGGTGGCTTGCCGATATCAGGAGGAGATTGTGCTGATGAAGAAGTTGTTGCTGATGTGTATGCTGATGAGCTAACTACCGACACTCATCCATCTGAGCCAACTGCTGACACTCAGATTATTAAGGTCCCAATCTCTTCTACTGATGTGATTCTAGTAGCTCCTACTGGTGTTAGAGAGATTGTTGAGTTGGTAGGAGGTGCCGATGCAGAGATTGCCAATCCAGATCATAATGCTGACCTTGATGCTCTGATTACTGCTGACTTACAATTTGAGGAATTTCAGGATGCTTTATGTCGCGACCCCGGACCCTGCGGGCCCGAGAGCGCGATCTGGACGTCGACTTAAAACCAAAACTGTGAAATACCGAAGTTAAAAATTCCATTTGATACCAAAAGGTAGTGATCCAAAGTTTTACAAAACCAAGTTTGATAAAAATCAATTACAACTATCATAAACTTCCACAAGTTTATGCCCAACAAAATACAAATATACAATTCTTAGTGACGTCATTGTTTGGTACAACTATCCCAAAATGGTTACACATTTACATAATGTAAACCAACCTATAACAACCTTCCCCAAAAGAATGGATCCACACTCGACGTCCTCTTTCTCGTGATCAGCGAGACTAATCCTTAGCACCTGGGGGGGGGTTAAGGAAAAACAAAGATAAAAGAAAAGGGGGTGAGATAAATCTTAATAAGTTACTAATGCAACTACATGACATACTATGATGCAATATACAATAAGCAATAATAAATATCACATAGCACATAGCATTTATCACATAGCAGATAGCAGCGGAAATAAACACATAACAAAGGATATAGCCAAGGTTTTCCAAACCGGTACATCCAAATAAAGGATCGATGCGCAGCTTCAATAATCAACAAATCATCATCTTCATAATAGCATGAAAGCCGAAGAGAAAACCCCGGTACCGGAACCAATAACCATAACAGTGTCACAAAGGACAAGGACCATGACACAAAGTCATGCCCGTTAGCTAGATACATTCAGAGAGGAACGCTAACTTGACTTTTCCAAGGCCAATCTGGAAAAGGGTAAAGAAGGGGGCAAAACAATGGTCAACATTATAATGGACTTGGCTTTGCCATTATAATCTTTCCCATCGCCTGATGCAACAAATATGCCAGCTGGGCTTCCAAATAAATGCTAAGTAATAATAATTTAGCATGAATGAACAACTTAAGGTTCCAAAGTAGGGAACCAATCCAATTAAATCACCACAAAGGTAAACCAATACAAACCGCACATCAAAGATGAACCACATTCCCAAAATGATACTAAATCAAATTCCATATCATATTTATTCACAAAAGAATCAAATCCAATCAATAAAGTGTTCCACGGTGTTATCTTAAGTTGATTAGAAGGAATAAACCTAAACTAGTTATGCCATTAGTCTTAAACCAAGCAAAAAGGTCAAATTTCTGGAACAGGGGGCGGGCAGGCGCCTGGGAATAGGCAGGCGCGCGCTTGAATCGACAGAAGGTCAGGCGCTAGAAAAAGTGGGAGTAGGCGGGCGCCTTGGCAGGGCCAGGCGGGCGCCTGGTCTACGGGCTGGGAAGAATTCCCAGCTGGGTTCTTCAAATCTCCTTACCATTTTCATACCATTTTCATAACACCCAAAATAAACACTCCCAACAAGATTCCTAAGGTACCCAAACATCATTTAACCAAAAAGCGGACCTTAAAAACACCCTTTATCAACCAAAATCAAGACCAAATTCCCACATTCAAGATTTCACCATTTTTAACCAAAAACTCAATAAATTCCAAACAATTTCAAAACCCAACCAAACTTCAAATATAACACATCAAACATTATCTAAACATGATATGAACATTTTAGCATCAAAATGGGGGAAAAGTAACTTACTTGATAAATCTCAAAGTTGACGGAATTCAATTCTTTTTGGTTCTACGCGATCCTATCGACGATCTAAACAAGGTTCATGTTTTAAGAAATGAGAGATTATGAGAGGAAGATGAAGAAAAAGAAGAGAGAAGGAAGAGAAGAAACTTACCATATACAAGGGGAGAGAGAGAGAGAGAGAGAGAGAGAGAGAGAGAGAGATGGAGGTGGAGTGTGAGGGTGAAAGAGTAGGGTGAGGGAGGTGAGTAGGGAGAAGATGAAGATGGAAATGTTACACCTAGCCCCCTTCCCCCACTAACTAGCACAATTACTTACACTCCCGACTAACAATTAAGACTCAACACTTCCACACTAGCCCAAATAACTTGAATAAAATGCTAGGCATAATTATTATAACACATAAATTGCACACATAAATATTTAAATAAATAATAATTTAAATAAATAATTAAGCAAATAAATAAATAATAATTATTTATTACTAATAAAATAGAGCCTAGATTTCGGGTCGTGACATTCACTCCCCCTTAAAGAAAATTCGACCCGAATTTTAACGAGACTCACCTTAAACGAAAAGCCACGGAAATTTCCTCTCGATCTCATCTCGGATCTCCCACGTCGACTCCTCGATATTATGGTTCCTCCAAAGGACTCTAACCAACGCAATGCTTTTGTTCCTCAACTCTTGGACTTTGGAATCTAGGATCCGAACCGGTCGTTCCTCATAAGACATATCGGGCTCAATATCCTCCGGTATCCTCGGTAACACGTGAGATGGATCATGAACATACTTCCGAAGCATAGAAACGTGGAACACGTTGTGCAATCGGTCTAAGGATGACGGTAACGCAAGACGATACGCTAGAAGTCCAACCTTTCCCAAAATCTCAAACGGGCCAATAACCTCGGAGCCAATTTGCCTTTCTTCCCAAACCTACGAATACCCACCTTCGGAGACACCTTCAAGAATACCAAATCACCAATCTGAAAACTAAGATCTCGCCGTCGGTTGTCTGCGTAGCTCTTATGTCGACTCTGGGCTGTCTTCAATCTATCCCGGATAACTCTAACTTTCTCAACCGAATCCCGAAGCAAATCAATACTCACGATCTTCGCTTCACTAACCTCATCCCAACAAATAGGCGATCTACACTTTCTTCCATACAAGGCCTCAAACGGTGCCATCTCGATACTAGCCTGATAATTGTTGTTGTAAGAGAATTCCACTAACGGTAGGTGCGAATCCCAAGAATCAGAAAAGTCTATCGAACACGCTCGCAACATATCCTCCAAAATCTGAATAGTCCTCTCGGATTGACCGTCGGTCTGAGGATGAAAAGCTGTGCTGAATCACAAATCTGTACCCAAAGCTTCCTGAAACGCCTTCCAGAATCTAGAAGTAAACCTCGGGTCTCGATCCGACACAATTCTAACCGGAACCCCATGCAATCTCACAATCTCGTCGATATAAAGGGTCGCAAGCTTCTCCATCGAATATCTGATGTCAATAGGCAAGAAATGGGCACTCTTGGTCAATCTATCCACTATTACCCAAACACTGTCATACTTCCTACGGGTACGAGGTAGTCCCGTAACGAAATCCATAGTCACATGCTCCCATTTCCACTCGGGAATATCTAACGGCTGAAGTAATCCCGTGGGTCTCTGATGCTCGGCTTTGACCTGCTGACAAGTTAAACACCTCGATACATACTCGACTATTTCCCTTTTTATATTAATCCACCAAAATTGTTGCTTCAAATCCTGATACATCTTCGTACTGCCCGGATGAATAGTATACCTCGATTTGTGACCCTCATCTAAAACTTGCCTCTTTATTCCACCAACATCGGGCACGCACAAACGACCACGGAAAGTCAACACTCCACTCGAGCTCAATGAAAAATCCTCGAAATTCTTTTCCTTCAATTTATCCATTATCTTCACCAACTCGGGATCTTCTTTCTGAGCTTCCTTTATCCTTTGAATTAGGGTCGGAGACACCCTAATATTCGCAAAAATAGCCCCATGTCTCGATTCACGAGGAGACCAATCTCAAACATCCTCAAGCATTTTCCATTCACGGACCATCATCGAAGCCACATAAGACTTTCTACTAATCGCATCGGCTACCACATTCGCCTTTCCCGGGTGATAAGAAATCGTACAATCATAATCCTTCAACAATTCCATCCATCGGCGCTGTCGGTTGTTCAATTCCTTCTGAGAGAATAGGTACTTCAAACTCTTGTGATCGGTAAAAATCTCAAACTTCGCTCCATAAAGGTAGTGCTTCCATTTGTGCAACGCAAAGACAATAGCCGCTAACTCCATATCATGAGTCGGGTAATTCTGCTCACTAGGGGTCAACTTCCTCGAAGCATAAGCAATTACTTTCCCATTCTGCATCAACACACAACCCAAACCCTCTTTCGAAGCATCACTGTAAATCACTAGGCCATCGCTCCCGTTAGGCAAAGTCAAGATCGGTGCGGTAGTCAACCTCTTCTTCAATTCCTCGAAACTCTTGTCACATTTCTCGGTCCACACAAACGGAACATTCTTCCGAGTCAACTGAGTCATCGGAGTAGCGATCCTCGAAAACCCTTCAATAAATCTTCGGTAATAACCGGCTAAACCAAGAAAGCTTCTAATCTCTGTCACTGATTCGGGTCTCTTCCAATCCACTATAGCCTCTATCTTTGACGGATCCACCGAAATCCCGTCTTTCGAAATCACATAACCCAGAAATGACACCTTCTCGAGCCAAAATTCGCATTTACTGAACTTCGCAAATAATTTCTCCCTCGCAAGAACGGATAAAACTGTCCTCAAATGTTGTTCATGCTCCTCTCGAGATTTCGAATAAACAAGAATGTCGTCGATGAAAACCACCACGAACGAATCAAGATAGGGATGGAAAACTCGGTTCATCAAATCCATAAACACGGCCGGCGCGTTCGTCAACCCAAACGGCATAACCAAGAACTCATAATGACCATACCGAGTGCGAAAAGCAGTCTTCGGAATATCTTCCGATCGAACCTTCAACTGCTGGTACCCACTTCTCAAATCAAGTTTAGAGAAAACCACGGACCCTTGAAGCTGATCAAACAAATCATCAATGTGCGGTAGAGGATACTTATTCTTCACTGTAACCTGATTCAACTTTCTGTAATCGATACACAATCTCAACGAACCATCTTTCTTCCGCACAAATAAAACCGGTGCTCCCCACGGGGAAACACTAGGGCGGATAAACCCTCGATCAAGCAACTCTCGCAACTGAACTTTCAATTCCTTCAACTCTGCGGGAGCTGACCTATAAGGTGCTTTCAAAATTGGAGCCGTACCTGGCAAAAGATCTATACAAAACTCAATCTCACGATCGGGAGGCATATCATACTCGGTAGAGAAAACATCGGGAAATTCCTGAACTACCCGAACACTATCAAAACTAGGGGATTCCTTCCTAGTATCAAGAACACTAGCCAAATACCCCTCACAACCACTATGCAATAATTTTCTCGCTTTCATAAAAGAAATTAAGCGAACCTTTCTACTCAGAGGACTAGCCTCAAACACAAATTTAGGCACATCGGGAATAGAAAAATTAACAGTTTTCTTACGGCAATCAACAGAAGCATGAAACTTGCTCAACCAATCCATACCCAAAATGACATCAAAGTCTTGGATAGGAAGAACTACCAAATCCGCACAAAGGACTCGACCACAAATAACCACATCACAAGCACGAAAGACTCGATCAGAAATCAAGCATTCTCCTATAGGGGTCGACACCTCTAGCACGTACGGTAAAGACTCGAATGCAGCATTTAACATGGAAGCAAATTGCACAGAAATGTATGAATGAGATGATCCTGGATCTACTAACGCTCGTGCGCTCACATTAGACACAGAAACAATACCTCCAATAACGGATGGATCATTGGTAGCTTGTTGTTGATTCATGGAATAAACCTTCCCTTGAACTTTGGGCTTCCCTGCGGCATCCCTCTTCTGACCCTGATTAGTACCAACTCCTGACCCGGATGCTTGACCTCGGTACCTCGTGCACTCTCTCGCAAAGTGCCCCATTTCACCACAATTGGTACACTTGCCTTGTTTTTTCCAACACCTATCCTCTGAATGGCCTACCTCTGACAAAAGGTACAAGGCTTCCTAATCTGAATCCCCAGAGTAGTACCCGGATTCCTCGGTGAGGTTTTCCCCTTAAACTGAGATGATGCACCCGGATTACCTCGATTGTCGGAACGGTGTTGTGGCTTGCCTTGAGCTCCTTGCTTACTCGGGTTAGCTACCTCGGTCTTCCTTTTATGCTCCCCAATATCTTTCTCTATTAAGTAGGCTCGGTCCACCGCATCTTGGAAAGTCACAATCCGTTGGGCAATAAGTTGAGTACGGATGGAAGTCTTCAATCCCCGAATGAATCTCATAGACAACAATCCTTGCTCCAAGTTGAGTAGCTCGATATCCTTTCGGTTTTGATCAACAACCGGAATGAAATGCTCCTTGAATTTGCGTACAAATAACTCCCACGCATACACCGTGTGAGTATCATCCCAAGTAGCTTTAACACCTCTCCACCAATGCTCGGCGGCTCCCACAAGCTTATAAGCCGCGAACCGGACCTTGTCCTCATCCGAACACCCAAATACATCATAAATCTTCTCCATCGACTCAATCCACAACTCAGCTTTCCTTACATCGGGCTCCCCAATGAATTCAACCGGTTTCAACTTCAGAAATTGCTCCAATCCATAGCGGGGTGGAGCTTGTTCTACCCTCGGACCTTGATCATGTATGGCCTTCATGGCCGCCTCGAACATGCCTTGGAACATGGCACGTGCTTCTTCCCTTGTATCATTCTGATTTGCATTACCGGTACTACCTTCACCGCTCCTTCTACGAACCATTGTAACAAGTACCTGCATAAGACATCAACCGTTAATCACTCCGCACACTACTACCCACCTAGGTCATACTAATCCACCTAGACTTATACTTAGAGCTAATGCCATAGCTCTGATACCAACTGTCGCGACCCCGAACCCCACGGGACCGAGACCGCGATCTGGACGTCGACTTAAAACCAAAACTGTGAAATACCGAAGTTAAAAATTCCATTTGATACCAAAAGGTAGTGATCCAAAGTTTTACAAAACCAAGTTTGATAAAAATCAATTACAACTATCATAAACTTCCACAAGTTTATGCCCAACAAAATACAAATATACAATTCTTAGTGACGTCATTGTTTGGTACAACTATCCCAAAATGGTTACACATTTACATAATGTAAACCAACCTATAACAACCTTCCCCAAAAGAATGGATCCACACTCGACATCCTCTTTCTCGTGATCAGTGAGACTAATCCTTAGCACCTGGGGGGGGGGGTTAAGGAAAAACAAAGATAAAAGAAAAGGGGGTGAGATAAATCTCAATAAGTTACTAATGCAACTACATGACATACTATGATGCAATATACAATAAGCAATAATAAATATCACATAGCACATAGCATTTATCACATAACAGATAGCAGCGGAAATAAACACATAACAAAGGATATAGCCAAGGTTTTCCAAACCGGTACATCCAAATAAAGGATCGCTGCGCAGCTTCAATAATCAACAAATCATCATCTTCATAATAGCATGAAAGCCGAAGAGAAAACCCCGGTACCGGAACCAATAACCATAACAGTGTCACAAAGGACTAGGACCATGACACAAAGTAATGCCCGTTAGCTAGATACATTCACAGAGAAACGCTAACTTGACTTTTCCAAGGCCAATCTGGAAAAGGGTAAAGAAGGGGGCAAAACAATGGTCAACATTATAATGGACTTGGCTTTGCCATTATAATCTTTCCCATCTCCCGATGCAACAAATATGCCAGCTGGTCTTCCAAATAAATACTAAGTAATAATAATTTAGCATGAATGAACAACTTAAGGTTCCAAAGTAGGGAACCAATCCAATTAAATCACCACAAAGGTAAACCAATACAAACCGCACATCAAAGATGAACCACATTCCCAAAATGATACTAAGTCAAATTCCATATCATATTTATTCACAAAAGAATCAAATCCAATCAATAAAGTGTTCCACGGTGTTATCTTAAGTTGATTAGAAGGAATAAACCTAAACTAGTTAAGCCATTAGTCTTAAACGAAGCAAAAAGGTCAAATTCCTGGAACAGGGGGCGGGCGGGCGCCTGGGCATAGGCAGGCGCGCGCTTGAATCGACAGAAGGTCAGGCGCTAGAAAAAGTGGGAGTAGGCGGGCGCCTGGGCAGGGGCAGGCGGGCGCCTGGTCTACGGGCTGGGAAGAATTCCCAGCTGGGTTCTTCAAATCTCCTTACCATTTTCATACCATTTTCATAACACCCAAAATAAACACTCCCAACAAGATTCCTAAGGTACCCAAACATCATTTAACCAAAAAGGGGACCTTAAAAACACCCTTTATCAACCAAAATCAAGACCAAATTCCCACATTCAAGATTTCACCATTTTTAACCAAAAACTCAATAAATTCCAAACAATTTCAAAACCCAACCAAACTTCAAATATAACACATCAAACATTATCTAAACATGATATGAACATTTTAGCATCAAAATGGGGGAAAAGTAACTTACTTGATAAATCTCAAAGTTGACGGAATTCAATTCTTTTTGGTTCTACGCGATCCTATCGACGATCTAAACAAGGTTCATGTTTTAAGAAATGAGAGATTATGAGAGGAAGATGAAGAAAAAGAAGAGAGAAGGAAGAGAAGAAACTTACCATATACAAGGGGAGAGAGAGAGAGAGAGAGAGAGAGATGGAGGTGGAGTGTGAGGGTGAAAGAGTAGGGTGAGGGAGGTGAGTAGGGAGAAGATGAAGATAGAAATGTTACACCTAGCCCCCTTCTCCCACTAACTAGCACAATTACTTACACTCCCGACTAACAATTAAGACTCAACACTTCCACACTAGCCCAAATAACTCGAATAAAATGCTAGGCATAATTATTATAACACATAAATTGCACACATAAATATTTAAATAAATAATAATTTAAATAAATAATTAAGCAAATAAATAAATAATAATTATTTATTACTAATAAAATAGAGCCTAGATTTCGGGTCGTGACACTTTATTTGCTCATATTTCCTTTCCTTTGCTACCTGCTCCCGAGGCCCTTGTTGCTCCAGTTGTTGCTGATGAAGCACAACCGGTTTCTGTTGCCTCAGCTGCTGGTGGGAATGACAGCTCTGATGAAATAGACCCTGAGGACTATATCGAGCTGCCGTCAAATTCTCTGCAATCAATCCCTAATCCTTTTGGTCCAAATCACTCATTCCTTCCGGGCTCGACTAGTGAACATCTTACGTTCTTACCCTAGATTAAACCTGAATTCAAAAGGCGGAAAGGGAAAGCTCCTCGGGTCTCCAAACTCAAGGTGAAAGGACCAGCTTTTGAACCTCTACATTGCTTGCCTGGTAAACTCAAATTTGGCGGCAAAATTCATTTACCTGGTCCATCTCCCAAGGAAGTCTGCATCGCCACAAATGGTTTGATGAAAAGGTGCATGATGATAAATGAAGAACTCCATGACATTCTTGAATACCGAGCTACTAACTCTCGAGGTCTTTTGCACTTGGTTAAATCTGCTGCTCTTGCACTAACTCTGCCGATGTTCCATCCAAGACAGCGTGCCGATCATCTGGTTTATACCTCAAGGCTGATGAGTGCCGGGTTGATGACCATGATTCTTGAAGGTCGTGCTTATTTGAATTTCATTCTGGCTATCTTTCTTTCCCTAGAGGACAATGGTGTGTTCCATCTGCCGGCTGAACGTGCAGTTATTATTCATCCTCAATTTCCTGTGCCGATCGTCCATGCCGATGTAACTTCTGCCGATCTTGTTGCCTCCACATCTGTTCCTGCTGAGTTCCTTCTTGCCGACAGATATGCTGCTGATGCTTCTTTCCTTCAACAAGTTCTGCCTTTGCCTCTGCCATCTTCTTTCTCTCCTGTAACAGCTTCTCCATTACTGATTGTTCTATCTTCTGATGATGAGTTGTCTGTGCCTGCTCCTGATGGTCTTGTAGAAGATGCTAATATTATCAATGAAGAATTCATTCCTTCCTTCCTAATGCATTCTTCTCTTGGTCTTTCAAAGCCCGTGGTACTGAATAGTATGTATGAATACTTCAGTTACCTTGAAGGGGATACTGAAAATCTGCAAGTGCCTGTTACTCATGCCGATTTGGGCGATACTGGTCTCTTCCTCTGTGACAAATTGTACTGTATTCATGAGGATCTTTCTGACAAAATCCTTAAGTCCAATCAGGAGGAGGAAAGCAAGAGAATCCAAGACCTAAAGGAACTGCTGGAGGACAGAGAATCAAGGCTGATTACCCTTTCAGAAAGTTTAGGGAGTATGCATTCTATTCAACAGCAACTAGTTGATGAGCAAAGGTTGCAGATCAGAGACCTAGAAAGAACTGAAAAAGATCTATCTGCTGCCAAGTCTGCTCTTACTGATTCTCAAATGAAGATAGCTGCTCTGGAAGCTAACAATGCCATGCTGACTGAAACACTGGAGAGCACTCAAAGAAGGAAGAAGAGTGAAGCTGAAAAGAAAGAGAAAAGAGCAAAGAAGAAAGCCAAGCTTACCGACTCTACATCAAAGGCCACTGACCAGCAAGAGGATCCTCCTGTTTCCTAGTCAATGTAGCCAATGATATAGATATCCTGAAGACCTTCAACGCTTTATCCAAGACTTCTTTGCTAACCATTACTGTCTTATGTGTGCTTATTTTTATATGTTATATTCTCTCATAATATCTGCTACTATTCATGCTAACTTTGTTTTGCAGATTATTATTCTCCCTACTGATCATAGCAATTAGCAACTCATTTTTTTCCTTACTTTTTATCATTTTGTATTTTTACCTTTTCTAAGACATCTAGTGTGTGACTTGGCTTAGGGAATGATAATAAATAGACATTCCTTACACATTCTTTTACTAAGTTAAGATAGATGTTCTAGTATAGGGTGATTGGACTTAAGCAATTAGGAGGAGATTGTTGTTCAAATATATGTTTAGGACATAGAATTGCTTAATCCCAATCATAGCTATCACTTAGGATCCCCCAATTTTATTAGAACCTTTGTAAGGTACTCTTAGGATTCTTCGTGACCAGCACAGATGTACCCAACTCTTCAAACGTGGCAAACCAACAGAAGGAAGCAAAATCAGCAGACCAGAATTCAACATGCCAATCAACTTACTCTCAAGTTGCCGATGACTCAAACAATCAGCAAGGACAATCTGAACCTTACTGACAGTCAGGTTTTTTTGTTCTATCTCATTGTCAACTTACTGATTGTCTCTGTCTTTTCCGCACTGTCTTATCAGAAAGTTGTTTAAGTGCTCTGTCATGATTACTGCGCCGTCTGACACATAGCTAGTTTTAGCTATACTTTGTCCCTACTTGCTTTTTGCAGGTAACCGGTTGAGACAAAGGGGTCTTTACCCATCAGACTTTTGCAAGCATGCGTGTACTCCATATCTTCGCCATTAATGCTAAAGATACCGCATTTAATGCTCCTCAACTACCCAACTGGATATTCAAATTGCAAGCCTTCTTCTACAAGACTCAAGACATTCACTCCTCGTATAAATAGTGGACTTGGAGCATTGAAGAAGGTTGGTGAAAATAGAGCATTGAAGAGAGTTGAATGTTTTTGAGTATTTATTAAAGACTCAAACATTCTGTCCAGATAATTATTAGATCATTTAATAGGACATACACTTGTGCACCAACTCAACAACAATGTTAGTATTCCCGAACTAGATCATTTAAGGAATACGTTGTTTGAGTTATTCACACCCCTACCTGAGTGAGATAAGTTCTTTTGGGCTTGCCGCTCAAAAACACTTGGTCAGATTTGTTTTACGATACATTACTGATCTCTAGAACTTTGTCTTTGTTTCCGGTAAAGCCGCGCTTGTAATAGACTAGAGATATTTAATAGTGCTCTTAACCCAAATCCAAGTTCTGACCAAACTTGGTAGAGGACGTAGCAGTATTTACACTATGAACCTCTCCAAATATTTGTGTCTCTGTTACTTACTTTATCTTTGCCGGTTGGAACTCTATCACCGGTAGATTGCATATGTTTGTACTGATTCATTGTATTTTTCTTTGACCAATCTCTTGTAACTGCATTGAACTTTTGAAAACAACTTTGTGTTTAAACTAAGCTCTGAAAACCATTTCTTACCGATTTAAGTGAGTGTTAAAACTTAGTCATATCTTCTCCGCTACGCTTACTGATAATAGTTTGGAAACTGATAAGTGACTTTGTATTTTTAAAAGTGTTTCTTGAAAAGTTTTAAAAAGGCTATTCACCCCCCCTCTAGCCTATTTTCCTACCAATTGGGCCTAACACTATCACTTCTTCATTTTCTTCAATAGCAGCTTGATCTGGGGCGGCTTGATCAACATTGGCATTGTCGGTTGGAATAGCATTTCCTGAACCGGAGGCATGAGCGGTTTCAACAACCAAATCTGCTGCACGAAGCTGAACCACAGTAGGTTCGTTGATTCTAGTTTTAATAGCAGCAATTTGTCTGACTAATCTGCCGGTTCTAAGCATTAAGTGCTCAGTGCTGTCAAAAGAATGTTGAGCCAGAATGTCAAGCTTTCCTTCTATAGAGTCCATCCTGGTTTCAACTTCTTGCTGCTTTAGGGAGTAGATCTCATGGTTGGTTTTGTCCATGTCTTGAAGTACAAGTTGATTTTCCAGAACTCCTTTCAGCATCTTTTTGATCTCAAAAATATCATTCACTCTCTCCCCCTTAATGGCATCAAGATCAGACTGAATAGTGAGGAGATGAGTGTCAAACCGAGAAGAGGCGGCTTGCTGATGAAACTGAATGTGTCTAACCGTATCTATCAAATCAACGGTTGAGGCATGAAGAGGCAGAATTGGATAAGATTGAAATGAAGGAGAGGGCTCATCAGAAGGAGTGTAATCAGGCATAGGCTCATCATCATCATCATCATCATCAGAGATGGAAATGGCATCATCGGATTGATGGGAAGGGGAGGAATGCAGTTTTGCCTTGCCTTTCAAAAGAATATGGGTCTCATCTAATGTTTGACACATAGACATCCTAAGTGCGGTTTCAAACTCTATGGGGTCAGAAGGAAGGGAAAAAGAATAAGGAACAATGTCATTTTGAGAAGGAGTAGGAACTGGATATCTCATAAAATCATCAAAGAGGAAAATAGAAGGTGAAGGAACAATGAATAGGCGGTATAGGTTTGGAATGCAATGACAGTTAAAGTATATAAAGAAATAGGAGGAAAGAGAAGGATCCATGAGAACCTGATAGGCGGTTTCAGCAATGATCTGTTCTGCAACAGAGAGAATGATTTGATCAACAACTGCTTCCATTTCATCCTTGGGAAAAATTGCATAAGGATTGGGGCGGCCAACCTTCAAGAATCTGTCTTCGGTTTTGGAGGCGGCACGGCACGAGCTCCAGCCCTTTTATCCCTTGAAGTTTCAGATTTGAACCGCTTCAAATAGGAAGCCAGTTCTGCAGTACTCTCCCTTTTTCTTGTCTTCGGTTTTATGAAAGAAACCAACATTGGGTTAATGCCTGCCTTTCTTTTAAGAGCAGGAGGAGAGACCTCAACCAACATTGGGTTAATGCCTGCCTTTCGCATCTCAGCTCTCTCTCTTAACTCCTTTGCAAATGGTCCTTCAAGAGGTGAGTGATCCTTCTTGTCATGAGCCTCACTGAAGTCTACTGCACCAGGTGGCCTTGTCTGCCAGTGTTCCACATACTCATATTTCTTTATCAACTTCCTTCTCTTATTTTGCGGTTTAACCTTAAGAATTTCATCACCTTGCTCAGGTTCAATCAATGACTCAGACGCATCAGTCTGCTCAGGCAAAACTGCAGCCTCAAACTCAACAGTTTGCTCAGGCTGAATCATAGCCTCAGATACTGTGGTCTGCTCAGGCTGAACCGCAGCCTCAGACTCTTCGGTCTGCTCAGGCTCGGTTTGAGTAGAAGGTTTAAGGTTAGGAAAGGCTTTATAAATCTCAGCCAACTGTTCTTCAGAGAACTGAACAGATGATGGTTTAGAAGTTGGAGGTTTAGGAGGAGAGGAGATAGGGAGGAAAAGATGAGGTGAAGGAATGAGTTCTGGAATAGATTTGGCTTTGGCAGCTTTGAGAGAGGAGGCATCCATTGCAAAGTTAAGGGATTTCTCCACATTCTGATGTAATGGAGAGAGAGGTTTAATTTGAGGTTTGGGAATTAGAGGTTTTGAAAAGGTAGGGGAAAGTTTGATTGGTGGGAATGAAGATGAAGAAGATGAAGGTTTAGAGAGTGGTTTGGATGAGGGTTTAGAGGGAGGTTTGGCTAGGTCTGCCTTTGTAATAACTTGAGGAATTTTAACACCACCTTTCCTTTTTCTTGAGGGAGCGGTGTCCCTGGGTTGAGCCGCAGGTCTAGGCCTTGCTGCCGGTTCCCCCTCAGCCGCTTGCTCCCCCTCAGCCTGTACCGCGGTTTGAGCCAAAGGACTTAACCCTATTCTATTCATAGTAGCAGTCTGACCTTCATTTCTTAACATCGTAGCATGGGCCTGATCAATAATGGCACCAACATACAGTTTTCCAGACTTGTTGAGCCGAGCCTCAGGAAAAGGTCCACGTTTGGCTTCAGGAAGAGGGTCTTCATTCCAAACTGCCTGTGCAAACCTCCATCCATGAGAGGTTTTGAAAGTATCAAACTTTGATAACCCAAAAATTGACTTCTCCACTAGATCTAACCAATACTCCTTGTTTTCAGTAGAGAACTTGAATATGTCAATATCTTGGTATAGGAACTTGGTTAGTAGCCTGCAATGAGTTCTGATCTTAGATTTTCCAGCGGTTCTAGCAGCATGGAGGCGGTTCAGGGCATTGATCATTTCTTTCATTACAACCCTGGGCCAGTGCAGTTTCTTCCCTTTGAGAATGGCCACACAGTAGGCATATTGTTCACTGGTAAAGTTGTTGTGGTTCCCATTCTTGCACATCACTCCAGAATCCACTAATTCACACAAATGAGCCATGACTTCTCCAAAGTCCTTTATGGAGGAATTTTTAGTGGAGAATGAATTAACTCCAATTAATTCCATTGATGTGCTGCTCAGAAGCTCCGGTTTGATCCCCATAACACCAGAGTTCTCAAGACCAGCCAAAACTGTAATTTTTGAAGATGTTAAGATCACATCCTTGTTACAGACCTTGGACTTGATGGCATCTTCAAATTTCACTTCTCCAGTTTCTAGATATCTGATAGGTTCTCCCCTTACATCCAGCAAAGCAGCATTTGTAGCAATCCCATTCTCGAAGAATTCAGCACAAATGATAGTAACGAACTGGGGTTCGTCTATGAGAAATAAAGGGAGCAGCTTTGCATCTTCAAGCAGCTTGAGGATTTTCCTTCCAACTGCATCTTAATTGATTTCTTCTTCTAGTATCCTAGAACCGGGTACGAAGTTTGATGGGTCCTGAAAAACAATATTCTAAGTTAGAAATACTTTGAAGAATGACAGTTTGAGACCTTAAGCAAACCGCGGTTCATACCAATTAATCAAAACGAGCGGTTCAATCAAATGAATAAACAAAGAGGTTTGAATGAGACTTACAAACTGTAAAAAGTAATCCTAACAATGAAAAGACGCGGTCTAAGAAAAGTAAGGGTAAAAGAGTAAAAACATAAAAGTAAATGAACAGTAAAAATAAAACGGATCAAAGAGGGAAAATTTTGAAAAAGAGTTTGAATGCACGAAGAACACGAAGAACAGAGTAAGAACATGCAAAACAAAATCTTAACCAAAATATGAAAGAATTGTACCAAAATGATCACAAAGGGCAGATTCTAACAAAGTTCTAAATAAACTAAGACAAATAACATTACTAGAGCCCAGAATCTGCAAAAATACGCAAGAACACCAAATAACCTCAAAGTCGATTTTGCTCAAAAATTAAACACGAATCACAAAATCAAGCATATAAACAGTATAAGTAAGTAAATGCGAGTTAAGTCCAACCAAAAAAATCAAAGAAAAAGCACAAAAAGATCAAAGAAGATGAACAAGCTTTTTCAAGCAACAATGGCGGATAAAAAAATACTGAGTTAGGGTTCATAAATTCATACCATATCGGGCTTAGATGGTTTGGACAATGTAGAAGTAGAAGCAAGATCAATGATTTTCTTTAGTGCCATTTCGAAAATCCTTTAAGTATGAAATTTTAGAGTGAGAACAGAGAGTGTGCAGAGAGAGAGAGTACAGAAGAGAGAGATGGAGATTTTGCTAAAAAGAGTAAGAAGGTAAAAAGTTAAATTAAAATTTAGTTTGTCTTTTATACGCAATTAACCACCTCGGGTAGTGGAGCGGCCATGACGGATGAGGAAAACTTAACCATCAGCGTACCTGTCGATTCGCATTAAATGCGGCAGAGATAATTGCACAAAGGTCTTTAAAGAATGTAATGACATAAAGTAGGGACTAAACTGCAATTAACCATACCTGAGCGGTTTGAGTAAACCGACTTACCTTTTCCTCATTATCGGTTTTGAAGAAACCGATATCTCTTAGATTCGTCTTCGGTTTCAGTAGATCAAACCGAGTCTTTTCTTTCACGCTCCGGTTTGGATCAAACTGAAGATATTCTTCTTGACTATTCGCTTTGAGTGGAATCTTCAGCCGAACCTTTATTGTTGCGGTTTAATGTTTGATAGAACCGCAAGCTATTTGCTTTTTCTTAGTGTAGACACCCCGCCTTGGACCGCTCACCCCGATTGCACATTTTGATCTTGTGTTTCTCCCCATTTTTAGTGTTTCTCGTTTTCTGTCACTTCCGTTTTCTGACTGACACTTCCGTTAAGTTCCTGACTGACTTCGTTAAGTCCAGGGACTAAACTGAATAACAGGGCTGACTTTCTAGTCCATTCTGTCAAAATTGCCTTCTCTGAGTCGTGCGCCTCCGATAGGAGGAGCCAGAAGCGCGCGCCTCCCGCCCCCAAAGCAGGAAGCGCGCGCCTCTGGGCGTTAGTTACAGATTTCTGGCCAGGATTCTTTCACCTATAAAAACCCCCCTTTACCTCCATTTTTGAGGACCTTGGATCTTTTACTCTAAAATCTTACATTTTCAACAAAGAAGCCAAATTTCTTACCTTCAAGGCATTTCCAAAGGCATTCATCAAGAAGTGTTTGAAGTCTCTCTAAGACTAGGTAAAAACCATTTCCTCCCTCTTCTCGACTTCATCTCTTTTCTCTTTCTTTTAGTTTTATCAAAGTGCAATAACCCAAATCATTTTGGGACATGACTCTAATGATCACCTCATCTCATTGAGGTTGGTTAAGGAGTTATCTCCTACATTCCAAACTCTATTTTAAAACCCCTTTTTACAATTTAAAGAAGAAGAAGAAGAACGTTTATCATTCATGTAGATTTTGATCAAGCAAGACTAACTTTAGTTGGGCGAGATGGGTGTTTCGATACTTCCCATCTCGTAATCTAACCCCCGAACCTCAAAACAAAGAATCTCTTTTTTCGTAATCGAACATAGGCTATTATCAATAGGTTTTTCTTATGTTCCTCAAAACATAGGTGGCGACTCTAAACAATCTAAAACAACTTAGACATCCTAGGATAGCTCACGCGCCCTAGCCAAGGGCGTGGCTCCCCGGGGTATCTACACTTAGAAGAGCCAAAATACTTAACAGATATTATTAGAACAAGAAATAGGCATGAAATATATTAAGTAAGTTCCAGCATACCCATTTCTCCTCGTAAGTGAAAGAACCTTGAATTTTCAAGCGGTTTAGTGAGGATATCAGCAATTTGATCATCGGTTCCCACCTTTGCTAGAAAAATATTCTTCTTTTCAACATTATCTTTGAGGAAATGATATCTTATGTCAATATGCTTGGTTTTTGAGTGTTGAACTGGATTGTTAGAGATAGAAATTGATGCAGTACTATCACAGTATATAGGGCAATTCTTTTTAAATACTTCATAGTCTTCCAACTGCTGTTTTATCCAGAGAATTTAAGAGCAACAGCTTCCAGCCGCTATGTATTCAGCTTCAGCGGTTGAGACTAAAACCGACGCTTGTTTCTTGCTGGACTATGATACAAGCCGAGATCCAAGGAACTGACATGTACCACTAGTGCTCTTTCTATCAATCTTACAGGCTGCAAAGTCAGCATCTGAATAACCTAATAGATTAAAAGTGGATTCTTTGGAGTACCAAAGTCCAAGGTTAACAGAGCCACATAAATATCTAATAATACGTTTAACAGCTATAAGATGAGATTCTCTAGGGTCAGCTTGAAATATAGCACAAACACACACACTGAACATTATATCTGGCCTACTTGCAGTTAAGTAAAGAAGAGAGCCAATCATACCTCGATAGAGTGTCTGATTCACTTTCTTACCTTGTTCATCTCGATCCAAACTGCAGGCCTTTTGCATTGGGGTATCAACTGGCTTAGCGGTTTCAAGCCCAAATTTCTTGATCAAGTCTTTGGTGTATTTGGCTTGGTTGATAAAGATTCCATCATGACATTGCTTGATTTGGAGTCCAAGAAAGAATGTCAACTCTCCCATCATACTCATCTCAAATTTACCTTTCATAAGCTTCTCAAACTTAACACACATAGTTTCTTTAGTAGAACCGAACATAATATCATCAACATATATTTGAACTAATAATGAATGACCTTTGTGTTTAGCAAATAAATAAGGTTGTATCAATTTTACCTCGAGAGAAGCCTTGCTCAATAAGAAATTTAGATAGAGTGTCATACCATGCTCTTGGAGCTTCTTTGAGTCCATACAAGGCCTTCTTGAGCTTGAAGACATGATTAGGATATTTGTTGTCTTCAAATCCTGGCGGTTGAGCTACATAAACTTCTTCTTGTAGTTCACCATTCAGAAATGCACTCTTCACATCCATTTGATATAACTTGAATTTCTTGAAGGAGGCATAGGCCAGGAACAATCTAATGGCTTCAAGTCTGGCTACAGGGGCAAATGTTTCATCATAATCAATCCCTTCTTCTTGCCTATAACTTTGAGCAACCAACCTTGCTTTGTTTCTTGTTATAGTACCATTTTCATCCATCTTGTTTCTGTATACCCATTTTGTTCCGATTAGAGTGTGATCCCTGGGCCTTGGAACTAGAGTCCAAACTCTGCATCTTTCAAACTGATTGAGCTCCTCTTGCATTGCAGCTACCCAACTTGGATCACTTAGAGCTTCATCTACCTTCTTCGGTTCTATTTGAGATAACAGTGCGGTTGAGAACAAACTGTGGTTATCTCTATGAGTTAAGCTTCCTCTTGTTTGAACACCAGAACTGATAGGACCTATAACATTGGTTGTTGGATGGTCTCTATGCTCATTAATTTCTGGAGGGAGGTCTTTATGAACCACTATTTCTTGAAGATTTTCTAGAGGAGGTTCTTCTTGATAATCATTGAAATCTTCATTGAAGGTGATGATTGGAACTGGATCAACGGTTTGAATGGGATCAGAAGAGTGCGGTTCTACAACACCACCTTCAGTTTGATTTGGAGCGGCTGGAGAACTTGATGGAGCAGTTTGAGTAGGTTGGTCATTTGCGGTTGCATGATTAGGGTAAGATGTACCTGTCTCAAAACCACTAAAATCATCAGCAACATTTGGAGCCATATGTGGCTCAAGAAGATCATGTTTATCAAATGTAACATGGACTGACTCTACAATTTTTAATGAAGTCTTATTGAAACAACGAAAAGCTTTTGAATGTTTAGAGTAACCAACAAAAATACCTTCATCGGCTTTAGCATCAAATTTATCTCGATGCTCCCTGCCATTATACAAGATGTAGCATTTGCATTCAAATATTTTAAAGAAGGAAATGTTGGGTGATCTGCCTCTCCACAATTCATAAGGAGTCTTGTTGTGAACTTTGATGATGAGGGAGCAGTTCTGGGTGAAACATGCGGTATTGACAGCTTCGGCCCAGAGTACTTGGGAAGCTTGGCTTCTGCAATCATGGTCTTCCCTGCTTCAATCAAAGTTCTGTTCTTCCTTTCCACTACTCCATTCGGTTGTGGAACCCCAGCGGCAGAGAAATTATGATCAATACCATGATCATCACAATATTGGGCAACACCATTGTTTGTAAATTCGGTTCCATTATCTGAACGCACAGCAACGATGTCATCCAATTTCTGAGTTTGGAGCTGTCTAAAGAGAGCAGTTACGATGCCATAGGTATCATCTTTAGAGGCCATCATTTACACCCATGTATATCTTGAATAATCATCAACCACCACTAGTGTATAGCGGTTTCCTCCTATACTTGCGGTTGGGACAGGTCCAAATAAATCCATGTGAAGCAGTTGCAAACAGTGGTTCGTTGATGATGCGGTTTTACTAGGAAATGACTGTTTGGGCTGCTTTCCAAGTTGGCAAGCTTTACATTTCTTATCATGATGGTCAGCCACTTTGGGTAGTCCTTTGACAAGACCGTCCCTTTGCATTTTTGCTAGATTCTTAAAGTTCAAGTGGCTGAGCCGCTTATGCCATAACCAGCTGCTTTCACTAACATTTTTGGCTACAAAACAGAGGTCAACAATAGAAACAATATTACTCAAATCTATCATATATACATCACCTGTTCTGTTGCCTGTCAGTAGAGTAACTTCGGAAGTTGGATCTTTGATGAAACAATTAGTTGAAGTAAAGTTGCAGTTCATTCCTTTGTCACAAAACTAAGATATGGAGAGAAGGTTGTGCTTGAGTCCTTCTACTAGTGACACATTTTCAATGGTCACCTTTCCACGTTTGATTGCTCCATATCCTATTGTTTCTCATTTCTTGTTATTTCCAAACACTACTGGGGGGCCTCTCATACTGATGAAATCACAAAGAAGTTTATTATCTCTGGTCATGTGTCATGAACAACCACTATCCAAGTACCAAAGATCCTTGTTCTTCTTTGCGGTTCCAGCCATAAAGCATAAGATCTGAAAAATAAACATTAAAGATTTTGGTCCCCCTTATTCATCGGGTCCTAGGGTTAGCAGCTTTTTGGGACCCACACCTGTTTGACCTTAGGATTTTTACGTCCCTTGGCATTGGGTGTGAGCCTTAAAAGACAATGACCAACACCATGACCATAATCAGCACAAATAGCACAATGAATAAATCTAGGTTTTGGTTGCGGTTTTACAAACCCTTTACTGACCTTCGGTTTCTCATGTTTTACTGGGTCAGCGGTTTTGGCTTTGACAAAGATTACCTTCTTGAGCTCAACCTTCCTCTTAGGTGCGGTTTTAGGGAAAATGATAGGAATTTCCTTAAACCGACTAGGAGCGGTTTCATCACTCAATTCTTCCTTAGTTGCCTCAGCCGCTGTGGATTTTTCTTTCCACTTTGAATCTCTCCCAGTCTGGTTTTTAGGATACTCAAAGAAATAATTTTGCCTTTTAATTTCTTGTTTTGAGCCCTTTTTACCGGCATGATTAACCTTAGGAATTTCTTTGGTTTGTTCAGTTGGTTTCACACCACCTTCGGCATAGAGACAAGGACACTTACACCCATCATCAGTTTTAAACCCTAATCCACTTTTCTCCTTAGAAAGAATTTGTGAATCAATGATTTGTTCCATGGTGACACCAGACTTAGTCCACACATCGGTCACTTTTTGAAGTTCATCCCTTTGTGCAGTAAGCTCATGGATTTGGGTGAGAAGTACCTCGGTTCTGTCCTTCAGATAGCGGTTTTCATCCACAATAGTAGATATCCCAGCAATTTGGAGCTTGAGGTTTTCAATTTCCTCCTTGTGGGATTTACATTCATGTTGGGATTCTTCAAGTTCCGCATCCATTAGTTTATATGCCTTTTTAAGCACAGTGTGTTGTTGACATATAATATTAGCACGTTCTAATACCTGGTCATCATGGTTTTGGTCTGCTTGAACCTCAGGAGTGTAGTTTGGTGTTGTAGGAGCTTTGCTTAATCTAGCCTCAGGAGTCTTAGGAGAAACTGACTTCATTTGTTGATTTGGCAGTGGAAGGCTTTCGTCAATTTCAATTCTTTCTTCAAATCCCATAAGGCAGAGATTAACAGTTTCTTCATCATCACTTTCATCTGAGTCTGAACCCATCCATGTCAGCGGTTGATCTCCTTGTCAGCTACCATTCCTTCTTTTCACGAACTTCTTGTTGAATGGTTTCATTGCTGGCACGGCTTCATAACACGGTTTGGGGCAACTTGAGGCAAAATGACCTGGCTGTCTGCAGTTATAACAGACCAAGTCATCCATTGTCTTGGGATCTGCAGTTTTGTTGAATCTGGTTGGAGGGACAAACTTTGCTGGGCCTTTGGATGGAAATTGAGATCTATTGTTTTTCCTGAACTTGGTGTATTTCTTCACATACAAAGCAAATTCTTCATCATCCATTTCATCAAAATCAACTTGAGTAGAACTTGAGGATTGTGATACTACACTCTGAGCATAAAAACTTTGAGGAGGAGTGTAGGGTTGATGAGACTGCTGATAAGATTGATAAGGTTGAGGATATGGTTGATGTGATTGAGGATAGGATTGGTGAGACTGCTGGTAATACTCAGGAGGTGCGGTTTGAGGATTGTATTTTGCAAACATTTTGGTCAGGAGAAGCGGTTTGCAAGTGGAGGTGAGGAGCGGTTTGATGATGGTCTGGATTGTAGACAGGAGATGAGGTATTGTTGAATGCAGCTAAAGAGAGTATCTTAAATCTGCTTTTGGTTTCATGGACCTCTTTAAGCTTGAATTCAAAAACCTTCAGCATGGCATACAAGTGTCGAAGATCAAGAGCTTCCAAGTCCTTGTTGTCTTCAATGTTAGTAGTTTTGATCAGCCATTTGCTACAAAGTGCTTGCATGAATCTCATGTTCAAATCTGTATTAGAATAGACATGTCCAAGAGAAAAACACACATTAACAATATCAATAAACCTCTCATAGCATTGTCTAAGAGATTCCTTAGGATCTTTAACAAAATAGTCAAAGAGTCTTCTCTGTTGATAGAGGTGGTTCTTCTTGGTATCTGAATCTCCTTCCAAAAAGTCAACTATAGCATCCCAGGTAGAATTTGCGGTTGTGCAGTGAAGCACCTTAGAATGAGTCCTTAAGTCAATAGCTGACACTAGCATGGACATAGCTCTTCCATCAAAATCCACATTGATGCGGTCTGCATCAGTCCACTCACTTTCTAACTTCTTAACTTCAGCTTCTTCTCCTAAGGTTCCTGCACGTGGATTAGCTTTCATAGGAACATATGATCCATTAGTAACCGCGGTCCATATTCTACGATCACATGAAATCATGTGTTTCATCATCCTATCTTTCCAAAAGATAAAACTATCTTCATCCAAAATCGGTAAGTGATTTGAGTTGGATGTCTGCATCATATGGGTGTTTGTGTTTGCCATTGGATCAGCACCCAAGCGGTTAAGCTTGTAAAAACAAGTTTGGTGGATATGCTCTGATACCACTTATTGGTCCCAGAGGGCAACAAGGGTATAGAACCGCTAGAGGGGGGAGGGTGAATAGCGGTCCAAAACTTTTTCCAAAATACCCTTAAAATCAACTGAGTACTTATCAGTTTGGCCAACTACGGTTCAAAACACAAGAACCGAATTGATAAAATGCACAGCGGAGTTTGCGGTTTGGCCAAATAGGATAGTTAAAGAGTTGGGCGGTTTAACGCAGGTTGAAAAAACACTATGATGCAACTGAATAGCTAAACTTAAAGTTCAAAGGAAAACACATTCCATCTTTCAAGTCATTTCGTATATGAAGACAAGTTAAAGATCACAAACAAGAAAGATAAATAACAAGACAGAAAATAAAGATCAACACACAAATTGAAGAGGTTCATTCTTAAATGAACTACGTCCTCTACCTAGATGGTTAGTCTAGGATTTTCTAATAGCTATGAGACTTGTATTAATTTAGAGGAGGTTTTACAAGATGAATCTAAACTCTAAACAAGAAGTCTAACCTAATCTATAATAACAACCGGTGTTTTCGAAGTATATAATCTATGTGATCATATAAATCGGGTGTGTGTGTGGAAAGAAATCAAATACTCTAAGTATCTAAATGATGGTTGAGCAAATGGAAATCTTTCGGTGTAAAGGCTGAGTATGAAAGGTTGTTAGGCTTGAAGCTTTGATGAAGAAATCTGGGTTTTCTAAGGAGATGGTTTGAAGATATGAATATCTGGGTTTGAATCTTCAAAGCAAACTTGAACACTTGGGAATAAATCTTTTGAAGCTCAGCAACCTTCATTGTTGAGGAATGAAGGCTATTTATAGGCAATGCACCCTTGTGACCGTTGGGTAAAGATTTGAATCAAATCTGAAGGGTACAGTGCTGTTGAATTCCCATTGGTTGAGCTGTCATTATCGTCCAGTTGTAGCACCACTACCTGACATCCGTCCTTTGTTGCATAAAGGACTAACGGTAAACAATTCAAATTGCTTGGACAAGACTGACATTCCTTGCAGTAACTCAAAGTTAACTTAGAGTTATTTTGACATGACATAAAATATTCCTTTACGGTTGAAAAGAGAATATTTGTCTAAGGAATAAATGACATCTCTTTAATTCTTCAATAACTGCACTACGGTTCCACCAGGCATAGGAGCGGTTTGAAGGATGAACTTGATGTGCGGTTTCATCAAAGCCACATACTGCGGTTTGATGAGGGACTTAGGGTTCCATGCTGGCGTCTCAAAGATGATGGCTTGAGACATCAAACCGCGAGGAGTAAAACCGAACTATACTCAGCCTAGACAAACAAAAATCTAGAAATGGACTAATCTAAAAATTGAAGTAAAACTTCATTACATGCGGTCCTAAAGTCCATAAAAAGACACGTGGCATGGATCAATCAAATTAAGGTGGGTGTACTAACAATGAATCCTAACACTCCCTTTGTCCCAAAATTACAAGTATCACAAAAATTGCCCCAAACACAAAATTGACAAGCACAAGTATTAGGAGTAACATATATGCATGTTATTACAAGCAATGGGGAGCTAATAACTTACCTAGTCCGAAATCAAAGTTACCCAAACAAATTTCAGTTCGGCAGGAAACGCTCTATTCAACGCCACGAATATTTATCCGGGATCGGAATCGAGAACAGAGGGATAATTAAACACGAGGAGTCGAGAATAGGGTAAACCCTAAACCCTAGCTTTCTGAGACAGAGGAAGAACGTAAAACTAATTTTGGGGAAATGCTTTCTGAGAAGGCAACAACAAGATATACATTCAACTTTCAAGAAATGACACTTAGGCCCCTTAAGTTTCATTTTTAACAAAAAGGCCCCTAAAGTCATATTTTCACAAATGACCCAAAAGTCAAACCTAGACATTTAACCACCTTAATATTCTAAAGCAGTTAAGAAATTAACCAAAGTAAAACTAGCACATAATATGCAAGTTCAAGAATTTAACAAGCAAGTCAGGAATTTAACAAGAATAAGGATGGGCGTTACATCCTCCCCACCTTAAAGAAAATTCACCCACGAAATTTACTTACCAAGATTTTCAAATAAGCTCGGGTATTTATCTCGCATCTCTTTCTCGCTTTTCCAAGTAACCTCTTCTATTCTATGATTTCTCCAAAGGACCTTCACAATAGGAATCATTTTGGTTCGCAAGACTTGCTCTTTCCAGTCAAGAATTTCAACAGGTTGTTCCTCATAGGACAAATCAGGCTGAAATGGAATAGCCTCATACTCAAGAACATGTGACTCATCCGCCATATACTTGCGAAGCATGGACACGTGAAACACATCATGAATACCAGATAAAGAAGGTGGTAAAGCAACTATGTGAGCCAACTTCCCAACTCTTTCAAGAATTTCAAATGGACCAATATAACGAGGAGATAACTTTCCTTTCTTCCCAAATCTCTTTATACCTCTACGAGGAGAGACTTTCAAGAATACAAAGTCACCTACCTAGAATTCAAGATCCCTTCTGCGATGATCAGCATAACTCTTTTGTCTACTTTGAGATGTGCGCAATCTATCTCGAATGAGTTTCACACTCTCAACTGATTGTTAAACCATTTCAGGTCCCAAGAGTCTAGCTTCTCCCACTTCATCCCAGCATATAGGAGATTGACATTTTCTACCATAAAGAGCTTCATAAGGAGCCATTTCAATGCTAGACTGATAACTGTTATTATAAGCAAACTCAGCCAAAGGAAGATGAGTATCCCAACTGCCTTTAAGGTCAATAACATAAGCACGTAACATATCCTCAAGAATCTGTATAAGTCTCTTAGATTGCCCATCAGATTGAGGATGAAAAGCAGTACTAAAATTCAATTTAGTACCCATGGCACCCTGAAGAGCTTGCCAAAATCGAGAAGTAAAACAAGGATCTCTATTAGATACAATACTCACAGGAACCCCATGCAGTCGAACTATCTCCTAAACCTACAATGAAGCTAACTGAGATAAGGAATATCCTATGGAAACAGACAAGAAGTGAGCTGACTTAGTCAACCTGTCCACTATAACCCAAACAACATCGTGGCCTCGTCTGGTACGTGGTAAACCAGTCACAAAATCCATAGTGATATGCTCCCATTTCCACTATGGAATTTCTAATGGTTGCAACAAACCCGCTGGACCTTGATGTTCCACTTTTACTTATTGACAAGTCAAACACTTAGACACATACTCAGCAATTTCTCTTTTCATGTTGTTCCACCAGAAATGTTTCTTCAAGTCTTGGTACATTTTAGTGCTTCCAGGATGAATAGTATACTTGGCTTTATGAGCCTCTTCAAGAACTCTCTTCTTGATCTCAAGATCAGCTGGAATGCAAACTTTGCCTAGAAAGGTAAGAATTCCATCATTGTTGAAAGAAAAATCTGGTTGCTTTCCTTCAATCATTCCACTAATGATTTTCTGCAATTCAGAATCAGTTACCTGAACTTCTTTGATCTGTTGGAGTAAGTCTGAAGTAGCCTTTATATTTGAAAGGATAATTCCATGTCTTGATTCACAAGGACTCCAATCACACAAATCCTCTAACATCTTCCATTCACGAATCATCAAGCAAGAAACATATGTCTTTCTGCTCAGTGCATCTGCCACAACATTTGCTTTTCCTGGATGATAAAGGATAGTACAATCATGATCCTTCAATTTCTCCATCCATCTACGTTTCCTCATGTTGAGTTCTTTTTGAGAAAACAAGTACTTCAAGCTTTTATGATCAGTAAAGACTTCAAATTTTGTTCCATACAAGTAATGCCTCCATTTATGTAAAGCAAAAATAATCGCAGCGAATTCTAAATCATGAGTAGGATAGTTTTTTTCATAATGAGATAGTTTCCTCGAAGCGTAAGCTATCACTTTGCCATCTTGCATCAAGACACAACCCAATCCTTGTTTAGAAGCATCGGTATAAACCATGAAATTCTCACTTCCACTAGGTAAAGCCAAGACTGGAGCTGTAGTTAAGCGCCTTTTTAACTCTTAAAAACTTGCTTCACACTTGTCACTCCACTCAAAAGAAGTAGCTTTCTGAGTCAAATTAGTCAATGGTGTAGCAATCTTGGAGAATCCCTCAATGAATCTCCGATAATAACTAGCCAAGCCCAAGAAACTACGGATCTCTGTCACTGTAGTTGGCCTCTTCCAGTTTACAACTGCTTCAACTTTGGAAGGATCTACTGCAATACCAGTAGCAGACACAATATGTCCCAAGAATGAACTTCTTCTAACCAGAAAGCACATTTGCTGAATTTTGCAAATAATTGTTTCTCACGAAGAACTTGCAATACCACTCTGAGATGTTGTTCATGCTCAGCCCGTGATTTAGAATATACAATAATATCATCAATGAATACCACCACGAAACAATCGAGATATGGTTTGAAGATACGGTTCATCAAATCCATAAATACAGCTGGAGCATTTGTCAAACCGAATGGCATAACAATAAACTCATAATGCCCATACCTGGTACGGAAAGCTGTCTTTGATATATCCTCGGATCTGATTTTCAACTGATGATAACCACTTCTTAAGTCAAGCTTTGAGTACACTACTGAACCCTGAAGTTGATCAAACAAGTCATCAATATGAGGTAACGGATATTTGTTCTTAATAGTTACCTGATTAAGCTCTCTGTAATCAATACATAATCGCAGAGTCCCATCTTTCTTTCTGACAAATAACACTGGTGCACCCCACGGTGATACAATAGGCCTGATAAATCCCCTTTCAAGTAATTCCTCAAGCTGTGTTTTTAACTCTTTTAACTCAGCTGGAGCCATTCTATAAGGTGCTTTAGAGATTGGTGTTGTACCTGGTAATAACTCAATACAGAACTCAAGCTCTCGATCAGGTGGCATGCTATACTCAGAAGAGAACACATCTAAAAATTCAGACACAACAGGAATATCTTCCATCTTGGGAACATATAAACTCTTGTCAAGCACACATGTGAGATACCCGGCACAAACATTAGATAAAAGTTTTCTATGACAATCAACAGATGCATAATGCACATATAGCCAATCCATGCCAAGAATCACGTCAAAGTCCCTTATAGGTAACACGACTAGGTCAGCAAGAAGGGCATGATCACCCATAAGAACTTCACATTTCTTATAAACCTCAGAAGCAAACATGTAATCTCCCATAGGGGAAGATACTTCTAGCACATAAGGCATAGAATCAGGAAGAACATGCAAGTGCGACACAAAATGAGATGCCACATAAGAATGAGATGAGCCTGGATATATCAGGTCTCGCGCTCTCATACTAGAAAGTAATATAGTACCTGTTGGGTATGCTTATTTCTTAACACCCTCCCAATTTATGTTAGAATTGATTGATACCATCACCTAAGTATATTTTATGGACTTTAGGATCCTATGTAAGAAGTTTTATAACTTCAATTTTTAGTTAAGTCCACTTTTTAGAATAGGCTTAGTGGTTAGGGCTTATGCTTAGAATTGAGGTTTCAATTACTAAAGACCAAGTATAATGCGCAGGACATTTCATGCGCAGAGCATCATCTGCTCATTTTCATGCGCAGTGATCATCTGCTCATTTTCATGTGCAGTGAACACCTGCTCATTCTTCATGCGCAGAGCATCACCTGCTTATTTTCCAGGTGCAGAGAAACACCTGCTCATTCTCTATGCGCATAGCATTACCTGCTCATTTCCATGCGCAGAACATTATCTGCTCCATTTCATGTGGAGAACAACACTTGCTTGGTTTTCATAACCAGAACATCTGCACATTATCTATACGCATGACTTCTATGAGCAGAGAAGATTAACTTGGTCATTATGCTTATCTTTCAACAACCTCATATTCTTGAAGCTTGGAAAGCGCTTATACTTATTTTCAAGATTTGAAGAAGACCAATGAGAAAGCATGAAGACCATGTGCAGATCATCATCTGCGCATCCATCACTTGCGCATTCTCCCATGCGCAGCTGTAAGGATCCCACCCTGCGCGCGCGGAGACGCGACGGGTTTTGGGGGCGAAATGCCAAACACGGTTAACACGCCAAAGATAACGGAGTCGCCACTTTCGTTAATTATTTAACCCAACGAAAGAAAAGGTTAGAGATTCTCTTAGTTCGGAGGTCAGGTTACATCTTGGGAAGAGTTTCACGTCACCCAAGCCGCCTCGGGCAAAGCCGAGTCTCCCTTGTGTTAGTTAACGAAAGTGCATGTGTGTGTGTGTATTTTAAAAGGGAAAAAACTGACTGCTTAGCAAATCCAGTTAGTTATTTAACAGAAAGGGTTTATTTTGCAAACATTTTGGTCAGAAAAAGGGGAAAAATGGATGATGCCTTCCCCAGCCAAAGTAGCCGTACGGATGGGGAGGGCTCCCCATGTCATTTTTACAGTTTATCAGAAAGACAGTCCAGTTTCAGTCAAAACAGAGGATCTTTGCTGAAACTGAACTGGAATGCTGATTTCCAGTTTATTATTAACAACAAAACCTTGAAGAGTTCATTCCTATGCACCTTGATCATCAAAGGAGCCTCAAAAACAAAGATTTGGGTGTGATAAATGTCAATCATTGGAGAAATTTATGAAAAAGTTGATGAACATATGACATTCAAACCAAAATGACCATTTGGTGGATAAAGATTGCAACTTTACCTCCAAAATGGACTTATTACACAAGATTAAACCTTTAGGGACACAAATATAACATAAAGATCAAATCTTTATGTCCCATATTTGGTGATTTATGAATAGGCCATGGTTGGGATGATAAAGATTGAAACTTTATCCCCCAATCATGACTCCTATGGCCAAACAAGAATAACATCAACATGAAATATAACAAATCAGGATCATCCTAGGTTTTATCCCATAAATCACACACTAGGTGTGAAGGGCACCTTGAATCACCTCATGATTTAGATCATATACATATATAATCATAATATATATAGCTTGGAAAGGCCAAGACTTGTATAATATGTAGATATAGTGCTTGAGATGGACAAGACTTGCAAAAAATATAAAGTGCTTGAAATGGACAAGACTTTGCAAGAACAAGAAGAAGTAATGCAAGATAAGCATGTAATATTAACATAGACAAAAAGAGTTTGAGATAAAGAAGAAGATGGGGAGAAGGAGGCCTCACCTATTGTGGTTATGGCCTATCTTCTTCTCTAATCACTCAAAGGTGTATATCACTCACTTTCTGCTCTCAAACTGGCAGAGTTTCAACTCATAAACGTTTTTCTCCCCCCTAAAATGATCATCATGGGGTTCAATTTATAAGGACTGAGGGCACCCAAACCAGCCGTAAGGCTAGGGGCCCCAAGTACCCAAACCATCCGTACGACTCGACTTGGCGAGCTTCTGGATTTTTCTAAGTTTAATTCCAGTTCAGTCTTGGAATATCAGGTTCATCCTAGTGAGGTCCTGGCCCATTGGTTTATCTCTGAATGGTACCAATAATTCCTCTAAGTAGGTCATTTTCAGATTGGGGTACTTACAGCAGCACCCATCTGCGCAACTCAATGCGCATGGCTTCCATGCGCGCGCATATTTGCCTTAGTCAATTCTCTCATTTCCTGCCCTCATTCTAGAAGCTTGGAAAGCGTCAAGTCAAGCTACGCTTTTTGGAATGAGCCAAAGTGCTGATGTGTACATACGACAAAACCAGCACACTCAGCATACACGTAGATGGAGACGCGCCTTATATTTGAAATTCAAAATGAAGACAGCTGTCATCCTTCTAGAAGAAATTTGAAGTCTGTCAACTTGCTCTATCTCCAACGGCTCTAAAGGACAGCCTGCGCACCAATCACGTTGCGACATCTCATTGTCCTTGCTCTGCTCCCCAACGGCTAGTTCTTGGAGCTCAGCTATAAATAGCATGCTCATCCTCATTTTCCAAGCTGCTTGAGTTTTTGCTTCTAAAGAGAAACTTTGAAGATTTGAAGATTGCTTGCATATTTCCAGAATTCTCAAGATCAACCTTCATACTCAACCAAGCCCAGATCCTATAAGCCTTGTATCACCCAAAATTCTTTGTGCTCTTCATCTCATAGATTCTTAGAGCCCAGAATTTCTGACACACACACACACCTCTTGTACACCTCTTGAAGCTTTGATCATTTAAATCTAACTTCTTGAGAAACACCGGTTTAGTCTAGGATTTGCTCTTCATAGAATAGATTTTGATTTGAGTTTTGATTCCTTGTAATCTTGTAAAATCTTCTCATATCAATATAAATCTCATCGTTATAAATCCAAGACTAACCATCTTGGTAGAGGACGTAGATATTTCCGATCGAACCTCTCCAAATAGCTTGTCTCATTACTTTGCTTTTCATTCTACATTTAAGCTTTTCTGATATATTGCTTTGTTTGATCTTTGTAGATTGTCTTGCACTGTTTGAATTGTGTTTGTTTGCTTTCTGCCTTAGAACATTTTTGCACCTCTCTTTTATCCAAACTTAGTGCGTGCGTTTTACAATCCTGCGTATATACCTGCGCATCAGTAATTGTTTTAAGTTTCCACTGTGCATTTCACACTCTCATTACGCGCTATACTTAGCCAAAATTAGAGCTGTGCGCATTTGCCATTAATTTGCAAAAGGGTTTGAAAAGAATTTCAAAACGCTATTCACCCCCCCCCCCCTCTCTAGAGATTTTCATACCCTTGTTGCCCATTTCGGACCAGCAAGTGGTATCAGAGCAAACACCTTCATAAAACTTGTTTTGTTTTTCAAGCTTAACAGCTTGGGTGCCGATTCAAGATGGCTTCAAAATCTTTGGCAATGGCTAACTACTCACATGTTCCTGTGCTCAACGAAGATCATTTCGACATCTGGAAGCACAGTATGCTCACTCATTTTTCTTCCATTGACGAGATCCTCCACGACATCGTTCTTGAAGGACTCTACATCCCAATGAAGGCTAATCCTAATGCTGCTACCAACAAGGACAATCCTACCATCAAGAAGCCCAAGGAGGAATGGACTGATGAAGAAAAGAAATGGGTTGGTTATGATGGAAGAGCAAGGAACATCATCCTAAGCACCATGGACCTCTCTACGCATAATCAAATTGTGAGCTGCGTAACTGCAAAAGAGCTATGAGATGCTATTGAAGGCTATGTGAATGGAGACAAAGTTCGCAAGGAAAATAAAAGATTTGTTGTGCAAAGAAAATTCAACTGCTTCATGAAGATAGATAGTGAAACCCTTAGACAAACTTATGATCGCTATTGTGCTATTGTAAACTCTTGTATATCTCTGGGAAAGACTTTCACCAACAAAGAAATTAATGCTCAATTCTTAGATGCACTTGGTTCTAGATATGTGCACAAGGCAAGTCATCTGGAAGATTCTGGATTTCTGGATACTTGGCCTCTGCGCAGTTTATATGCTAATTTGAAAGTGTTCGAGTTAAAACTTGATCGAATTGATGAAACAGAAGGAAAAGGAAAAGCAATCTCAATGATTGCTCAAAAACAACCTGCTCATGCTCAAACCTCATACAAAGTCTCTACTTCATCCTTACTTGAAATGGATGACGATGACTTCGCTATGTTTGTAAAGCGGTTTCAAAAATTCAAGAAATTCTCAAAACCTGGATCCTCAAGTAAAGCTCTAGCAAAGTTCTCTCGTGGAAGAGACTCAAATAAAGATGATGACTTGGTTTGATACAACTGTAGAAAGCCTGGTCATTTTGCATCAAAATGCCCTACTCCAAAATTTGAGTACATGAAGAGGAACGGTGCACAGAGATCCTCTAAGCAGCAAGGAATGGTTGCTGAAGAAGACTGCGCAGACAAGGAGCTCAAGACCTGGATAGAGACAGACACTGAAGACAGTGATCATGATGACTCTGAAGATGGACTACTCTGCTTGATGGCAAATGCTGATGATGATAGCGACTCAGAAAACGATGTTCCTGATATGAACACACCGAATGAGCCAATGAAAATTGCAAAGAAGAAAGGTCCCACTATCACTGAACTGGTAGAAATGGGACATCTAACTCCAAGCAGATAGAATGGCAAGTACTTATTTGCCAGAGCAGACCTATCAAAGAAATTTGTAGCAGCGCCTCCGCGCAAAGAATCTCTTGAAATTCCTGCTGAAATTGTAAAAGTGAATGACTCTGCTGCTGAACGCGAGTCTGTATTTCAACAAGCTGAAAAGGTAATCAAGAAATTCAATTCTATGAAAGAAGCAGTGAACTTATCAATTGGAGAAATTTCACAGCTTAAGACGGAGAAAACTCTTTTAAAATCTGAAAACACCTTCCTTAAGGAGCAGATTAAGAGCATGACTCCTCTTACTGAAAAGAACCGTTTCTTGACAGATAAAAATGCGTTATTTAAAGTAAGAAACGAAGAGTTGGCTACTCAAGTAGCTGATCTCACAAAGATCACTGATGAGTGGACCAAATCTCGTGTCACTATGGATCAAATTCTAGAATCTCAAATAGCCAATGGAGATAAGGAAGGCTTGGGGTTCTCAACTAGTGACAACTTTAAATGCGCCGTTTTCTCTGAAAGAGAAAAGGAATTTACACCCCAACAAACTGTTGAAATTCCTAAAGCAAAGCATTCTGCTTCAATGTGTAAAGGACAGGAGAAAGTCCAGAGACAAAATTTCTATTATGTCTACCCAAATAAGCAAACTGGGAAAGCCAATGGTAAGGCTAAAGTTGAACCTGCGTATGATTTCTCATATTCTGCTATGGCTGCGCTTCAACTTCGAATGTCAAATCTGCGCAAAAGGGTCATACGCATAAAAGCCTTGCGCCCCAACACCAGATGCGCATTCTTAAGAAAAGCGCACCCAAACCTCATAAAATGATATTTGTTAAAGCTAGTTCAACTGCTCCAGTTCAAAATGCTAAGCCAAAGAAAAGTAAAGAGTTTGTAAAAACCCAATCTATAAGTGGCTTACATCATTGTGTTGTGTGTGATGGTTTAGGTCACAAGGCTACAGAATACCTTTTGTGATTTGCTCTTAATGCCAAGGGACGTAAAAAACCTAAGGTTAGATAAGAGTGGGTTGTCAAAAGTTGCTAACTTTAGGACCCAAGGATAAAGGGGACCTGCGTTTTTAATGTCTATCTTTCAGGTCTCCTGCTTCACTGCGCACTCTTCACAAGCTAAAGCGCATATTATCTCGACAGTGGATGTTCTAGACACATGACTGGAGATGCCAACAACCTTGAAGATGTGCATGAAGGAAGAGGTGCCTCAGTAACTTTTGGGGACAACAACAAAGGGCACATTGTTGGATATGGAAAAATAAAAAAGGATAAAGTGTGCATAGAACAGGTCGCTCGTAGAAAGCCTCAAGCACAACCTGCTCTCCATATCACAATTTTGCGATAAAGGTCTGGAATGCCATTTCACTTCAACGCATTGCTATATCAAAGATGGCAAATCCGGACTCACTTTGCTCACAGGGACTCGTAAGGAAAATGTTTATATCATTGATCTCACTGCTATAAATTCTATCACTAATCTCTGTTTTGTAGCAAAGAACGTAAGTGAAAGCAGCTGGCTATGGCACAAGCGCTTAAGTCATTTGAACTTCAAGTATTTGGCTAAGATAGGATGGGAAAATCTTGTTAAAGGACTTCCCAAAGTAGCTGACCATCATGAGAGAAAATGCGCAGCATGCCAGCTTGGTAAACAACCAAAGCAGTCTTTCTCCAGCAAGATTGCTTCCTCAACTTCCAAATGTTTACAACTGCTTCACATGGACTTGTTTGGACCTGTCACCACCGCGAGCATTGGAGGAAACAAGTATACCTTAGTCGTGGTGGATGACTACTCAAGATACACATGGGTTGAAATGATGATATCCAAAGATGACTGCTATGATATCTTGACTGCTCTCTTTTGAAGACTCCAAACTCAAAAAGAAGACTACATCGTAAGCGTTAGATTAGACAACGGAATTGAATTCAAGAATAATGGTGTTGCTCAATACTGCGATAACCATGGAATTGATCAAAATTTCTCTACTGCTGGAGTTCCTTAACAAAATGGCGTTGTGGAAAGAAAGAATTGCAAGTTGATTGAGGCTGGAAAAACAATGATAGCAGAAGCAAAGCTGCCAAAGTATTTCAGGGGAGAAGCTGTCAACACTGCTTGCTTTACTCAGAATAGATCCCTCATCAACAAAGCCTACAACAAAACTCCATATGAGCTATGGAGAGGAAGAGCGCCCAACATCGCTTTCTTTAAGATTTTTGGCTGCAAATGCTATATCCTCTACAATGGAAAAGACCATAGAGGTAAATTCGACGCCAAAGCAGATGAAGGTATTTTTGTTGGGTATGCCAAACATTCTAAAGCTTTTCGTGTTTTTAATAGAACTACTCTAGTTATTGTAGAATCTTTACATGTTACTTTTGATGATCATTCTCTCCTTGAGCCACATTTGGCTCCTGATGATTCTGATGATTCTGCTGAGAATGTTGAGATAGGTACGCAGCCACAAACTGTACCTGCGTAGAATGATAATCAAGATGATCACAATCAGAATCAAGCAAGTCCATCCCATGCGCCAACTCCGGATGCTGCGCCAGAAGTGACGACTCCTGATGCGCAGACACCCCCTCATGCGCATGATGTTTCTCCGCTTCAGCAAATCACTTTTGATGATATTGATGCTGAAGCAAATGAAGTTCCTATTGAAGATCTTCGCATTCCTACTACTTAACCAAACTTACCTCCCGAGGTTTATGAAGTAAGAGATCATCCAACAACAAACATCATTGGTGATCTCAATGTAGTGGTTCGTACAAGGAGAGCATCCATCTTTGATGCATATAATTCCTTTATTTCTCAAATCAAACCAAAGAAGATTGATGAAGCGCTCCAAGATTCAAGCTGGGTTATTGCTATGCAAGAAGAGCTTAACCAATTTGAGCGCTGCAAAGTTTGGACTTTAGTACCCAGACCTCATCACCAAGGAGTTATTGGTACAAGATGGGTATTCAGAAACAAGATGGATGAGAATGGAAGCATCACAAGAAATAAAGCAAGGTTGGTTGTGCAAGGCTATAGGCAAGAGGAAGGAATCAACTACGATGAAACTTTCGCGCCCGTTGCAAGACTTGAAGCTATAAGGATCTTCCTAGCTTACGCTGCTCACAAGAAATTCAAGCTTTATCAAATGGATGTGAAGAGCGCATTTCTCAATGGTGAACTCCAAGAGACGGTCTACGTAGCTCAACCACCTGGATTTGAAGATAGGAGATTTCCAAATCACGTCTTCAAACTTCAGAAAGCTTTGTATGGGCTTAAGCAAGCTCCAAGAGCATGGTACGATACTGTATCAAAATTCCTACTAGAGAAAGGCTTCAAGCGCGGTAAAATAGATACAACTCTTTTTATTGCTAAGTATAATGATCATTCTTTACTTGTTCAAATTTATGTCGATGATATTATATTTGGTTCTACTAATGAGTTACTTTGTAAGCGCTTTGAAAAGCTCATGAAAAGTAAGTTTGAGATGAGCATGATGGGAGAACAAATCAAGCAATTGAATGATGGCATCTTCATAAATCAAGCCAAGTACACAAGAGACCTAATCAAGAAATTTGGACTTGAGAATGCTAAAGCATACGACACTCTAATGGCCACCGGCAATAAACTTGACAAGGACTTAAAGGTAAAAAATTTGATCAAACTTTATATCGAGGTATGATTGGCTCTCTCCTTTATCTTACTGCAAGTAGGCCAGATATTATGTTTAGTGCTTGTGTCTGTGCGCGCTATCAAGCGGACCCTAGAGAAGCACACTTAACTGCTGTTAAACGCATTATTCGTTATCTTTCTGGAACTGTTAACCTTGGACTTTGGTACACCAAAGATTCAAATTTCAATTCGCTAGGTTATTCAGATGAAGATTACGCAGCATGAACAATTGACAGGAAGAGCACAAGTGGAACTTGTCATTTCCTTGGAAATCGACTTGTTGCGTGGGCAAGCAAGAAACAAGCTGCTGTGTTCATCTCCACAACTGAAGCTGAATACATTGCTTCTGGGAGCTGCTGCTGCCAAATCCTTTGGATGATGCAACAATTGGTGGATTATGGGATTCATGAAGAAAACTGCCCAATCTTTTGTGATAACGTGTCCACCATCGCAGTCTCAAACAATCCTGTCATGCACTCAAAGACAAAGCACATCGACATCAAATACCACTTTCTTAAGGACCACGTGGAAAAAGGAAATATTCATTTAGAGCACGTGGGCACAGACAATCAAATTGCTGATATCCTCACAAAGGCTCTTGACGGAAATAGATTTGCTTTCTTGAGAGGAGAAATGGGTATGCTTGAACTTAGCTAAATCTTGTCCATATGATTTGTCAATACTAATGATCTAGTGTTTACTTGATAATATTCTAAGTTAGGAAATGCCTCATGCGCCTGCGCATATGAAGCGCACAAGATGATGCGCATAAGGCAAAATATTTCTAAGTTTTCAAAGAAACTCTGCGCATTCTATTGCTGCGCATGAACCTCATACGCATGCCATGTGGACCTCAGTATATCATTCCTCCGGTTTCTCCTCCGGTCACTGCGTAGGCAAAGATTCAAAAGCAACTGGATACGCAGGCTGCTAGGCTCGATGCGCAGGGCAGTATACTAAAAGCCATTTATTGTGCCATTAAGGGGAGAGTAATCTAACAAAGGCAACCACTTCTGATATTGAGATTTTCCCAAAGCAATTTGGGAAGCTACAAGATGAAGTACGCAGAGCTCTATCAAAGGTGAACACTAATCTTATAATGCATCTATTAGAGCATAAAATATAAAGAACGATGTCAAGCGAAATAATCAACCACAACACAAGAATTTACGTGGTTCACCAACTTGGCTACATCCACGGGTGGAGGGAGAATATATTTCTATTCAATGGCAATTACAAAAGACGGTCTTCACTAATCTAGTTGCACGAATTATTTAGGCAAATAATTCCGTCAACCTAAATCTAGATCTTAGATCTCTACTTGTATCTATCAAAGATGACCGGCAAAAATAATGCTAGAGAAGGGGTTAGTATTTATAGGCATAAATACTAGAAACCCAAAAGGAGAAGGAATCATATTCCTTTTGTACAATGTAATTGGAATACTATTTTTGTGTACAAAGTAATTATATTCTCATTAGGAAAAGACTTTCCTAATTCTTGAACAGTTCCTTGTACCAATAAGAAACCTAATTAAACCAATAAACCTTAATCCTTGTACAAAAGGATTTCCTTTTGCCAATTAAAGTCCCAGGAATTATCTCGACTTGTCGCGGACATATCCTTAATCAATAGCCATCGATTCAAAGGCATATTCCCAACAATCTCCACCTTGACTTTGAATCTCCCCGAACCATAATTTATATCCACGAACCGACCCAAACTCCACCTTGAGTTGAATCCTTCGCCTTCGAATATATCTCTCCACCTCCGCCACCGCCTTCTGTCTTTGTCAAGACACCATCTTTGTTCACTCAAGAACAACCACGTTTACTTAGTCAAGCAAACGACTTTTCCGGCTCAACTTTTGCCATGATTTCTAGATTCCTAGAACCTTCACCATAATGTTGACCACCATATCCGAAATACCAAATCCACGATCACCAAATTCGAATACCATATTACCCAGATGACGACAGTCGATCTTGTCTCAAACTTCAACGTGCTTCGAACTATTCATGGATCACCAACAAACATGGACAAACACCCTTGAATGACTTGAACAAATCACTTCTCATTCTGGCAATGTATCTCGAACTCGTGACTATTTATTTGGATTTCTTCCCCATAAGCATCTGCACAAACGGAAATTGTACATGAACTGCACGACTGCACGATGTCTGCACGAACTGCTACAATACTCCACTAATATGTGCTCTTACTTATCTTGTTTCTTCGAACTCTCCATAACGCCGATGAGAGCCAAGAAACTAGCATTGATGTCTCAGAAAGCCTTCTAGACCATCAACATAGTGTTTCGCCGAACACTTGAGACTGTACACCTCTAGAATTTAAGAACCCCTTTTGCTGACTAGACTTGTGTATCTACTTCTAGGCCTTCGAATAGATTACATCTTAAATCCCCAGATTGTACCTTGTCTCGATTGATTCTCAATCCCAATCCAATGATGAGCTTTGAACTAGTCTAGAAAGCTTCGAACCCACTCATTTAAAGGCGAATAGAATGCAATCTTGTACTTTACCTCAAGCACCCTTTGTCACACCGGACAACCTTGCTCCTCCCAAGCAACCAGACTATATGCTAAGCCTAGCATTCCTTAGTGCCTCTAGACCGCCTATCTAGAGCACCGCCCCTTTCGGGCGACTAACAATTTTTCGTGCTTGGTTAGAGCATAAAATATAAAGAACGATGTCAAGCGAAATAATCAACCACAACACAAGAATTTACGTGGTTCACTAACTTGGCTACATCCACGGGCAGAGGGAGAATATATTTTTATTCAATGGCAATTACAAAAGACGATCTTCACTAATCTAGTTGCACGAATTATTTAGGCAAATAATTCCGTCAACCTAAATCTAGATCTTAGATCTCTACTTGTATCTATCAAAGATGACCGGCAAAAATAATGCTAGAGAAGGGGTTAGTATTTATAGGCATAAATACTAGAAACCCAAAAGGAGAAGGAATCATATTCCTTTTGTACAATGTAATTGGAATACTATTTCTTGTGTACAAAGTAATTATATTCTCATTAGGAAAAGACTTTCCTAATTCTTGAACAATTCCTTGTACCAATAAGAAACCTAATTAAACCAATAAAGCTTAATCCTTGTACAAAAGGATTTCCTTTTGCCAATTCAAGTCCCAGGAATTATCTCGACTTGTTGCGGACATATCCTTAATCAATAGCCATCGATTCAAAGGTATATTCCCAACAACATCATTGCTTTTCCGAAAACCTTGTTCAATTATAACTTTTCGCTTGTGGAACAATGAATGCATTATTTCAAACTTCATGCGCATATACTTGACTGCTCATATTTCTACGCATGCTGTTTAAACATTCAGTTTAAACGCATACTTAAACTCATATTATTTGTATGCGCTGAATGATATTTTTGTCTTTCCCATATTGTAAGTTCATTTGTTTTGGATAGACTAGAAATCTATAATACTGGCTAGTGTGTGCGTTGACTTGAGGCATGATTTACCATTTACGTTCTTATGGACATGTTATTATCAAGTACAATGAATTGCCTTTATTATAGTAGGTAATGAAATCAATCATTTAGGGGGAGATTGTTGGGTATGCTTATTTCTTTACCCTCCCAATTTATGTTAGAATTGATTGATACCATCACCTAAGTATATTTTATGGACTTTAGGATCCTATGTAAGAAGTTTTATAACTTCAATTTTTAGTTAAGTCCACTTTTTAGAATAGGCTTAGTGGTTAGGGCTTATGCTTAGAATTGAGGTTTCAATTACTGAAGACCAAGTATAATGCGCAGGACATTTCATGCGCAGAGCATCATCTGCTCATTTTCATGCGCAGTGAACATCTGCTCATTTTCATGCGCAGTGAACACCTGCTCATTCTTCATGCGCAGAGCATCACCTGCTTATTTTTCAGGCGCAGAGCAACACCTGCTCATTCTCTGCGCGCATAGCATTACCTGCTCATTTCCATGCGCAGAACATTATCTGCTCCCTTTTATGTGGAGAACAACACATGCTTGGTTTTCATAAGCAGAACGTCTGCACATTCTCTATACGCATGACTTCTATGAGCTGAGCAGATTAACTTGGTCATTATGCTTATCTTTTAACAACCTCATATTCTTGAAGCTTGGAAAGCGCTTATACTTATTTTCAAGATTTGAAGAAGACCAAGGAGCAAGCATGAAGACCATGTGCAGATCATCATCTGTGCATCCATCACTTGCGCATTCTCCCATGCGCAGCACCCATCTGCGCAACTCAATGCGCATGGCTTCCATGCGCGCGCAGATTTGCCTTAGTCAATTCTCTCATTTCCTGCCCTCATTCTAGAAGCTTGGAAAGCGTCAAGTCAAGCTACGCTTTTTGGAATGAGCCAAAGTGCTGATGTGTACATACGACAAAACAAGCACACTCAGCATACACGTAGATAGAGACGCGCCTCATATTTGAAATTCAAAATGAAGACAGCTGTCATCCTTCTAGAAGAAATTTGAAGTCTGTCAACTTGCTCTATCTCCAACGGCTATAAAGGACAGCCTGCGCACCAATCACGTTGTGACAGCTCATTGTCCTTGCTCTGCTCCCCAACGGCTAGTTCTTGGAGCTCAGCGATAAATAGCATGATCATCCTCATTTTCCAAGCTGCTTGAGTTTTTGCTTCTAAAGAGAAACTTTGAAGATTTGAAGATTGCTTCCATATTTCCAGAATTCCCAAGATCAACCTTCATACCTTCATACTCAACCAAGCCTAAATCCTATAAGCCTTGTATCACCCAAAATTCGTTGTGCTCTTCATCTCATAGATTCTTAGAGCCCAGAATTTCTGACACACACACACACCTCTTGAAGCTTTGATCATTTAAATCTAACATCTTGAGAAACACCGGTTTAGTCTAGGATTTGCTCTTCATAGAATAGATTTTGATTTGAGTTTTGATTCCTTGTAATCTTGTAAAAGCTCCTCATATCAATATAAATCTCATCGTTAGAAATCCAAGACTAACCATCTTGGTAGAGGACGTAGATCTTTCCGATCGAACCTCTCCAAATAGCTTGTCTCATTATTTTGCTTTTCATTCTACATTTAAGCTTTTATGATATATTGCTTTGTTTGATCTTTGTAGATTGTCTTGCACTGTTTGAATTGTGTTTGTTTGCTTTCTGCCTTAGAACATTTTTGCGCCTCTCTTTAAGTCAAACTTAGTGCGTGCGTTTTACACTCCTGCGCATATACCTGTGCATCAGTGATTGCTTTAAGTTTTTGCTGTGCATTTCACACTCTCATTGCACGTTATACTTAGCCAAAATTAGAGCTGTGCGCATTTTCCATTAATTTGTAAAAGGGTTTGAAAAGAATTTCAAAACGCTATTCACCCCCTCTAGTGATTTTCATACCCTTGTTTCCCATTTAGGACCAACAGTTCCTCCTATGACCGCAGAAGACTCAGCTACACCCTGTTGATCTAGAGAAAACACTCGACCCTGAACTTTAGGTCGACCCCCACTATCTCTCTTAGTACCTAAAGCCTGTTGACTCGTACCCCCAACTTGACTTCCTTTGCTTTCTGGACAATTCTTGATAAAATGCCCTGTTTCATCACAAGATAAACATTTTCCTTGCTTTAGCCAACACTTGTCTTCAGAATGGCCTTCTATCAAGCAATAACCACACACTTTCCTGGAACCTTGGACTGTTGTCTTAGAACCGGTTGATACACTACCTTTACTTTCAGATGGTTGCTGAAATCGACGATCTTGACGGTTAGATTTACCACCCTTAGAACTAGATCCCTATGCTTTCTCTGAAACACGACCTGTCATGATTGTTCCCAACTTCACCTTGTGTTCTTCAATGTCATTTTCAATGCCATAAGCCCTCTCCACTGCTTGTTGATAACTAGTAAGCTGTAGAGAAAGAAGCTGCTTCCTGTACTCAGTCTTCAACCCCTTCACAAACCTCTGTGCCTTCTTTGTTTCATTTGGAACTAAGTGATCACAATACCTAGCCAATTCTATGAATTTGGTTGAGTATTGCCCCACTGTCAAGCTTCCCTGCTCCAGATTAAGAAATTCCATCTCTTTTCTGTCTTGAACCACTGCTGGAATGAACTGTGACTTGAATGCTTTCAGAAAATTCTCCCAAGTCTTTGGTACCCCTTCTAGTTCCCAGCTTTTATTCATAACTTGCCACCAATGTTCAGCAGCTTTCTCAAGTTTAAAGGTTGCAAATGTTACCTTATCACCTCCTGTACATCTCAAGGCTGTAAAGATCTTTTCTATACTTTCAATCCACTCTTCTGCCTTCTTAGCATCAGGTTCCCCATCAAAGCTACGATGTTTCAACTTCAAGAACCTTATAAGTCGATTAGGATAATCCCATTCTATATTATCAACCATCTCTTCTTGAGGAGTTACAGATCTCAGCTGATTACTGCCACTAGTACCTTCAGAACTCATTGTACCTGTAGGTAAACACTCGGCGTTAATAACACCCCAAGACTAACCCATACCTAGGCCATAGACCCTATCCAGACTTAGAGCAAACCAAGGTAGCTAAATAGGGTAGCCAAACCAGGGTAGCTCTGATACCAATTGACACGCCCCCAAGTCTCGGGATTCCCTAATAGAACCTCGAACCTGGTGGGTGTGACTAACAAGAAACAAGAAACTAACAACAAACGGGATGACATCTGCTTATAACAAACTGACATGATATATATACTCAATAGTAAGGATCTAAGATAGCTCACAACAAGAGTTCTAGATAAGAAAATTAAAACCAAACTTGATTATACACAGCGGAAGACATGTCTAGCACATAAGCTGGCATTACAAGATTTCTAGAGACAATAAGTACTATACAAGACTGTCTATCCCAAAATAAGGAGTTATACAACCCATACAAATCATCCTCACCAAAATGTAAAAGGACACAAGCCCCAAAAGAATAACAACCTGCGTAGTAAGTTCCCAGCTATGTCGAGCCTCACTGCGCACTATCACTAGCCTTCCTTTGATCTAAGGAAAAAAAATAAACAAGGAACGGGGTGAGATACATCCCAGTAAGCTATTAGATGCAACTACATGACATGTTATCATGCAATTCAAGTAGATACTCAAGTAATCATGTATCAAGTATCATCAAGTAACAAGTATATGAGAGGCTAAGCCAGCTCATCAAGTAGCACATAGGGCTAAGCTAACACGTTGCAAAGGATATTGCTTCCTTCCTTATTCCTCCTAAGAATACCATTGTTGTCGTAGTGTGTATTACTTTTGACAATCACGATCAATATCAAGAAACTACTTATACAGTATATATAAGAAGACCCGGTAACCAGTGTCATTCCCAAGATCAAGATTCACGAGGTGTTTACGAATTTAGCATTCACTTTTATCAGGCGTATTGCTCTAACAAAGGAAACTATGCCCTTACTATGGCCTGTAGTAAGGGGTCAAGCGCAGATACATAAATCCCCGATTATCACTTTGGCCCCAGCCTCATGATAAGCGTGAACCTATATACCTCTGAAGAAGCAAGGACCAGCTGGACTCACATAAGAATGCACAAGTAGGTATTTACTTGAACTACGAGAGTAGAACTAATCCAAAAGTAGTGGACTAGCTCACAACAAGGAACATGCTTCAAGTAATCAAGAAGTCACATTGTTATCAAGCAACTATATGCAATGTTTGCACATACATATCAAGAACATTTCTCATACACGTTAGTGCTTGTTCTTAGCACTTTCAAGTTCATTACCATACACATGTATTGGTTTCAAGTCATGTACAAGATTTTATCATCTTATATTCAAGTTCTCAATCCACTTCTATAGATGTTTAAGACATGTACAAGATTTTATTGTCTTATACTCGAGTTATCATTCCAATCTTTGGACATTCAAGTCATATATAAGAGTTAGACATCTTATACTTCAAGTTCATCATCCTATACTTTGGATGTTTAAGCTCAAGACATTGTTCTAAGGCCCCTAAGGTGTACAAACATTGGTATCAAGACACATATAACATATTAGTGCTTGCTCATAGCACTTTCAAGACATATAAAAGAGTTCTATCTTTTATACTCAAGTTCTCTATTCAAATCATTGAATAATCATGTTCAAGACTCACTTCTGATGCCCCTAAGGTGTCACAACACTTGCTAGGACATCTTATACTAAGGCTATATACCTCAATTGGGGTTATTTCCAACTTATACAAACATTGGACAACATTTTGAGTTTTCAAGTCATCCGGGCGGGTGCTCAAAACGGACCGGGCGGCCGCACACTACAACACATTTTGTATGGAAAATCTTCAGCTAGCTTGTGCGGTCGCACAAGGGATTTATGCGGTCGCACACTAGGGCGCAAATGATCAATTCTTTCGTAGGTTAAGAATTCTCCGTCCCAAGTGTAGGAGTATAACTTATTAACACTCAAGACATTCAAGACATACAAAGATACTCTCTAAACATGCCCAGAACATTTTCAAGTTCATTTCCTCTTTTATTTCTACAGAGTCTTTTATACTCCCTTTGTCCCAAAATTATAAGTATCACAAAAATTGCCCCAAACACGAAATTGACAAGCACAAGCATTAGGAATAACATATATGCATGTAATTACAAGCAAGGGGGAGCTAATAACTTACCTAGTCCGAAATCAAAGTTACCCAAACAAATTTCTGTTCGTTAGGAAACGCTCTATTCAACGCCATGAATATTTATCCGGGATCGGAATCGAGAACTGAGGGATAATTAAACACGAGGAGTCGAGAATAAGGTAAACCCTAAACTCTAGCTTTCTGAGACAGAGGAAGAACGTAAAACTAATTTTGGGGATAATACTTTCTGAGAAGGCAACAACAAGATATACATTCAACTTTCAAGAAATGACACTTAGGCCCCTCAAGTTTCATTTTTAACAAAAAGGCCCCTAAAGTCATATTTTCACAAATGACCCAAAAGTCAAAACTAGACATTTAACCACCTTAATATTCTAAAGCGGTTAAGAAATTAACCCAAGTAAAACTAGCACATAATATGCAAGTTCAAGAATTTAACAAGCAAGTCAGGAATTTAACAAGAATAAGGATGGGCGTTACAAAAAGATTGTAGTTACAACAGTGAAGTTGATCATAGAGACGATATTTGTGAATAATATGCATAGATATTTTACTATATTTTTATTCAATTAGTTTTCATAATTCTAGTACTTAGATTAATAAATGAAAAACCACCAATCTTTTTTATATGTTATTTTTGTTTTGCTACTATTTAAATACTTATCTTTTACAATTCCCTCTTGACTCGACACCCTACTTTGCATACGTTACTACTGCAGTTATCTTGCAGGGGTAAAATTTGAACACCAGTTTAGCAAATCAATGATGCAGGTGTGATCACATTCGCTAGGAAGACTGTCTAAAGTTTTGATTTTTTTCACGCTATATCTTGGAAGGAGTATTAAAAGTGTAATATTTTGTTTTAGAACGTCTCATTAAAGAGTTCACTCCCAAAAACTAAGCTCTAAATATATTTTTTCTTAAAAACAATCTCTTGTTGATAACATTATATTTCCATGCATACATTATATATATATATATATATATATATATATATATATATATATATATATATAGGTGCTCAAATGAGAACCACAATTGCGTGAGAACCGTGGGAACCAAGCATAACCATTAGATTAAAATCAAAATCAAGGGTCCAGATTATAGATACATTGGATACACTTAAATACAATACATAAATTTTGATATTGCACTTGAATTCTCAGATTCCTCAAGAACACCTTTATACCTTCATACTTACCCCCTCAAGCCTAAACACTTTAGATTTTTTGTGCTCTATATCATATAGATCTAAAAAGATTTGAATCTAAGAAAACACACGCACATCTTCAAGTTTGATCACGTGGATTTTTATTGAAGAGATACACTGGTTTTAGTTTAGGATTTGTTCTTCATAATAAATACTCCCTTTGTTCCAGAGTATATGTCCACCTTTCCTTTTTAGTCTGTCCCAGAGTATATGTCCACTTCTTAAAATGGCAAAGAATCTTTACTATTCCTTCTCCCTCCTACTTACTTTTATACTCACAACACCAATCAACTTATGATTCCCTTCCACTCATTCTCTTTCATACTTTTACTTTTATAATCACAACACGTACATCATTTCCACCATTTATTAATCTCCGTGCAAATGGGAGGGTGGACATATACTCTGGGACGGAGGGAGTAGATCATTGAGTTGATTGTACTCAAAAGTTGTAATTTGTAATCACCTCATATAATAGAAGATCTAGCATTAGAAATCCAAGACTAACCATTTTGGTAGATGACGAAGATCTTTTCACGATCGAACCCCTCTAAATAGCACACATCTTTTTATTGCTCCTTACTTTCAAGAATATTACTTGTCTTACTATTTGCTTGTTTACTCATTGTTGATCGATTGAATTGGTTTGTGTTGTGTTTGTTTGAAAATTGCTTTAGAATCTTTTAACTCACAATTTGAGTCAAACTTAGTTTGTGAATGCACTCCCTTTACTCTTTGCGCCTAATTCACTTAAACTAAATTCCGCAGTGTATTTCACTCTTTCACTTAAGCGCATTTCATAAAGTTTAAAGGACTTAGTGCGCATTTGCAATTGTTATTTTCAAGGGTTAGAAAAAAATTTAAAACAGCTATTCACACCCCTCTAGCTATTCTTCATACTCTTATTGCCTTTTGGGACCAACATCCACTTTAGTTATTAAAATTGTCAGATTACTATCTAGCAGGTTTAATAATTTTGATTGGGAGTTGATAATAACAATAATACTCCCCCAGTCTCGAAAAGTTGGTATTTTCTCGTTGTTAATACGAATGAATTTTGGGTAATAATTTAATCTACTTTTAATTATTTTAATGAGAAACTAAAAATTTATTTTGATAGTATTTATAATGGTGTATCAATAAGAAATTGTAAAATTTCATGAGATTAATTGAAAATAGCCTAAGTTATTACTCAAACCTCATTAGTAATAACAACGAAAAAAGAGAGACTATCTTTCCAGAAGAAAGAGAGTATTAAAATTATCAATTCATATGTTAAGAGGGCAAATATATATATATACATATATATATATATACACATATATATATATATACACACATATATATATATATATATATATATATATATATATATATATATATATAAAGTTGGTGAGGAGGGCTATGGCTTTGACACATAGACAAACATAGGTTAAAGCTTCATTTGTGTGAAGCCACATCATCACTATCCTAAATGTTTGTGACTTTTGATATTCTCATTATTAGCTAATACTATTAGCTCATAATAATAGTTATGATATGAGTTAACTATTACTATTAATAGTAATAGTTAATTATGATAGTTACTATACAAGTTAACTATTACTATTAATAGTATTACTTAACTATAATAGTTACTATTGTAGTTAACTATTACTATTAATAGTATTAGTCAACTATAATAGTTACTATAATATATAACTATTACTATTAATAGTATAATTAACAATAATAGTTACTATACAAGTTAACTATAATGGTTACTTTATAAATTAACTATTACTATTAATAGTATTAGTTAATCATAACAATTATAATATATATTAATTTTTACTATTAATAGTATTAGCTAAATCATAGTAGTTACTATATAGGTTAACATTATTATTAATAGTATTAGTTAATTATATAGTTACTATAAATATTAATAAGTATTATTAATAATATTAGTTATTGATATTATTATATAGATTATTTTTTACTATTAATGGTTTTAGTTAAGATGATGTTTACTATTTTAGTTAACTATAATTAAAAAAATACTTTTCATATACAATATATTTATATTATAAAAAAACTGTTATGCTACTTTATTAAATAAAAATATAAAAAAAGTATAATGCAAAAAAAAAAAAAAGCAAATTAGTTACCCGTGCAGAGCACGGGTTACCCACTAGTGCCATATAAGTTTCATAGGAGTTGCAATGTGACTATCAATGTATCAATTTTGGCAACTCACTCCTAAAGTTCACATTCTGTGGCAATATAGAGCATTTTTTGATGGGTGCTAACAAAATTGACGACCTTCTTTAAAAATTACATTTTCACCCCTACAAATAGAAAATTTTCATTTTGTCACTAACTCGTTAACTATATTTACAAAAACAAATGAATATAAAGGTTTAGAGAATTTTTTTTCAAGGAACATAAAGGGTTAAAGTTTAAACAAAAAAAATTATTAATCACGTTAAAAATGAATAAAAATAATTTAATATCCAATATAGAAAACATATTATGACTTAAAATCAAAATATATATATTAAGAAGTATTAATGAAAAACAGAAAAAAATTGTAATTAGCGATTCATTTTTTTTTAATTTTTTTTAAGTAATTTGAATTCTTGAAATATTGTTGTAATTTTTTACAAGGGTGAGAAATTTTGAAAAAAATAATCTGAATCTCAACAAAAATTGAAATCTAGTAATACGCATTTGTTCAAATTTCAATTTTGGTGGTGTGTTGAGAGAAATTTAGATTTTGTATTTTTGATTTGATTTGATTTTAATTTGGACGGGTGTTGGGTATGCTTATTATAAACCACTCCTATTACTTTAATTTGATTGATCCCATGACCTAAACTTATGTTTTGGACTAGGATATATTGTAAGAAGTACTTATACTTCATTTAGAAAAGTCCCTTTTAGGTTACATAAATTAGAATATTAGGACTTTCAAAAATTCAAAGTCTGGAGACATGCGGTAATGATTAGTCCCTAAGGTCAAGTCTACCGCATCACATCAAACACAGCAAGATGTCAAGTTTGCCGCCTGATTCAGCTTGCCGCACGATTTAGCTTGCTGCATGAATCAAGCCTACCGCATGGATCACCTTGCCGCATATGGTTGAAGGTCAAGTTAATCAAGTTTGGTTCAAATTAAATATGGTCACACTAGTGTCCAAAACCCCTAGTTAGTTTTGAACGTTGCAAAGTTCAAAATTCAAATTTGAACACATATGTCATCCAACGGATAAAATAGTATATCTGGACTGGACCCCTATCTTCTGCAACAAAAGTACAACTCAGATTGTGTTCTTCATTAAACTTTGCTGATATTCCAATAGAGAAATTGCTGTTGAAATTCTTGGTGATTGAAGATCATATTCAAGATTTCCAAAATCCTTTGAATCTTCAAGCAATTTACCTTCAAACGTTCAAAGACCTCCAGCAAACATCAAAGATCATCTCAAGCCTTGTAACACATAAGATTCATTAGGCTCTTGATCATATAGATTATAAAGAGCTTTTGATTCTTAACACACACATTCAAAATCCAAGACTGACTATCTTGGTAAAGGACGTAGATATTTTAACAGATCAAACATTTCCAAATCATTGTATTATTTACTTACTGCTCTTTACATTCTGAAAATTTACTTTAAGCCTTGTTCAGATTGTTCTTATTGTTCATATTAATCTTGTTTGTTGTTTAGTGTTTGATATTTCCAGTTATTAAAATTATTGTGAATTGTGTTTGTGTTTTCCACATTGCCTAAGTTATTAATCTGACTAACTTATCATTTTCCAAATTTCCAAGACACTTATTTTCAATCTCTCAACCTGCTGCACTCTACCTACAGCATTGTACCTACCGCATTTCACCTACCGCTTTGATTTCATCCAAAATCAACTCAAAACACTTTTCGCTGTGCATATTACACTAGACCGCGTGGTTTTCATTGACTGCAAAATTCAAGTTGTAAGCATAAGGTTGAATTTTGAAAAAGGGTTAAAATTTTAAGTAGGCTATTCACCCCCCTCTAGCTTCCTTTTCATACCCTTCTTGTGTCTTTGGGACCAACAATGGGCAAATTGGCGGTAGTAGCAACGTTGGTTTGTGTGATGACAGATGTTGAGCTAACATGTGGAGCTCCTGTAGTGGGGTAGGCGACTTTTGTGTTTGAGAGGGATGACTGAGTTGCTGTGGTTGTGGTGGTGGGTGATGGTGTTGAGATATTTTGTTAAAAATATTAACGGTGTTGGTGAATGTTTAGTAATTGTAATCAATGAAATAGGTAAAAAAAATTAATAATAAAATATCTCTGAACTTTAGGGGTTTCCAAAGAAATATTAATTTTGTTAGGCCCAATTAGTAGAAAAATAAACTAGAGGGGGTGAATAGCCTAATTAAAACTTTTTCAAATAAACAATTTATAAATGCAAAGTCACTAATCGGTTTGCAAACTATTATCAGTAAGCGCAGCAGAGAAGATATGACTATGTTTAACTCACACAAAATCAGTATGAAAAGGTTTTGAGAGCTTGGTTTATAACACAAAGTGATTTCTAAAAGTTCAATGCAGTTTCAAGAGATTGGTCAAAGAAAAAATAACAATGAATCGGTATGTATTATAACGAGTTGCCGGTGATAGGTTTCCAAACCGGCAAGATTAAACAGTAATAAAGTAAACACAAGGGGACACAAGTATTTGGAGAGTTTCACAGTGTAAATACTGCTACGTCCTCTACCAAGTTTGGTCAGAACTTAGATTTGGGTTAAGAGCACTATTAGATTTCTCTAGTCTATTACAAGCGCGGCTTTGCCGATTACAAAGACCTAAACTCTAGAGATCACTAATGGATCGTGATACAAATCTGACCAAGTGTTCTTGAGCGGCAAGTCCAAAAGAACTTATCTCACTCAGGTGGGTGCGTGAAGAACTCAAACAACGTATTCCTTAAATAATCTAGTTCGGGAATACTGAAAATGTTGATGAGTTTGTGCACAAGTGTATGTCCTATTAAATGTCTAATGATTTCTGGGACAAGGAATGTTTGAGCTTTAATGCTTTAAAACTATTCAACTCTCTTCAATGCACCAACCATCTTCAATGCTCTAAGTCCTCTATTTATATGAGGAGTAAATGGCTTGAGTCTTGGAGAAGAAGGCTTGTATTTTGAATTTCCATCCGGGTAGGTGAGGAGCATTAAATGCGATATCTTTTGCATTAATGGCGGATATTTGAAGTACACGCATGCTTGGAAAAGTCTGATGGGTAAAGACCCTTTTGTCCAACCGGTTACCTGCAAAAAGCAAGTAGGGACAGGGTAGAGCTAAAAGTAGCTTGGTGTCAGACTTGCACAAGTACGGTAGCAGACAGACAACAGTTATCAGAAAGACAGTACGAGAGACAATCGGTAAAGTCAACTTAACGTTAGAACGATGTAACCTGGAGATATTCAGGTGAAGAATATCTTGAGTTGACTACCAGTAAGCTCCAGTTAGTCCTTGCTGATTGTAGAGTTGCCGGTAACTTGTGTTATACACTGAGTGGTTCCTTGATCGGCAATTCGAAAAATGGTCTGCTGATTTGTTTTCTGTTGTCCTTTAGCTGGTTTGCCTTGCAATCAAGAGTTGTAATACGCCTGTGCTGATCACTAGGAATCCTAAAGATATTAATAAAATTGGGGGATCCTAAGTGATAACTTGTCACGCCCCGTACCCGTGGTCCTACTTGGCCCCACGCTCGGGACACGATCGGAAGACGTCATAAAACATTTTAGGAAAAAAATTTCGAAATGTACTTTCATAAAAGTTTCATATAACCAAACAAATTTACTTGAAACTTGATTTCAATTCCACACAAACAAATTTTCACAATCCAAAATACTTAGCCATAAGGCTTACACACTTCACTTACAAATTTACAACTCACCAACATGTTCCAAAAATAGGTGATACAAAGATGAAGTCACGGGTACACTACCCAAAAGGTTATACATTTACATAATGTAGCCTTTACATAACACATATCCCAAAATGTCTTACCCAAAATCACCACCGCGACGTCCTCCCTTGTGAAGTGACCTATCCCCTAGGCTCTCCTTTATCTAAAACAGTAAACAAATAAGGGTGAGAATGAATCTCAGTAAGCTACTAAAATGCAACTACGTTACATGCTGAAATGATACTCGGCATTGAACAATGTCAATAAACCTCCACATAGCACATAACATGAGAGGCTCCCTACCGCCAACCGTCCCATACCAGTTGGAAATAACGACCAACTCATCATACCACACATAAGGCGGAAATAAACACTCATACGTGGATACTGAGCCAAGGTTCTCGAATCAAACATATAACCATCTGAGAGGTATCAACTGAGCAGCACCAAAGGGCTGAAACCGGTTCTTTAACCATACAACAACAACAACAACAAGAGGGGGAAAATTACACATAGTCATAACCTAAACGGTGACTAAACTCACTCAAAGGAGAGATAGCCCAGACCCAATCCGTGGCCCAAGGAAGGGGGTTAAAAATGGGAAACCAATGGTAGAAGCCTTACAATGAACTTGGCTCGTGTGCCATTATAATCCCTACCGCTGCCCGACTTTACATCAAGCACCAGCTGGACTTCCAAACGAGCATAGTAATGAATACTTGCTTAAACAACAACCAGGGCAATGATTCCAGAGTAGGGAATCAAGCTAAACACATCACAAAGATGAACCAATCCAACACACATCAAAAGATGTTCAACAATACCCCATATAACACTTATTCACATTCCATAACACATTTGTTCACAAAGGAACCAATTTCAAACACTAGGGTGTTCCACAACAACCCTCTAGGTACTCTAGGATATCACTTAAGACCTAGACCAAGCTTGAACTTTAAATCACTTGAAATGGAACAACTCCATTTTTTAGCAACCCTGGGCGGTCGCCTAAACCAGCCTGTGCGGCCGCCCAAAACACTCTGCCCCAAGACAAAAATCTTCCAGATAAGTGTGCGGCCGCCCAACACACCCGCCAGGCCCAAAACTTGCTAATTTTACTCCCTTCGTTTCACCGTCCCAAAAGTATAGTACTTACATTACTAAAACATTTGTAACACAACTTGGCTACACAACTCAACCTTTCAACCCATCAAAACCAACCATACCAAATACTCACTTTGTCCCAAAATTACAAGTATCACAAATATCATTCAAATCACAAAATTAACAAGTACAAGTATCAAGTATAACATATATGACCATTTTAATATTTAAAGGGGAATTAGTAACTTACCTATTTCCAGAAAAAGTATCGCTGAAATAAGTTTTGTTCGGGTAGAAATGACCTATTCAACGCCCTGATCATTTTTATATAATTAGTTTTTAAAACGGATAAGTAAATAAAAAGAATTAAATCGAAATAGGTTGAACTTACCTTTTCTCCTAACCCTAAAAAAGTACGAGAGAATTGTTCAGCATAAACATACACAGAGAAAGAGGGAGAAAGAAGATAGTTATAAGAAATTTTTACCCAATTTTCTACTTTGATCACTCTAGTTTCATTTTTAACACTTAAGCCCCTAAAGTTATAATTTCACAAAGGACCCTAAAGTTTCAACTTAATCATTTAACTTCCTTAATCATTATTATTACTAACTAAGTAAATAACACAAATAATCAAGTAAGATATGCAAACCATAAAATATGATGCAACACATAAAATGCACACATAATGTCAATTTAAAATTCCCAAAAATATAAAATAAATAGGGACGGGTTTTGGGGTCGTTACAATCACTCCCCCTTAAAGAAAATTTGTCCCAAATTTTAGGATAACTTACCAAACGAATCAAATAACCAAGGATATTTTCTCTCCATTTCCTCCCGAAGCTCCCAAGTAGATTCTTCCACATTATGGTTCCTCCACACGATTCTAACAAGAGGAATACTTTTAGTTCTCAATTTTTGAACCTTAGAATCAATCATCTGAACTGGATGCTCCTCATATGACATACTGGGTTCAATATCCTCAGGTATCTCAGATAACACATGAGATGGATCATACAAATACTTTTGAAGCATCGAAACATGGAACACATTATGAATCTTGTCAAGAGAAGGAGGTAACGTAAGACGATAAGCTCGATCTCCAACTCTTCCCAAAATCTCAAAAGGACCGACAAACCTCGGAGCAAGCTTGTCTTTCTTCCCATATCTTTTAATTCCCACCTTTAGAGAAACTTTCAGAAACACAAAGTCACCCTTTTCAAACTCAAGGTCTCACCTCCGGTGATCAGCATAACTCTTCTGACGACTCTGAGCAATAGTCAATCGATCCCGAATAAGCTTAACCTTCTCAACTGAGTCATTAACCATATCAATACCCCAAATCTTTTCTTCCCCAACTTCATCCCAACAAATAGGTGAACGACATTTTCTTCCATACAATGCTTCATAAGGAGCCAACCCAATACTAGACTGAAAACTGTTGTTATAAGCAAATTCTACGAGAGGCAAATGAATATCCCAAGAATCTGCAAAATCAACTGAACAAGCTCTCAACATATCCTCAAGAATCTGAATGGTCCTTTCTGACTGTCCATCTGTTTGAGGATGAAAAGCAGTACTGAACATCAATTCTGATCCCAAAGCCTTCTGAAATGCTTGCCAAAACCGAGAAGTGAATCTAGGATCACGATCAGATACAATGCTAACTGGAACTCTATGCAACTTCACATTCTCATTAATATACAACGTAGCAAGCCTTTCCATAGAATAACCCATCTCAATAGGTAAGAAGTGAGAAGACTTTGTCAATCTGTCTATGATCACCCAAACTGCATCATGCCTTCTTCTAGTACGAGGTAACCCTGACACAAAATCCATAGTAATATGTTCCCATTTCTATTCCGGTATCTCTAATGGTTGAAGCAATCCCGCGGGCCTTTGATGCTCAGCTTTAACTTGTTGACAAGTCAAATACTTTGACACATAATCCGCTATTTCCCGCTTCATGTTGTTCCACCAAAAGTGTTGCTTCAAATCTTGATACATTTTGGTACTCCCGGGATGAATAGTATACCTCGACTTATGGCCTTCCTCAAAAACTTGAAGTTTAATCCCATCAACATTAGGAACACACAATCTACCTCTGAAAGTCAATACTCCTTCAGAACTGAGAGAAAAGTCTTCAAATCTGCCATCTTTGATTTTTCCCATAATCTTCACTAACTCAGGGTCATCTTTCTGAGCATCCTTGATTTGTTGAATTAAGGTTGGCAATACTCTGATATTCCCAAATATAGCCCCATGCCTCGATTCAAAAGGACACCAATCTCGAGCATCTTCTAACATCTTCCATTCCCGTATCATCAATGAAGCTACATAAGACTTTCAGCTAATAGCATCAACTACCACATTTGCCTTGCCTGGATGATAAGAAATAGTGCAATCATAATGCTTCAACAGCTCCATCCATCTTCGTTGTCTATTGTTCAACTCTTTCTGGGAGAAAAGATACTTCAAACTCTGATGATCTGTGAAAATCTCAAACTTTGCTCCATATAGATAATGCTTCCATTTATGTAACGCAAAAACAATAGCTGCAAGTTCCATGTCATGGGTTGGATAATTCTGCTCACTAGGAGTTAACTTCCTTGAAGCATACGCGATTACCTTCCCACTTTGCATTAGAACACACCCCAAGCCTTCTTTTGAAGCATCACTATAAATCACCAATTCATCATTCCCATTAGGCAGTCAAGAATAGGAGCGGTGGTCAACCTCTTCTTTAACTCCTCAAAACTGACTTGACATTTGTCATCCCACACATATGGCACATTCTTTCGAGTCAACTGAGTCAATGGTGTTGCAATTTTAGAAAACCCTTCAATGAATCTTCTGTAGTACCCTGCTAACCCCAAGAAACTTCGAATTTCAGTAACTGATTCTGGCCTTTTCCAATTCACAATAGCTTCAATTTTTGATGGATCAACAGATATACCTCTATTAGAAAACACATGTCCCAGAAAAGAAACTTCATCGAGCCAAAAAGCACACTTACTGAATTTTGCAAACAACTGCTTCTCCCGAAGAATAGATAAAACCATTCGCAAGTGTTGCTTAGCTCCTCCCGAGACATCGAATAAACAAGGATGTCATCAATAAACACAACCACAAAAGAATCAAGATAAGGCTTAAAAACTCGATTCATCATATCCATGAAAACAGCTGGAGCGTTTGTTAACCCGAAAGGCATAACAAGAAATTCATAATGACCATACCTACTACGGAAAGCAGTCTTAGGAATGTCTTCTAAGTGAATCTTCAACTGATGATAACCACTCCTCAAATCAAGCTTCGAAAAGACAACTGACCCTTGGAGTTGATCAAATAAATCATTAATGTGAGGCAAAGGATATTTGTTCTTTACAGTCACCTGATTCAGTTTTCTATAGTCGATGCATAGTCTCAAGGACCCATCTTTATTCTTTACAAACAACACAGGAGCTCCCCACGGTGATACACTGGGTCGGATGAAACCCCTATCAAGCAACTCTAGCAATTGAAATTTCAACTCCTTTAATTCAGCTGGAGCCATTCTGTAAGGTGATTCAGATATCGGGGTAGTACCTGGAAGTAAGTCAATACAAAACTCGATCTCCCTATCAGGAGGCATAGAATACTCAGTAGAGAACACATCAAGAAACTCTTTCACAATATGCACATCCTCTACTTCAGGCAACTTTTTAGTAGTATCAAGAACACTAGCCAAATACCCCGTACAACCACGATGCAATAACTTTCTAGCTTTCACATAAGAAATAATACGAATTCTCTTACCCAAAGGAACAGCCTCAAAAGTAAATTCAGGCACATCAGGAATAGAAAATGTAACCACCTTTTTATAACAATCAACTGAAGCATCATATTTAGTCAACCAATCCATTCCCAAGATAATATCAAAATCTTGTAATGGCAAAACAACTAAATCAGCAAATAAAACATGCTCCCAAATATGCACATCACAACCATGTAACACCTTATTAGTCACCAAACACTCCCCTATTGGAGTAGACACTTCTAACACATAAGGTAGAGATTCAGAAGAAACATGCAATCGAGAAGCAAAATGCACAGACACATAAGAATGCGAAGAGCCAGGGTCTATAAGTGCTTGTGCCCTCAAACTAGACACAGAAATTATACCTCCTATCACGTTAGAAGAATTTGAATCCTGTTGTTGATTGATAGCAAAAACACGACCTTTCACCTTAGGCTTCCCTGAGGCATCCCTCTTCTGACCCTGAGATGATCCTGCTCCAGTCCCATATGGTACAATCCTTGATCTTGGACAATCCTTCTGAAAATGGCCAAGCTGACCACAATTCAAACACTTTCCTTGCTTCTTCCAACATCGCTCTTCAGTGTGCCCTTCCTTCTGACAGTAATTACAAATCCTTCTACTTTGATTTCCCGGGGTATTACCTTGATTTTTGATAATTGGTTGTCCTTGTGGTTGACTTCTAAATTGTAATGATGTTCCCTGACCTCCTCGATTATCACCACGATGTGGTTGAGGTCATCCTTGCCTTCCTGTACCTGCCAATTCAAATTTTCTCTTATGTTCTTCTATATCATGCTCTACTTGATATGCTCTATCAACAGCATCTTGAAAATCTTGCAATTTGTGGGATACTAGTTGACTTCGAATCACAGTTTTCAAACCCTTTACAAATCTAGTTGCTTTCCTTTCCTCAGTTGCCACCAAGTGAGTACAGTACCTGGATAACTCCGTGAATTTGGATGTATACTGATCCACAGACATAGTATTCTTCTCCAAGTTAAGAAACTCCATTTCCTTCTTGTCTTGATCTACCCGAGGAATGAAATGTTCCTTGAACTTCCTCAGAAAATTCTCCCAAGTATAGGGTACATGATTCTCATCCCAATTTGTTTTGAAAGCTCTCCACCAGTGCTCAGCAGCTCCACTCAGTTTATAAGTAGCAAACCTGACTTGTTCTTTATCGGTACATCTCAAGACATCAAATATTTTCTCCATCGATTCAATCCACCTCTCTACCTTTATTACCTCTGGTTCTCCTTCATAACCCATTGGTTTCATCTTCAGGAACTGTTCTAACCTATATCTCGGAGGTGCTTGTTCTCCTCCTTGCCTCTGATCATTTAAAGTTTTCATTGCTGCCTCGAACATCCCTTGAAACATGATTCGAGTCTCTTCTCTGGCATCCCCTTTCCCTGAAGAACCAGCCTGATCTCCTTCAGTTTCACCCATTTTCAATAAGTACCTGCATAAGACACTCAACGTTACTCACTCTATACACCACTACCCTCCTAGGTCACTTAGTCATTCTAGACCATCTACAACCTAGCTCTGATACCAACTGTCACGCCCCGTACCCGTGGTCCTACTTGGCCCCACGCTCGGGACACGATCGGAAGACGTCATAAAACATTTTAGGAAAAAAATTCGAAATGTACTTTCATAAAAGTTTCATATAACCAAACACATTTAGTTGAAACTTGATTTCAATTCCACACAAACAAACTTTCACAATCCAAAGTACTTAGCCATAAGGCTTACATACTTTACTTACAAATTTACAGCTCACCAATATGTTCCAACAATAGGTGATACAAAGATGAAGTCACGGGTACACTACCCAAAAGGTTATACATTTACATAATGTAGCCTTTACATAACACATATCCCAAAATGTCTTACCCAAAATCACCACCTCGACGTCCTCCCTTATGAAGTGACCTATCCCTTGGGCTCTCCTTTATCTATAACAGTAAACAAATAAGGGTGAGAATGAATCTCAGTAAGCTACTAAAATGCAACTACGTTACATGCTGAAATGATACTCTGCATTGAACAATGTCAATAAACTTCCACATAGCACATAACATGAGAGGCTCCCTACCGCCAACCGTCCCATACCGGTTGGAAATAACGACCAACTCATCATACCACGCATAAGGCGGAAATAAACACTCATATGTAGATACTGAGCCAAGGTTCTTGAATCAAACATATAACCATCTGAGAGGTATCAACAGAGCAGCACCAAAGGGCTGAAACCGGTTTATGAACCAAACAACAACAACAACAATAATAGGGGGAAAATGACACATAGTCATAACCTAAATGGTGACTAAACTCACTCAAAGGAGAGCTAGCACAGACCCAATCCGTGGCCCAAGGAAGGGGGTTAAAAATGGGAAACCAATGGTAGAAGCCTTACAATGAACTTGGCTCGTGTGCCATTATAATCCCTACCACTTCCCTGTTGGTAGTGGTGCCCTAGGCACGTTTAATAAACGTTGTAATTGTTATCATTTATTTCATATCAATAAAGAGATGTTTTGATTATTATTGTTGTTCATGTTTACTTATAATAATCTCGTCCCTAGTACTTGTTAAGCACTAGTATAAAGGCTAAATGATCATAGGATGATCATGTTAGATTTATGGGTACTTGTTTGGAACAAGGTACTGGACATGACCCGCTCTATGAGATTTATGTCATGGTCTATGTCGTACATATATCTCATATTAGTTATGTCATTTGAATCCTTAGACATGAAGTTATTATAGTCTTCCACTTGATGAAGATTATGTTTGACATATTCAAACGCTACCTTTAACCGGGTAGTTATAAAGGGCATGATTGGCATGATCGGATTCACGTAGGGAAGAATAATAAGCTAAATGGATTTGTCCCTCCTCGGAGAGATGTCAAGCTTGGGCCTCTCGTAGGAATGATGTTGATGAAATGTTCGGCCGGACTCAAATGAATTGATTGGATCAATGTCATTTGGATTATCAACATATTCGGAATCGAGAAAGTATTGAACAAAACAAGTTGACTCTTTGACCATGACTTGTGTTCACTGATATCGTGGACAAAAGGATTATGACATATTCTAAAGGAATGCGAACTTGTATCTAAGTTATACTATTTGGGTAGGTATGACGGTTTGCTAGAACCTAATCATATCTTATGGTTTCATGTTTGAACTCATTGCCAACTTAGTATAATCCTAGAGGGTCACACACAATAGAACGAATCTTTAAAAGGACTACATTGGAATTTTGGAAATTCTGGACATTCTGGGGAAGTGGGCGACCGCACAGTATGGACTGGGCGGCGGCACACTTATCTCAGTTTTGTACCAGTTTTGTTTCAGATAGTTGTGCGACCGCACAGAGGTTTTTGGGCGGCCGCACAGTACTGTCGGGTGGCAGATTCCTAATTTGATTAGGAAACGAATTTTGGACGGATTTTGACACAAGTTTCCTATTTGGAATAGGTCATACTTGTGTATAAAAGACCAAATTCGGCCAGCACTCTAGGCCAATGATTTTGTGAGTCTCAAAGAGTTTGAGAGAGGGTTTATTTTGTTCTAAGACATTCTTGGTTGAAGAACAAAATAATACACAAAATAAATTCCATATAGTTCTTTTGATTATGGAAAAGTGTTTCACAATTTGGTCTAGCAACCAAGATCAAAGAAGTTCCTTTGATATTCGTTCGAAGTGTGGATACCGCTAGAGGGTGAAAATCATCATCTTCAAAGTTTGTGTTCAAGCTTTGTGATCGTGATCAAGTCTTCAAACCTCCACCAAAGACCAAGAGAATTTGATAGCCATTAAGGGTTAGTTTATTCCTTTATTCTTATGTTGTATTTGATTTAATCATATGAACGGATCCATGGCTTTGGGTTTCAGAACTTTAAATGCTAAATTCCGCTGCGCATGTTTGATCGAAACCCCAACAGTGGTATCAGAGCCCCGTTCATGTTGATTAATTCAATACTTGGATCATGTTATGTGTATATAAATTGTTTATGTGCCTTGTATGATATGAATATTGGAATATGTGATGTTTATGTGTTATGTGATTTTATGTGGTTTATTGTTTTGCAACTTTAATCGCACGATTCAATCGCAATAAATAAATTATGGTGGATTCAGAATTTTTGATTATTAATTTTTGATTGGATCAAAGTTTTAATAATCGGGGAAAAGCAATTTTGAGACAAAATTTTCGAACTTTGAAAATTCTGCACATTCTGATGGAACCGGGCGACCGCACAAAACGCCTTGGGCGGCCGCACAGTTTTGGGCGGCCGCACAAGGGGATCAGAAGGTCTGATTTTGGTTGAAAAACAGAATCTGGAATTTTTCGAAAAATTCAACAAAACCAGTAACAGAACCAGTCCAGACTTGTTGATCTGGAATGGGTTTTGGGTAGTTGGTTTGTGTGTGGATTTTGGGGTTTGATTTTCCTATTTGTTTTAGTCTTGTGATTCCTAGATTGGTTCAAGTTTTGGATGGCTAATCTGCGTTCATCGAGATTGTGTTTCCCAAAATTGATCGCAATCAAAGTTTCAAAGATAAAACGAAGTTAGAATTATGAAGAGTTCATAATTGCTAAAATTGAGAAACAAAGTTCTTGATTCAAAGTTTGGAGATCCATGTGGAATTGTGAATGCAATTGGCCTACGTTCATCGAGACCATCTATTGCTTAGTTTCGGCCACATGGACTACTTTCTTGGTTTCTTGAATTAGTGCGGGATTGTGGTTGCCTAATGGCTTAGTTCGACCGCACTTCTTGTTGTCTTGATTTGGAAATAATAACCAAAGTTGAAATAAGTCTCATCCTCATAATTATAGAGAAACTAATGACACATAAATACCATGCTTAAATTAATGGAGATTAATTTAGTGCCTAAACTTGATGTGTAACATGTTTATATTATGTGCTCATAAATGTGTTATATGCTATATGTGATGAACCTTCAAAGAAAGTTTTAAGTCCTTTTTGCCATACCATGATTAAAACACTTGTTTATACATGAGTAATTTTATGTGGGCTCGTCAAAGCGAGGTGCATTGATTTTACTTATGTTTGAGCAAGATGAGTGAATAAGAGTTTCATATGCGTTTAAAATGGTTGGACTTAATTAAGCGTCAAAACAGTTTTGGGCTTAGGGCAAAGATGAGATTTAACATGCTTTTTGAAATTGGATTTCTTAAAGAATCTCATGAAAAGAACTGAGAGTCATATGAGATATGATTGACAAGAGTTGTCTACCTAATTGATTTAATTTTGAGCGGTGCGCCAAAGCGTACTCAAAATTAGATTAAAGCGGGATCTCAACCCATTTAAATTATATTATACATTGGATGTATAAAGAAGTTTGTATAATTTGGTGGGAGTATTTTGTTTTAAAATACATTAATTATTTCTTTAATGAAAATCGGTACTTATTAAATTTTGGAAATTTTGCATATTTGTAGATAATGACTAATAACACTCAATCAATGTCGTTGCGATCGATCCTTGAGAAGGATAAGCTCGAAGAGAATGGTACTAACTTTATGGATTGGATCCGTAGCATAAGAATCGTTCTTAGGCAAGAAGATAAGTTGTACATTCTCAATGGGCCTCTCCCTGCTGAACCACCGCCTACTGCCCCTAGGGCAGAAAGAGACAATTACAAGAAACATCGTAATGATTCTAGAGATGTAAGTTGTCTCATGCTTGCTGCTATGTGCTCAAAACTCCAACAAAGTTTGGAACATTTGGAAGCCTATGAGATAGGCGTGGAGTTGAGAACTATGTTTCAAGAGCAAGCTAGGCAAGAGAGGTACAAAACCATTGTTGCATTCACTACTTGTAAAATGAATGAAGGGCAACAAGTGAGTCCTCACTTTCTTAAAATGAAAAGTTATGTAGAGCACCTTGAGAAACTTGGCTATCCAATCCCATTGGAGCTAGCCACGGATATCATTCTTAATTCATTACCTAAAAGTTATAATCAGTTTGTAATGAATTATAACATGCATGGAATGGATAGGAATCTCTCTGAGTTGCATGGGATGCTCAAAACTGCAGAGATGAAAATTGTGGAGAAAGGTTCTCCCGTGCTCTTGGTTCATGATGGGAAGAAGGCTAGTGCCAAAGGAAAGGGTAAGAAAGTTATCAAACCCAAAATAAGCAAGGCAAAGGTTGCCAAGGCTTCTGAGGCAAAACCTGATTCACAAAAGGATGCAATCTGTTTCCATTGTCAAGAAATTGGTCATTGGAAACGTAATTGCAAGGCTTTCTTGGAAGAGCAAAAGAAGAAGAAGAGCAGCAAGGCTGCGTCGACTTCAGGTATCTATATGATAGATATTCTCCTTTCTACCACTGATTCTTGGGTATTGGATACCGGATGTGGTTCTCATATTTGTCTAAATGTGCAGGGACTAAAGAATAGGAGACTGCTTAAAGAAGGTGAAGTAGATCTACGTGTGGGGAATGGAGCAAGAGTTGCTGCATTAGCCGTAGGGACTTATGAAGTCACTTTACCTTCCGGATTAATTCTTGTTTTGAACAATTGTTATTATGTTCCGGATTTAAGCAGAAATATTATTTCAATTTCTTGTTTGGATAATGAAGGTTTTAAGTTTCTTATTGAGAATAAGAAATTTTCTATTTATTTAAATGATGTGCTTTATGGTATTGCTAATTCATTTAATGGCCTTTATATCTTGGATGTCAAGAATGAAAATAATGTCTATCATGTAAATAAGAAATCTAAACCTAATGATGTAAATCATACTTATTTGTGGCATTGCCGTCTTGGTCATATTAATGAGAAGCGTATCTCAAAACTCCATGGGGGCGGACATTTGGGTTCATGTGACTTAGAGTCATATGATACTTGTGAGTCGTGTCTTCTTGGAAAAATGACTAAGACACCTTTTACCAAGATGGGTGAAAGGGCAAGCGACTTATTGGGGTTGATACATTCCGATGTATGCGGACCATTAAGTAGCAATGCTAGGGGAGGATTTCAATACTTCATAACCTTCACTGATGATTATAGTAGATTTGGGTATGTTTACCTAATGAAACATAAAAGTGAAGCATTTGAGATATTTAGAATATTTCAAAATGAAGTAGAAAAACAACTTGGCAAAAGTATATTGGCACTTCGATCAGATCGAGGTGGTGAATACTTAAGTCAAGAATTTGATGATCATCTAAAGAATTGTGGAATAGTTTCACAATTGACTCCACCCGGAACACCACAATGGAATGGTGTGTCCGAGAGGAGGAATCGGATTTTGTTAGACATGGTTCGATCAATGATGAGTCAAGTTGATCTTCCAATATCCTTTTGGGGTTATGCTCTAGAAACCGCTGCTTTCACACTAAATCGTGTTCCAACTAAATCGGTTCAAAAGACTCCATATGAGATGTGGAGCGGAAAGAAGCCTTGTCTATCTTTCATGAAGATTTGGGGTTGTGAAGCTTTTGTCAAAAGACTTGTCTCAGACAAACTTGCACACAAATCTGATAAATGTATTTTCGTGGGATATCCTAAGGAAACTAAAGGATATTACTTTTACAACCAAGAGGACAACAAAGTGTTTGTTGCCCGAACTGGTATCTTTCTAGAGAAAGAGTTTCTCTCTAAAGAAACCAGTGGGAGTAAAATAAATCTTGAAGAAATTCGAGACCCAGAAAATAACATTGAACCAATAGTGGAACAATAACAAGAACCACAAGGAGTTGTGGAACCTGTTCAAAATACACAAGCAACTCGCAGATCTAGTAGGTTACGATCCGAGCCCGAGAGATATGGATTTCTCGTAACGGATAGTAATGACGTAGAAATCATTGAGAATGATGAACCGTCAACCTACCAAGAGGCGATGTCTTCTCCTGATTCGGACAAGTGGTTTGGAGCCATGGAATCCGAATTGCAATCCATGGAAGACAATCAAGTTTGGAATTTGATTGATGCACCCGAAGGTGTAAAAACCATAGGATGCAAATGGGTCTTCAAGAAGAAGACTGACATGGATGGGAAGGTGCATACTTACAAAGCTAGGCTTGTAGCGAAGGGTTATAGGCAAGTTCATGGTATTGACTATGATGAGACCTTTTCACCCGTAGCAATGATCAAGTCTATAAGAATTTTGCTTGCCATTGCCGCATATCATGACTATGAAATATGGCAGATGGACGTCAAAACCGCTTTCCTGAATGGAAAACTACAAGAGGATGTGTATATGACACAACCAGAAGGTTTTGAACAAAATTCTAAGGTATGCAAATTGCAGAGATCCATCTATGGATTGAAGCAAGCTTCTAGGAGTTGGAATCTCCGTTTTGATGAATCGGTCAAAGAGTTTGGTTTCATCAAGAACGAAGATGAGCCTTGTATATACAAGAAGATTAGTGGGAGCATAGTGATTTTCCTTGTTTTATACGTGGATGACATATTGCTCATTGGAAACGACATTCCTACACTTCAGTCTGTGAAGACTTGGTTAGGAAAGTGCTTCGCAATGAAAGATATGGGTGAAGCCGCATATATTCTTGGCATTAAGATCTATAGAGATAGATCAAGGAGGCTACTTGGTTTAAGCCAAAGTACATACATTGACAAGGTCATTAGAAGATTCCGTATGGAAAATTCTAAGAGAGGCACCTTGCCCGTGTTACATGGAGTTTCTCTAAGCAAGACTCAATGTCCTAAGACAAAAGATGAGCGTGAGAAAATGAATGATGTTCCATATGCTTCGGCAATTGGGTCCATCATGTATGCCATGATTTGTACTAGGCCGGATGTGTCTTATGCTTTGAGCATGACAAGTAGATGCCAATCCGACCCTGGCGAAAATCACTGGATAGCTGTAAAAGCGATTCTTAAGTACTTAAGAAGAACTAAAGACTCATTTTTGGTCTATGGAGGAATGGAAGATGATCTCGTTGTAAATGCTTACACGGATGCAAGCTTCCAAACCGACAAAGATGATAGCCGATCGCAATCGGGTTTTGTGTTTATGTTAAATGGTGGAGCTGTAAGCTGGAAGAGTTCCAAGCAAAGTACAACCGCTGATTCTACAACAGAAGCTGAGTATATTGCTGCATCGGATGCTGTAAAGGAAGCTGTTTGGATTAAGAAGTTCATAACTGAACTTGAAGTGGTTCCTAGTATTGCTAATCCAATAGACCTTTATTGCGATAATAATGGTGCTATTGCTCAAGCAAAGGAACCAAGAGCACATCAGAAATCCAAACACATACTTAGGCGTTTTCATATCATTCGAGAGATCGTTGATAGGGGAGACGTAAATATATGCAGAGTACCTACTGATGACAATGTTGCGGACCCGCTAACAAAGGGACTTCCACAAGCTAAACATGATGGTCATGTTAGGTCCATGGGTATTAGATACATGGGAGATTGGGCCTAGGGCAAGTGGGAGATTGTTGGTAGTGGTGCCCTAGGCACGTTTAATAAACGTTGTAATTGTTATCATTTATTTCATATCAATAAAGAGATGTTTTGATTATTATTGTTGTTCATGTTTACTTATAATAATCTCCGTCCCTAGTACTTGTTAAGCACTAGTATAAAGGCTAAATGATCATAGGATGATCATGTTAGATTTATGGGTACTTGTTTGGAACAAGGTACTGGACATGACCCGCTCTAAGAGATTTATGTCATGGTCTATGTCGTACATATATCTCATATTAGTTATGTCATTTGAATCCTTAGACATGAAGTTATTATAGTCTTCCACTTGATGAAGATTATGTTTGACATATTCAAACGCTACCTTTAACCGGGTAGTTATAAAGGGTATGATTGGCATGACCGGATTCACGTAGGGAAGAATAATAAGCTAAATGGATTTGTCCCTCCTTGGAGAGATGTCAAGCTTGGGCCTCTCGTAGGAATGATGTTGATGAAATGTTCGGCCGGACTCAAATGAATTGATTTGATCAATGTCATTTGGATTATCAACATATTCGGAATCGAGAAAGTATTGAACAAAACAAGTTGACTCTTTGACCATGACTTGTGTTCACTGATATCGTGGACAAAAGGATTATGACATATTCTAAAGGAATGCGAACTTGTATCTAAGTTATACTATTTGGGTAGGTATGACGGTTTGCTAGAACCTAATCATATCTTATGGTTTCATGTTTGAACTCATTGCCAACTTAGTATAATCCTAGAGGGTCACACACAATAGAACGAATCTTTAAAAGGACTACATTGGAATTTTGGAAATTCTGGACATTCTGGGGAAGTGGGCGACCGCACAGTATGGACTGGGCGGCGGCACACTTATCTCAGTTTTGTACCAGTTTTGTTTCAGATAGTTGTGCGACCGCACAGAGGTTTTTGGGCGGCCGCACAGTACTGTCGGGTGGCAGATTCCTAATTTGATTAGGAAACGAATTTTGGACGGATTTTGACACAAGTTTCCTATTTGGAATAGGTCATACTTGTGTATAAAAGACCAAATTCGGCCAGCACTCTAGGCCAATGATTTTGTGAGTCTCAAAGAGTTTGAGAGAGGGTTTATTTTGTTCTAAGACATTCTTGGTTGAAGAACAAAATAATACATAAAATAAATTCCATATAGTTCTTTTGATTGTGGAAAAGTGTTTCACAATTTGGTCTAGCAACCAAGATCAAAGAAGTTCCTTTGATATTCGTTCGAAGTGTGGATACCGCTAGAGGGTGAAAATCATCATCTTCAAAGTTCGTGTTCAAGCTTTGTGATCGTGATCAAGTCTTCAAACCTCCACCAAAGACCAAGAGAATTTGATAGCCATCAAGGGTTAGTTTATTCCTTTATTCTTATGTTGTATTTGATTTAATCATATGAACGGATCCATGGCTTTGGGTTTCAGAACTTTAAATGCTAAATTCCGCTGCGCATGTTTGATCAAAACCCCAACATGCCCGACTTTACAACAAGCACCAGCTGGACTTCCAAATGAGCATAGTAATGAATACTTGCTTAAACAACAACCAGGGCAATGATTCCAGAGTAGGGAATCAAGCTAAACACATCACAAAGATGAACCAATCCAACACACATCAAAAGATGTTCAACAATACCCCATGTAACACTTATTCACATTCCATAAATCATTTGTTCATAAAGGAACCAATTTCAAACACTAGGGTGTTCCACAACAACCCTCTAGGTACTCTAGGATATCACCTAAGACCTAGACCAAGCTTGAACTTTAAATCACTTGAAATGGAACAACTCCATTTTTCAACAACCCTGGGCGGTCGCCTAAACCAGCCTGTGCGGCCACCCAAAACACTCTGCCCCCAAGACAAAAATCTTTCAGATAAGTGTGCGGCCGCACGCCCTATTTGGGCGGCCGCCCAACACACCCGCCAGGCCCAAAACTTGCTAATTTTACTCCCTTCGTTTCACCGTCCCAAAAGTATAGTACTTACATTACTAAAACATTTGTAACACAATTTGGCTACACAACTCAACCTTTCAACCCATCAAAACCAACCATACCAAATACTCACTTTGTCCCAAAATTACAAGTATCACAAATATCATTCAAATCACAAAATTAACAAGTACAAGTATCAAGTATAACATATATGACCATTTTAATATTTAAAGGGGAATTAGTAACTTACCTATTTCCGGAAAAAGTATCGCTGAAATAAGTTTTGTTCGGGTAGAAATGACATATTCAACGCCCTGATCATTTTTATATAATTAGTTTTTAAAACGGATAAGTAAATAAAAAGAATTAAATCGAAATATGTTGAACTTACCTTTTCTCCTAACCCTAAGAAAGTATGAGAGAATTGTTCAGCATAAACATACACAGAGAAAGAGGGAGAAAGAAGATAGTTATAAGAATTTTTTACCCAATTTTCTACTTTGATCACTCTAGTTTCATTTTTAACACTTAAGCCCCTAATGTTATAATTTCACAAAGGACCCTAAAGTTTCAACTTAATCATTTAACTTCCTTAATCATTATTATTACTAACTAAGTAAATAACACAAATAATCAAGTAAGATATGCAAACCATAGAATATGATGCAACACATAAAATGCACACATAATGTCAAATTAAAATTCCCAAAAATATAAAATAAATAGGGACGGGTTTTGGGGTCGTTACATAACTATGATTGGGTTTAAGCAATTCTATGTCCTAAACCTATATTTGAACAACAAATTTTTCTCATATATTTTTTTATGTTCCATCCATTTTCGTTAATATACATCCAAAAATACGTTATATTGCCACAAAAGGTGAACTTGAGGAATGAAATTGCAAAAAATGATACTTTGATAGTCACATTAACTCCGATGAAACTTAAAGACACTAATGTGTTGTTTGCCCTTGTTAAAATTATCAATTTTATTAGATATAATGTAACAATTTGAATCGTAAACTGTAAATTTTATTAATCATCAAACACATTAACAAAGACTCATCGAACATTATGTTTAGTCAAACAAACCAATCTATCAATTAAGCAAAGAAAGTTAATTTACAACCAAAATACACACTCAAACCTACTAATGGATCTAGAAGCAATCACACCATTACTATCCCTCCACAATATATGACACTAAAAGGAGGGAGGATTAATAAATATATCTTACAAACTATCTGAGTGAGATGTTATCTGAGCTAAAGCATTTGCAATCACATTGCCTTCTCAATATGTAACAGAGCACCACAAGTGCTGGAAGGCATTCATCAACTCTTTACAGTCCAAGGGTTAGTGTCGTAAACGTACTGGAGGGGCCTAGACCCTACATACCAAATTATAAGCCACCAATGAATCAGTTTTTAGATGCAAATTTTCGAGAATGTACAATCTAGATAAGCGGAGCCTACCTTACGCAAATAGCCCATAATTCCAACTACCATGTTATTATAGCCAGGCCCGGTTTTGGAGGGGTGCAAAAAGCCCAACTGCACAGGGCCCATTTTTTTCTAGGGCCCCATATTTTCCCCCACTCCACTACCTAGCCCAAAACCCTAAGAAATTCAGAACTGGATTAGGATTTTAAACTTAAGCGCTGAACACAACGACAACGATAACTGGAAGAAAAAAAAAAAAGGTATATATTACCTTTTTCACACACATTAAAATTATTTTTGAACACCTCTCTCACCCCCACCCCCACCTCACCCCTACCCCACCACCTCACCTACCCCCTCCCCAACACCACCCATCCCACCTCCCTTCAAATTTTTTCTCATAATAATTTTTTTCTCATATTAAATTATTTTTTGCTCATATGAAAATATTTTCTGGAAAACATTTTCCTTAGATTTACCAAACAACCAAAAACATGTTTATGTCATTTTCCGAAAAACATTTTCATTTTCCGGAAAACATTTTCCTGAAAATCATGTTGGGTGGCAACCCAAAGTCCCACATCGGCAATTGAGGAAATAATTGCAAGGTATATAAGAGCACTCACCCACTTCATTAGTATGAGGCCTTTTGGGGGATGCCCAAAAACAAATCCATGCGGGTTAAGCCCAAAGCGGACAATATCATACTAATGTGGAGAGTGGTGGTGGTGGCCGCGATCCCAACAACTGGTATCAGATCCATGGTTCGGATGGGCCCGACCGGGTGGACCGCGTGTGTGCTTTATATGGTGGGGTTCCCCTTGTGCGACATAGCGAATCGAGTCTTGCAATCGAGCGCGATGGTGTTTCGCGGGCGGTTGGTACAAGCTTTCGCCGATATAGGCCAGAGGAAACACTGCGGGCTATAGCGGTGTGGTCCTTGGTTTGAGGGGAGGATTGTTGGGTGGCAACCCAAAGTCCCACATCGGCAATTGAGGAAATAATTGCAAGGTATATAAGATCACCCACCCACTTCATTAGTATGAGGCCTTTTGGGGGATGCCCAAAAACAAATCCGTGCGGGTGTAAGTACCCCAATCTGAAACCGACCTATCTTAGAGGTAGCCTTAGCACCGTTTCAGGGATAAGCTAATAGGCCAGGACCTCCATAGGATAAGCTATAAATTCCAGGACTACTCTGGTATAAAATTGGAAAAATCCAGAAGCTCGCCAGGCTGAGCCGTATGGATGCTTTGGGTACTAGAGGGGCCTAGCCGTACGGCTGGTTTGGGCACCCTCAGTCCCTATAAATAGAACCCCTTGCTGATCATTTCAAAGGGGGGGGGGAGAAACATTAGAACTAAGGTTACTCTGTCGAATTCACCTCAGAATAGTGTGAGTAAGAGTGAACAAAGAGTGAAAGAGAGAAAGGAAGATTGGCCTAAACCAAGATAGGTAAAGCCACCTTCTCCCCCTCCCTTCTCTTCATCTAAGAACTCTATTTATCTTTGATCTTATCATTTATTGTTGATCTTTACATTCTTGCAAGTCTTGTCCATTCAAGCAATATATATATATCTATTACTATTTATATTTATATTTCCTAGTCCAAGCCATGAGATGATCAAAGGTGCCCTCCATACTTTGTGTGGAAGAGGTTCAAACCTAGTTTGATCATGGCTTGTTGATTGTTCATTTACATTCTTGTCATGGATGATGCTCTTGTTGTTCATTTTGATCATTTTAAGCTATGATGATCATGTTGAGGATAAAGTCTCAATCTTTATCCTCATCACCTTGATCTAGCCCAAAATTCCCAAGTTTGGGTAATAACGATCCAATATTTATGGTTTGTTCTTGTCCCTAAAGGATTAATCTTGCCTAGAAGAGCCATTTTGATGGTAAAGTTTCAATCTTTACTCATCAAATGGTCACTATGGCTCAAAAGGGCATATTGGCCACCTTTTTCATGTTTCTCCCATGATTGCCTTTGATCATTCCCAAACTCTTGTTTTGGGAGGTTCTTTGATGATCAAATGGCATAGGAATGAGTTGTTAATGTTGTTTTGTGTTGGAATAACAAACTGGAATCAGAACAGTTTGGTCCAGTTCAAGCAGAATGCTCTGTTTCTGCCTGGAACTGAACTGTTGCTTGAACAAACTGTAAAATCCCAGGAGTGGTCTCCCCATCCGTACGGCTACTTTAGGCCGTATGGGGAGATTGACCATTTTGCCCTTCTGTCTTCTGTTTTCTTGTCAAACAACCCCTTTTTCAGTTGAAAAGATAAATAAAAAGTTAAAACAAAGATTTTCCGTTAAAACACACACACACACATGCACTTTTGTTAACTAACAAGGGAGACTCGGCTTTATCCGAGGCAACTTGGGAGGACGTAAAAACTCTTCCCAAGTTGTAACCTGATCTCCGAACCTTTGAACTCAAACCTTTGTCATTTTGTTGGGTTTAAAATTAACAAAATGTGGTGACTCCGTTAAATTGGTCCGGTTCCCGCGTTTGGTATTTCGCCCTTGAAGCGTGCTCGTGTTTTTTTTTGGGGCGGAATCCTTACAGTGGCGACTCTGCTGGGGATTAGAGTGCTTTCGGACTTCTTTCTAGAAGATTCGGGGGCATTCTCGTGTGGGTCAAACTCCCGTTCCCGTTAGTTGACTTCTTGCATATTTGTGTGTGTTTGATGTTTCTGTTTGAACTGTTTTGAGTACATACGTTCTGTAAATACAATAAACTGGGGCTTGATGATCAGAAGTTGGAGAAACTGAGAAAAATCTTCACCCTCTTGCTTTAGCCGTACGGCTACTTTGGGTAGGGGCCAGAATGTTGCCAATTAACAGTTTGGTGCAGGGCTGCAACATTCTGGGTGCCCCTCTGCTTCTACTTGTCCAGGTTCCAAAATTTACAGTCTTACTTGTGCACATTACCTTCATTCTTTTGGCCAAAACTTGGTTTTAAAAGGTGATAAAACTTGGTTATGCATGATCTTTTGTCAATAAAATGGTTTCCAAAACCTCATCATGCATAATCCTTTTTGTAAGGGTCTTTCTTGAGTCTTCTTGTTGTGCACAAATTTCTTTGTACAAAAGGGTTTCAATGTAAAATATTTCTTTTGCAAAAGTTTGATTCAAAATTCTTTGTTGTGCACAACTTGGTACATGTACAAGTTTTGGTCTTTGTTTGCTTATATTCCTTGATTTGTTGTGTATAAATTGCTCAATCCATGCTTGTTCATACTTGTTCATATCTTGCTTATGCCATGCTCATGCTATCGAAAAACGAATTGAAAATCTCTCTTTTTACTCAAAAAGGAGCATAGAATGACTTCACACCACACGCACTTGACCGTGCACGTTCCAAATACCCTTTAAACCCGGGGTGGATGCCACGATGCAGCTCGTTGGGCGCTCTTGTTCCCTTCGATGCACGCACGGGTCCATCCCACCTTCCCTTCCGAATCGAGTCAACCACACTTGTCCGTGACACACAAATACCGTAACTATGGTTGGTTTTTGGTCTAGTTCACGTTACCACATCCTTGATACGTGCTCAAAGCTAATTGTGGCCAAATTAATGCCCGAGTTGTGACTCCTTGATGTAATGCAAGCATGGCCTAACCAGCCTTCAACTCGTGTGTTAGTGATGACCGCAATTAGCAAGGGCCATGTACTAAGGATAGGGTGACACCGTGTCGTTAAGCCCTAATGAACGAGTTATTTTAATCATCCTTAAGACCATGGTCAAGGATCGAGACGCCTCATTCAAAATGAGGTCATGTCGGAATGTCGGTGCAGCCTTCAGAGAAAAGTCTCGATCCCGACTGGGGCTTAACCATGATTAGGATGACCCGCGTATTGGGAACCTTACGATGCACTAGACCCTAGGTTCATTTCTTTTGATCGGTGGAAGCCGCGTGCCCTATAGGACCCTCGCCCGGGATAGTCCGTCCTTGGGAGCGTGCAATACAGGTGCAAAACGAGGGGTCTATAGACGTAGTGATGGCCTCCACTGATCCAGGGTTATAGAATAGTTGCGAAAAAGAAGAGCGATCTTTTCCAACCAATTAGGAATAAGACATGCCTTGAGAAAAATGAAATAATGAAAGTTGAGCCCCTGAATTGTGCACTAACATTTGTTTATGTGACAAAGCCAGCTAAGATAATCCAAAGAATAAATGATTTTTTTAAAAAAGAAAAGGAAAAAGGAATTGCTAAATTCATCAAAACGCTTGGCTTGGGTTTCTTCCCCCTAAAGAAGAGTCAAACTTGTTATCCCCTTCAAGTCAGTGTCTCTTGTGTGTCGAGTTTTTACTTCAAAGCATGACTTCTCGAAAAATCCTTTCACGGTACCTTACGGTCTGTCGGTCTTGTGAAAGATAGGAAGTGATGGAAGCCCGCTTTGAAGGCATCGAAAGGGTCATGAGTGCCCTACAACAAATGATGAGGAGACTGGAGTACGACCAGGGTCGTCTATTGGGAATCGTGGCTAGGATGCATGAAAAGCAAGTCCCAGATTTGGAGGAAGAGATCCAAAAGATGTGGGTCAAGATGGTGCACCCATGTCTTCGTGAGCTTTTGAAAGACCGTGAGAATGATTGGCACCAAGAAAGGAAAAGCGTGAGGGAGGAAATGAACTCACAGAGCCGCATTCAGCAGGAAGACATGAGGAACGTCCAAGCCTGCATGCACACAGTGGTGGATGCAATCCTAGATATCCGAGCCTATCTCAGAAATCATCCACGCTTGAAGAATCTCCCCATCGAGCCTGTCCCAAACGACCCCTCCCCCATCACTCCTATCACTGCCCAAACGACCCCGGGATGCCTAGGGAGTCTGCCTCCCCAAAACCATACCCCAAGCGGAAGCCCACTACCAAGAAATAGCCGAACTTGCCCCATAGCTCCTAAACCCTCTCACCGCCAAAGAGACGCACCATACTGCCTTTTCCGCGAATTGGGGACCCCAAGAACCTCACTACTTGATCAATTTCTCAAAGAGGGGAAAATCACTTTGCTTGACCCAAGCGTGATTTCATCCGAACATCCCAGCCAGCGGTCCGATGGAACTCAATTTTGTCGCTACCATCAAGGGGTAGGACACTCCACCGGGGCGTGTGACGCCCTAAAGGACAGGATCCAACAACTCATTGATGAGGGTGTCATTACCAAACGAGGGGACAAGTGGGTCTGAGTCAGGGATGCAAGGAGAAGGAACGAGGAAGAGAAGAAGTCGTTAGGAGTGGCCTAGTATTTGTGTTCTAGAGAGTCTCCTAAATCCGTAGTGGACATAGTCTTTTGTTTTCTTTTAGTTTTCCCAAAAGGCCCTGCGAGGCCAAGGTATGTAAAAATCCACAATGTGGCGATGGTTGAGTCAATAGTCAAGTTATTGGGTATGCTTACTTCTTAACCTTCCTATTTTTGTTAGAATTGATTGATACCATCACCTATTAATATTTTATGGACTTTAGGACCCTATGTAAGAAGTTTTATAAGTTCATTTTTTAGCTTAGTCCATTTTATAGTATAGGCTTAGAACATAGGGCTCGGAGCGAATTGGAATGAAGATCTAAGCAAGACTGTGGACCCTGCGCAGGACTATTCTGCGCAGTACACCACTGCGCAGGTCTCTCCTGCGCAGTATTCTATCTTGCTCAGCTTTCGATTCATTCAGATCACCTAACTTGGAAAACGCTTTGAAGATGTACGCTTTTAAGAGTGCTAAGGTGTGCAGAAACGACAAAACAAGCACACTTAGCAGATCCAACGGTGGAGACGCGCTCAAGAGAAATATGTCAAATGAAGACAGCTGTCAACCTTCTAGAAGAAGCTTTTGAAATTGGTCTTCATGCTCAGTCTCCAACGGCTCTATATACCTGCGCACCAATCATATTATGCCAGGTCATCAACTTTGATCAGAGCCCCAACGGCTATAAAGGACACCTGCGCACCAATCATATCGTGCCAGCTCATCGTCCTTGCTCAGAGCTCCAACGGCTATATTCAAGCTCTCAGCTATAAATAGCCAGCTCATCTTCATTTCCAAGTTGCTAGAGTTTGTGCTTTCTAATATCCTTGAAGTTCTGAAGATTGCTGCTTACTATTCACAGATTCAAGATCAACCTTCAAACCTTCATACCATCAAACTCCTGCCTAGATCCTAAGCTTTAAATCACCAGAATTCTTCGTGCTCTTCATCTCACAGATTCATAGAGCCCAGAATTTCAGAATACACACACACCTCTTGAAGCTTTGATCATTTAGATCTTACTTCTTGAGATACACCGGTTTAGTCTAGGATTTGTTCTTCATAGATTATAGATCTTTGAGATAGTTGTGTTTCATTGTTGTATCTTGTAACTCTCATATAATAAGATCTCCATTATAAAATCCAAGACTAACCATCTTGGTAGAGGACGTAGATCTTTCATTGATCGAACCTCTCCAAATAGCTTGTTCTTTAATCTCGCTATTTACTTCCTGCTTAATCATTTCTGAATTACTGCTTTGTTTGATCTTATCAGATTGCTACTATTGCTGTTGTGTTTGTTATTGCTTATTGCCTTAGAACATTTTATCCAACTCTTTAAGCCAAAACTTAGCGCGTGCGTTTTTATCCTTGCGCAGCTTTTTCCTGCGTAGGTGCTTCTTAAAACTTCCGCTGTGCATTTCACACTCTCACTGCGCGCTATACTTAGCTTATTTGAGAACTGTGCGCATAAGCCATCGATTTGCAAAAGGGTTTGAAAAGAATTTTAAAACGCTATTCACCCCCCCCCCTCTAGCATTTTTCATACCCTTGTTGCCCCTTTGGGACCAACAAGTGGTATCAGAGCAAACACCTTCATAAAACTTGTTTTGTTTTTCAAGCTTAACAGCTTGGGTGCCGATTCAAGATGGCTTCAAAATCTTGGGCAATGGCTAACTATTCACATGTTCCAGTGCTGAATGAAGATCACTTCGAAATCTGGAAGCACTGCATGCTTACTCATTTTTCTTCTATCGACGAGATCCTCCACGACATCGTTCTTGAAGGACCCTACATTCTAATGAAGGCTAATCCTGATGCTGCTACAAATAAGGAAAATCTTATCATCAAGAAGAACAAGGAGGAATGGACTGATGAAGAAAAGAAATGGGTTGGCTATAATGGAAGAGCAAGGAACATCATTCTTAGCACTCTAGACCTCTTCACGCACAATCAAATTGTGAGCGGTGGAACTGCAAAGGAACTATGGGATGCTATTGAAGGATATGTGAATGGAGACAAAGTAAGCAAGGAAAACAAAAGATTTGTGGTGCAAAGAAAATTCAACTGCTTCATGAGAAAAGATGGTGAAACCTTGAGACAAACATATGATCGCTTCTGTGCTGTTGTAAACTCTTGTAAATCTCTTGGAACTACTTTCACTAATAAAGAAGTCAATTCTCAATTCTTAGATGCGCTAGGTTCCAGATATGTGCACAAGGCAAGTCACCTGGAAGATTCTGGATTTCTAGATACTTGGCCTCTGCGCAGCTTATACGCTAACTTAAAAGTGTATGAGCTAAAGCTTGATCGAATCGACGAAACTGAAGGCAAAGGAAAACTTGTTTCGTATGTTGCGCAAAAGAAACCTGCGCCCGCTCAATCCTCAGACAAAGTCTCTACTTCCTCCCTACTTGAAATGGATGATGATGATTTCGCTATGTTCGTTAAGCGATTCCAAAAATTCAGGAAATTCTCTAAACCTGGATCCTCGAGAAAACCACCTGCTAAATTCTCTCGTGGCAGAGACTCAAAGAATGATGAAGAGTTAGTCTGCTACAACTGCAAAAAGCCCGGTCATTTTGATTCAAAATGTCCCACTCCAAAATATGAGTACATGAAGAGGAATAATGCGCAGAGATCATCAAGGCAGCGCGGAATGATTGCTAAAGAAGACTGCGCAGAAAAGGAACTGAAGACTTGGATAGAGACTGACACTGAAGACAGTGATGATGATGACTCTGAGGATGGACTGCTCTGCTTGATGGCCAATGCTGATGCTGATAGTGATTCAGACAATGATCCCGATGCGGACACAAAGGCTGCGCCAAGGACAAAGAAGAAAGGTCCCACTATCACAGAACTGGTGGAAATGGGACATCTGACTCCAAGCAGACAGAATGGCAAGTACTTGTTTGCCAGAGCAGACCTATCAAAGAAATTTGTAGCTGCGCCTCCACGCAAAAAATCTCTTGAAATTCCTGCTGAAATTGTAATAGAAAAGAATGACTCTGCTGCTGAGCGCGAGTCTATTTTTCAGCAAGCTGAAAAGGTAATCAAGAAATTTAACTCTATGAAAGAATCAGTGGACTTATCAATTGGAGAAATTTCACAGCTTAAGACGAAGAAAACTCTTTTAAAATCTGAGATCACCCTCCTTAAGGAGCAGATTAAGAGCATGACTCCTCTTACTGAAAAGAACCGTTTTCTCACAGATCAAAATGAGCTATTTAAAGTAAGAAATGAAGAATTGGCTGCTCAAGTAGCTGATCTCACAAAGATCACTGATTAGTGGACCAAATCTCGTGTCACTATGGACCAAATTCTAGAATCCCAAAAAGCTAGTGGAGACAAAGAAGGCTTGGGGTTCTCAACTAGTGATAACTTTAAATGCGCAGTTTGCTCTGAAAAGGAAAAGGAATTTACACCACAACAAACTATTGAAATTCCTAAAGCAAAGCATTCTGCTTCAATGGGTAAAGGACAGGAGAAAGTCCAGAGACAAAATTTCCATTATGTCTACCCAAAGAAGCAAACTGGAAAAGCCAAGGGTAAGGCTAAAGTTGAACCTGCGCATGACAACTCATATTCTGACTATGGTTGCGCCTCAACTTCAAATGTCAAATCTGCGCAAAAGGGTCATGCGCATGAAAGCCATGCGCCCCAACGCCAGATGCGCATTCTTAAGAAAAGCGCACCCAAACCTTAGAAAATGATATTTGTCAAAGCAAGTTTATCTGCTCCAGTAAAGAATGCTGCGCCAAAGAAAAGTAAAGAGTTTGTAAAAACCCAATCTATAAGTGGCTTTCATCATTGTGTTGTGTGTGATGGTTTAGGTCACAAAGCTGCAGAATGCCTTTTGCGATTTGCTCCTAATGCCAAGGGACGTAAAAATTCTAAGGTCAGACAGGAGTGGGTTGTCAAAAGTTGCTAACTCTAGGACCCAAGAATAAAGGGGACCTGCGTTCTTAATGTCTATCTTTCAGGTCTCCTGCTTCACTGCGCACTCTTCACAAGCTAAAGCGCATATATGGTACCTCGATAGTGGATGCTCTAGACACATGACTAGAGATGTCACCGCTCTTGAAGATGTGCATGAAGGAAGAGGTCCCTCTGTAACTTTTGGAGATAACAACAAAGGGCACATAGTTGGATATGGAAAAATCAGAAAAGATAAAGTGTGCATTGAGAAAGTTGCGCTCGTAGAAGGTCTCAAACACAACCTGCTCTCCATATCACAATTCTGCGATAAAGGTTTGGAATGCCACTTCACTGCAATGCACTGTTACATCAAAGATGGCATATCCGGAATAACTTTGCTCACAAGGACTCGTAAGACTAATGTTTACATTATTTATCTTACTGCTATAGATTCTATCACTAATCTCTGTTTTGTAGCAAAGAATGTAAGTGAAAGCAGCTGGCTATGGCATAAGCGCTTAAGTCATTTAAACTTCAAGTATTTGGCTAAGCTAGGAAGGGAAAATCTTGTCAAAGGACTTCCCAAAGTAGCTGACCATCATGACAGGAAATGCGCAGCATGCCAGCTCGGTAAACAACCTAAGCAGTCTTTCTCCAGCAAGATTGCCTCCTCAACTTCCAAATGTTTACAACTGCTTCACATGGACTTGTTTGGACCAGTCACCACTGCGAGCATTGGAGGAAACAAATATACTTTAGTCGTGGTGGATGACTATTCAAGATACACATGGGTCAAAATGTTGATATCCAAAGATGACTGCTATGATATCTTGACTGCGCTATTTCGAAAGCTCCAAACTCAAAAGAAGACGACATCGTGAGCGTTAGATCAGACAATGGAACTGAATTCAAGAATAACGGTGTTGCTCAATACTGCGATGACCATGGAATTGATCACAATTTCTCTTCTGCTGGAGTTCCTCAACAAAATGGAGTTGTGGAAAGAAAGAATCGCACGTTGATTGAGGCTGGAAAAACAATGATAGCAGAAGCTAAGCTTCCAAAGTATTTCTGGGGAGAAGCTGTCAACACTGCTTGCTTTACTCAGAATAGATCCCTCATCAACAAAGCCTACAACAAGACTCCATATGAGCTATGGAGAGGAAGAGCGCCCAACATTGCTTTCTTCAAGATTTTTGGCTGCAAATGCTATAACCTCTACAATGGCAAAGATCATAGAGGTAAATTCGACGCCAAAGCAGATGAAGGTATTTTCGTTGGGTATGCCAAACATTCTAAAGCTTTTCGTGTTTTTAATAGAACTACTCTAGTAATTATAGAATCTGTACATGTTACTTTTGATGAGCATTCTCTCCTTGAGCCACATTTGGCTCCAAATGATTCTGATGATTCTGCTGAGAATGTTGAGACAGGTACGCAGCCTCAAACTGTACCTGTGCAGAATGTTAATCAAGAAGATCAAAACGAGAATCAAGCAAGTCCATCGCATGCGCATACACCCGATGCTGCGCCAGAAGTAACTACTCCTGATGCGCAAACTCCTCCTCCTGCGCATAATGTTTCTCCACTTCAGCAAATCACTTTTGATGACCTTGATGCTGGAACAAATGAAGTACCCATTGAAGATCTTCGTATTCCTACCACTCAACCTAACTTACCTCCCGAGGTTCGTGAAGTTAGAGATCACCCAACTTCAAACATCATTGGTGATCTCAATGTAGGGGTTCGTACTCATCAAACTTTGATGATGAATATCACTCCTTTATCTCTCAAATCGAACCAAAGAAGATTGACGAAGCGCTCCAAGAGTCAAGCTGGGTTACTGCTATGCAAGAAGAGCTTAACCAATTTGAGCACTGCAAGGTTTGGACCTTAGTACCCAGACCTCATGACCAAGGAGTTGTTGGTACAAAATGGGTATTCAGAAACAAGATGGATGAGAATGGAAGTATCACAAGAAACAAAGCAAGGTTGGTGGCGCAAGGCTATAGGCAAGAGGAAGGAATCGACTACGATGAAACATTTGCGCCTGTAGCAAGACTTGAAGCTATAAGAATTTTCTTAGCTTATGCCTCTCACAAGAAATTCAAGCTTTATCAAATGGATGTGAAGAGCGCATTTCTCAACGGTGAACTCCAAGAGACGGTCTATGTAGCACAACCACCTGGATTTGAAGATAGCAGATTTCCAAATCACGTCTTCAAGCTTCAAAAAGCTTTGTATGGACTTAAGCAATCTCCAAGAGCATGGTACGATACGCTATCAAAATTCCTACTAGAGAAAGGCTTCAAGCATGGTAAAATCGATACAACTCTTTTTATTGCTAAGTATAATGATCACTCTTTACTTGTTCAAATTTATGTCGATGATATTATATTTGGTTCTACTAATGAGTTACTTTGTAAGCGCTTTGAGAAACTCATGAAAAACAAGTTTGAAATGAGCATGATGGGAGAACTCACATTCTTCCTCGGGCTTCAAATCAAGCAATTGAATGATGGAATCTTCATAAATCAAGCCAAGTACACAAGGGACTTAATCAAGAAATTTGGACTTGAGAATGCTAAAGCATACGACACTCCAATGGCCACGGGCAATAAACTTGACAAAGACTTGAAAGGTAAGAAAGTTGATCAAACTTTATATCGAGGTATGATTGGCTCTCTTCTTTATCTTACTGCAAGTAAGCCAGATATTATGTTTAGTGTTTGTGTCGCGCTATCAAGCGGACCCTAGAGAAGCACACTTAACTGCTGTTAAACGCATTATCCGTTATCTCTCTGGAACTATTAACCTTGGACTTTGGTACACCAAAGATTCGAATTTCGATTTGCTAGGTTATTCAGATGCAGATTACGCAGCATGCACTATTGATAGGAAGAGCACGAGTGGAACTTGTCATTTCCTTGGAAATCGACTTGTTGCGTTGGCAAGCAAGAAGCAAGCTGCGGTGTCCATCTCCACTACAGAAGCTGAATACATTGCTGCTGGAAGCTGCTGCTGCCAAATCCTATGGATGAAGCAACAACTAGTGGACTATGGAATTCATGAAGCAAACTGCCCAATATTCTGCGATAATATGTCCACCATAGCTGTCTCCAACAATCCTGTCATGCATTCAAATACAAAGCACATCGACATCAAATATCACTTTCTCAAGGACCACGTGGAAAAAGGAAACATTCATTTAGAGCACGTGGGGACAGATAATCAAATTGCTGATATTCTTACAAAGGCTCTTGACGGAAAGAGATTTGTATTCTTGAGAGGAGAAATGTGTATGCTTGAACTTAGCTAACCTGTCCATATGATTTGTTAATACTAATAATCTTGTGTTTGCTTGATAAAATATTCATCATAGGTCAAGATCCATGCTTCTGCGCAACCCCTGCGCAGTACTTCATTTGCGCATAACTCTAATGAATAATCTGGTTTAAGAGTCTCTTGGGCTATTTACAGTTCTGCGAATGATTTTAACATGCGCACACTTCGTGGATCGCAGGTAAGTCTTCTATTTATTAGAAATTGCACTTAGGTCCCTGACTGAAAAGTCAACGCTTAGTTCACAAGGATACTTGTGCAATTAAAATTTTCCCTCGCCTTATTTTTTGAAATTTCTTGGGAAATTACACTTTTGCCCCTGCGCATGTCCCATTATCATTAAATACAAACGGCCATTAATGATAGCGCCTGTTAGAATTCCTGATCAACATTTATGAGGGAGTTGATATGACTGTGACCTGCCTAGACCTACTCACTCACTCGCGCGTCAGGTCTGCGCACGCGCGTTCCCTATTCGGCCACGTCGCTTTGCTATCGTGCGCCTCTACGTTTTTCACCAAATTCGCCGTCTTTTACCAAACCGCCTCACTGACGTCATGCATGTTTTCCCTTTTCGGTATAAATCATTTTGACTCTTCTCCTTTTCTCTCTTTCCTGCTCTCTCTCTCTCTTTCACAAATTCATCCTTTTTATCTCATCTGCAACCTACTCTCCATCTCCCAATCATTTCCTTTTCTTCTCTCCTTGACTTTTCTCTCAATCTCTGCAAAACTCTTCTCTCTCTTCCCTTTTCAAAAACCCTAGTTTCTTTTAAAATGGCTCCCCGAAAATCGAAAGCTAAGGTAGTTGGTGAGGTCCATGAACCTGTTGAAGAGGTTCCTCCTCCAGAAGCTAAAACTATTGACGACATGGTAACAATTTCTGACCCTTGAACTCCTTTTCAGTCAATCCGCCATTGTTATGTCTCGAGCTCTTAAAACTCCCTTTATCAATTTTGCTCTTATCTGTTAATCATTTTTGAAATCGTCTGTTGTTTTGAGTTCGTCTCTCTCTGATCTACCTTTGTATGTACTTTATTTCACGATCAGTACTGTTTTCATATGTTTTCTGCAAAAATTTTCGTTCGAAAACCTCCGAGGCAGACGAACAGTTATTCTCGATTTCTGGGCTAAATGTTTTGTTTTTGGAAATCTTGTTTTCTTAGTTGTTTTCGTCTCTGAAATGCGGTTATTTCGATATACTTTTTGTCCTTTGTGGTCAAACTTTGATTTTTAGTGTTCTTGATGTTCTTCGTGTTCATATTTTATTATTCCCTGTTCATCAAGTTCCTATTTTCTTCTCTTGATTTGGGTCGCCTAATATCTCTTAGTGTTTGCGTTTTTGCGCATATCTTTTTCATTTGTTTCCTATGGAGATGCTGCGCATACGTGTATCTGCGCATGCGCTTCGCTCCATGCGTAATTCTTGACTAAACTATTCTTATTTTGCGCAGAATTCTTTCTACTTCCTACAAGGCTGGGAACTAGATCTTGCTGCGCTACACAAAGATGCTGTCGGACGCAGGATTGTTCATCTTATGGATTCTTCCGGCATCTTACCTCTCTTTACACTGGCTCAGGACTTCTATGTCCCCTCTCTTGTAGAAGAGTTCTTTGAGAATGCAGAGAGAGTCACCATGATGCACAAGCAGACTCGAGAGAAGATTGATGTTATCCGCTCAGTCCGTTCGGAATTTTTTAGTGCGCATTGTTCCTGCGTCACAAAAAGCTTTGCGGATTTAAGGTTGATGATGCGCCAGAAGCCTATTCTGAAGCTAAACAAAACAAGCTTGCGCAGAAACTGGTTGGGGAACCTTCTCTGGTTAAGAAATGGAGCGTTCATGATCGCAAGGAATTTTGTGAGGTGATGTATCACCTTTGCACCATTATTGGCGACTCCGTAAGCTGAAAAAATGGAAATAAGGGCAAGTTCATTTCCAAGCAGTGGGCTTATTGCGCTGCTGTTTATAACGGCGATGTCTAGATTGGTCCTCTGTTCTCTTTGACGAGCTATGGGATGCATCGGAGAGTTATGACAAGCGCATGGACAAGAAGTAGCCAAGTACAGAACTCACTGTAGGCTATTATCCAAGTTTCTGATGAATGTCTCTGAGCTGCGCACCTTCGTGCAGAAGCGTCCTGATCTCAAAGTCCCTTGCACCATACCTATTCCATCTCTACCTCTACTCTCTGTGCAATGAAATTGGTCGCAGTGATTATCGCAAGATCTGGAACAAGGACACCAGCCTAGACAAGGAAGATTGGGTTGATAGTGATGATGATGATGAAGCCCCTCAACCCAAAACAAAGAACACTGCCGCGCAGCCTTCCAAGGCCTCTGCGCCCACTGAACCTGAAACTGCTGTTGCGCAGGCAAAGCGCAAAGGCAAAGGTATTGCAGATCCTGCGCCAGAAAAGTGAAGGAATTCCAAATGTCAGATCAACTGCTGGCATTAAATTAGATTTGATTTACCACCCCCTGCTCCCAAACCTTCAAAGAAGCGCAAAGATCCTCCTGCGCCTGCTCCCTCTCCTGCTAAAACCAAGAAAAAGCCTGCATTTACCAGACCTCCCTGCAGCGGCTATGGTTGAAGAAGACAGCGAGTCTCGAATGGATGA